>JARYHS010012519.1:203913929-204353269 GCA_031002005.1 Vandiemenella viatica | reverse complement strand
ACGGTGACGTCACGCGACAGCAACCAGAGACATTTTTTAAATTCGAGGTTATTGCGCAGTTTAATAACTAATCAATTGTTATGAAATTAATTACTACAATACATTTAAAAGATTGTTGTTTGTAGAATTTCATTCTTAAAAAAACATGAAAAAGCTTTACGGCTGGAAAAACATGAAATTATGAATAATTTTAAGTAACATGTCACTATAATTATTACTATCGTAAGCCAAATACAAACAAAATACATGTTAATCAGATGACTGTATCTATAGATTCAAGCCATCTTCTGGCAGCCGGTCCAGCTTGATGCAGTGTGAGAAGGCCTCCATATATTCTTCTTGCTGGACAGTTAATCACAATATGGTCAGCGGTTTGTATACCACCACAGTCACACAGTGCATCTTCACGGAGACCCCACTTATGTGCGGTTGCATTGGACACTGCGTGACCTGTGCGAAATCTATTGAGGTGACACCAAAAACGCCTAGGCAAATCAAACATGAGTATTAAAACAAATATCCTTTTTCAGGGCTTAGGCAGCAGCCTTTTAACGTAGAGGGATTATCTATAGAGAAAAGAGATGTCTTGTCCAAACTGATGCTCAGTCACCATGTAAACATTCTGGCAACACAAGAAACACGTATCTAATGAAAGTAACATAAAATACTTTAAAATTTTTTAATTACTGATGTAGCCACGGATGTAAATTGTCATTCCGACCTAGGATAAATTTTAATTTAATTAAAACATTCGCTAATGTTGCTGCTTGACCAAAGTTTATACATTATGTTTTCCATTTTTTTATTTGTATGTATTTTACTGATGACTTTCGTTCATGGTTTTTGTTCATGTCCTCTGTGCGTGAGTTATTGGATTATTTAAAGTGTACATCAGACCAAATATATTACCAAATCGAGTCTTCTGGCAATCCGTTTCTTAACTATTTTGTAACATATGCTACCACCCCAATTACGAAGTTAAATTATTTTTAAATATTATTTAGTTAAGTGAAGTTAATTATGATGTAAATATCGATTGAAATAATGTATATAATGTAATTACGAAGCTCGAGAAATCCAAAGATTATCAAACACATTGTCAGTCGGTAGTGTAAGTTCATCTTTGAAAAGATAAGATACAAATCTTTGATCTGGTGTGGCCATGGAGGAAGGAAATATATGGAGGAGAGGTGACGTTAAATATGTGACGCCGGCTCTAAACTCTCGCGCATACGCGGTGGTGGCAGCGGCGATATTGCGAACCGAAACAAATGCAAAGTTCACATTGTGTTTGATGCTGTGATTATTTCATTTTGTAATGTGTATAAGTATTTTATAATGCCATCTTGTGTTGCATACGGTTGCACAAATAGGCAAGAGAGGAAAGAACCTGGAATATCATTTCATAAGCAAGTTGCATCCTAATTAATGTTCTTGAAGTGGACAGTAGGAATTGCAAACTTTGGTGCCTGTCTATAAATATTTAGTAATAGCTCTCATTGGGATGACTTTGTTCTCAAATTTTTGTTGGTGTAGTGTAGAAAATCAGCATACCTTGCTATTTTGCACATAACAGACTAGCATTACTTTTTAACGAGTGTTGAAAATGAGATTTAAAGGGGTGTGTTTTACATCGCGATTCATTGAATTTAGTATTGCGCTTTCTTTCGTCACGTTGCAGTTTGTACTAACAGTGTATGATGAAATTAAATGTTTTAAATTATGCTATGCAATCTAAAAATCTTGATGAAACAAACGATGTTGTTACCCCAAATGCAGTTTGCGATTCAAATATGCGTGTGTGGGCGTGTCTACATAGTTTGATTCTGTAGCGGCAATTTAATGTAGATTGTGGTTAGGTCTAAACGCAGTCTGTACCAGAATGGTTTTGATGTTCCAGAAGGGGCAAAGAATTTATCTATTATTGTTAGTAATTTCATAAGAACCTTGCTAGTGACAAAACGTGTATTGCGATGAAAACTACTTCCAGCTGTTCCAAATTAAACTTACGATGTATGGTAAAAAGGTAACTATTTTTATTCTGGTCTAGGCCGCATTTAAAGCTAACCACAAATGGTAGTAATAAAACTGAAATATCCATTCTGCATGTCCATCATGTAATTCATTGTGGCTTTGGCAGAATTAATTTCTGGTCCAGGCCGCGTCCCAACCCAATCCCCTCAATTTGAAGACAGTATATCCCGGAAAGTAAGCAAGATATCGCAAACTTTTATTCTTTATTGTCGATTTTTTTCGTCGTGTTACATAAGAATCCATCATCAAATTTGACTTTGACCAATTTTTTCTTCTGAATTTCAACCAAAAACATTTCACGTTTGAGACGGAATATCTCGAAAAGTAAGCAGGATATCAAAAAAATTTATTCTTCATTTTTTATTTGTCTCATCGAGTTACATAACAATCCATCACCAGATTGCGGCGTTACGTTTATCCTAGAGTCCCCTTGTGGTTTTTGTACATATACCCCGTGTTTATACCGGCGTCACTTCAATGCGTGGTGAAGGTCTCTTGGGTCGTCTCCATATATTTCTTTCCTCCATGGGTGAGGCGGACAGAGAGAGAGAGAGCGAGGAAGTTGATGTTGTTGTTGTTTTTTTAGCGGTATATGAATGTATTAGTTATTTGAAAAATGATATATTGTAATTGTGTTTTGTATTATCGAATATATGCGAGCTTTGGTTTGATTATTAAAACAGTTGACAGACAGTACATGCTAACAATTGCGCGTGGTAATTTTTTTAGAATAAGCCACCCGTAGATTGGGCTATTTTATGACGATTGAGTATTACAATATTTAAAGAAGTGACCTCTACTCTGTTTACTTGGGTCAAAAGACGACATGTTTAGGGCCACATCGTCATAAGACCTGCAGAGTTACGAGCAAGTTAATTAGTGGAATTTGCTCGTCATTGATTGGATAAATTTTAATTGTATGGAGGTTACAACATCAAGCCAAATATGTTATTAAATCTAGTATTCTGGCAACCTGTTTCTTTGGAGTATCTTAACTATTTAATAATCTGCAAAAAAAAAAAAAAAAAAAAAAAAACTGTGTGGTGCTTTCAAAGGAATTGCGCACTACCTTTAAAAAAAATTCCTTAAATTTTGCAGAGTGAAATTTTAGGGTCAAATACAAGTAAAAAAAAACTGTGTGGTGCTTTCGAAGGAACTGCGCACTACCTTTAAAAAAAAAATCCTTAAATTTTGCAGAGTTAAATTTTAGGGTCAAATACAAGTCAAGTTTGTATTTCAGCAATTTCGCATCTGGCAACCACGGACTCATCTCTGTCTGTGTGTAATAAGTCTATTAATACTTCAGAGTTCTTCAAGCTCATGAGATTTCATTCCTCCTAAGGGTGAAACACAGGTCAAGTTCGTATTTCACCAGATCAGATCAAACTGTCATAATCATTGACTCTAAAAACCAGAACAATTCTAGACCCATGACAATACGTAAAAATCAGGCACAGGTTTACATTACTAGTACACACAAGTACATTCGACTGATTTTAAATTACACTTTTAGTACAAATAACACAGGGAAAATATCATGACAACTTTCCTGTTCGGATCTGAGAGAATTTGTATCAGAGAAATTGTTGATGTTGCTTGCAGCTCAGCATGAAGTGATAAATGTCCTTCATAGCATCACATGTGAGCCATATCACCGAATTAACCAACCACATGACGTATTTTTTATCACGTAATAAAGTGTGTCCTGTCCTAAGTTTGTTCATTAAAGTAATTTATTTCCTGTTCAGCACTAGATGAGTGTACCATGGCTTGCCTACCATGTTGTTCCAAAGTGCCTGTCCTTGAGCCTGGGTTTCCCACAGTTACAGAAAGATTTTCGCAGACAGTTCGCATTTGCTCGGGACTTACCTCATTGATGCCTCCTGGGTTGTAGCCGCTTATGAGGTACATGACATTCGTGCAGAGTTCCTGTATAGGGGGATCGATGCCACACACCATTGAGAAGAGTTCATTCTTTGGTGCAAACTCGAATCCACCGAGAAGTTCAATCAAAACCTTCAGAGAACACCAAAGTGGCTTTAGAAACGTGTGCAAATTGCTTTCTGATAAAACTGAAAAATTATAATTATTCAAAATGTAAAATTTGAACAGATCATCTTGGCCCGTCTCCACAATAGTAGTTATTATAACAACATTGTTCGTACCTATTTGAGCATTCAGTTGTAATAATGAATATGTACAAAGTACCAGCAATGAAAGGATAATCCTTGAACCATACATAGGTCACATCATTTCCTACAATATCACAAAATTTTATTTCACTAAAACTCTCACCACTTTGGAGATTCTGATTTTTTTTAAATATTTTTTTCCAAACATGTGGCTTTGTTTAATTTATTCCATTCCATTTCTACAAATCAATACTGTTTCAACCTTTATTAAAAATATATTCTAAGATATTTGGGTCATTTAAAACAATTTTGATGATAAAGAAAACAGCAACCAGTCACAATTGTAAATATGTTTATTACACCATTACCGGTTTCGGGCTATGTTGCCCATCATCAGATGGTTAGCATTTACTGCACATCTTCAGATGCAAATTACAGCGCATTTGTGCATCCTATAATGTTGAAAATTATTTATGATGAATAAGAGAAATTTAATTATTTTGTAATGAAGTTAATCTCAAATATTTTACTTACGTTCAATGCTGCAGGAAGTATGCTCATATCAGTGGTGAGGCACAGTTTCAGAAGTTTTCCCTACTTTTCATACCTATTGCAATATCTTTCCATGCCTCATCGCCAGTATATGCCCTGTACACTCCCATGACCCTCCTCATCCTCCTCATGTCTTGCAATGAATCCCATTCCAGCTCCTTTATCATATCCGTCACTGATTGCATTCTGCGATAATTTCCAGAAACAAACCCAGCAGCCCTTCTTTGCACCCTCTCCAACTCCTGTATTTGATACGTAAAACGAGGGTCCTACACTACCATATTCGAGCAATGGTCTGACCAAAGTTTTGTAACCCAATTCCTTGACTTCTCTCGTACATCCCCTCATCACTCTCTCCAACAAGTGCAGAACTTTGAAACCTTTTCCTACCACCTGTCCTATGTGTCCTGCCCAGTTAAGTTTGTTATCAAAAGTAATTCCAAGATATTTACATTTCAAGTCTTCAGCAAGCAATTCTTTCCCCACCTCATATTCATAATTAACCTTTTGATTTTTATTTGTGTATCTAATAAGCTGACTCTTCTTTGCATTTATCTTCATTCCATGTTTACCAACCCAATTAGATATCCTGTCCAGATCACCCTCCAACTGTTTACAATCCTCTATCGTTTTGATTCTTTTATACAGCATTATGTCATCTGCAAACAATCTAATTTCAGATAGTAAACAATCAACACAATTATTCATTAGAATAATGAATAGCAAATTTTGTTACCAGTATAAAAGTTGCCACTGATACAGCCAAACTTACTCCCAAGGAGAAGAACCTATTAGCTTCTAAAGCAAATGACATAATCAGTAAAGAATTTGTAGATAATAATTCAACTTACAAGGCAAATATTGATCCCAGGACCCTCTCAAGTATTAACAGAAAACTGAAAGATAGTAATGCACTTGTTGTTAAAGCAGACAAGGGTAATACTGCTGTTGTCATGTACAAAACTGACTATGTTAATAAAACCGTGGACTTTTTTAATAATAATGCCATAATAGAAATAAAAAAAGATCCCACCTCTAAATTCCAAACTGAGATTAGAAAGCTTCTTAAGAGATGTACATTCCTCCTATCTGACAGAAAAGTTCAACAATGTATTGTTATGTACCACACAGCACCTAAATTAAGGTCACAACCTAAAATTCATAAAGCTAATCACCCAATCCGACCTATTGTGAACTCCAAAAACAGTCCAGCATCCAAAATTTGTAAAAACTCAACAACCTCCTCCTAAGTAACTTTACTTTTGAAAACACATATACAGTGAAAAAAAAAACAGCTAATAGAAAATATTAATGACATCATCATACCCACAACAACCAGACTTGCACCCCTTGATATTGTTAATCTCTATACAAACATTCATATCACAGACACTGTTAAAATTATAAAAAGTAACCTACTGAAACAAAGGAGATTATCCCTGCCTGAAATATATGAGCTAATTGAGCTACTCTCTCTGGTTCTATCATACAATTATTTTACTTTTAATAATAAAATATACAAACAAGCTGACGGTCTTGCAATGGGAAGCAACCTTGCAGGTTTACTAGCAGATATTTATATTAATCATCTTGAGAATGAATTTTTTAATAATAACAAGCACCTTATACATAAAATAATATACTACAAAAGATATGTAGATGATACAATCCTTCTATTTAATGGAACAGATTCTGAGATTGAAGCTCTTGCTGATGGTCTCAGCAACATGCACAAAAATCTTCAATTTACTGCAGAACACCAAGATCATGGATCTCTTTACTTCCTTGAACTGAAGATCACTCAAATTTGCCAAAAACATAAATTTCAAATCTATAGAAAACCTACCACCACTGATCTCACAATAAACAATAGTTCTTACCACCCTACACAACATAAAATGGCATTTTTCAACCCTGCAATTTACCGTGAACACAAAATACCCATGGACACACCCGATTTTTCCAATGAAATACAAGTATTAAAAACTATTGCTTATGATAATGGATGCAAAACATCAATGATTGAATACCTGTCCCATAAAATTAAAAATAAAATCACTCTCTTCAATTCACGAAATACATCTTACCAATCCCCTTTCTGCATACCACATGATTCTTCAAATGAGTAATCCTTATACTCCAGCATTACATATTTATGTAAAGTTTCTTATAAAATTGTTAACTTGTTTCGCAAGACCAACATAACCATCAGCATTAACACAGATAATAAGCTCCAGCACAAACTCATTCACAATACACAACTACACAATTCTCCTTACAATAAATCTGGAATTTACAAAATAATATGCACAACATGCTCTCAAACCTATGTGGGTCAAACAGATAGAAACTTCTCCTTACAATTCAAAGAACATTTCGATGCCATCAGACTAGGTAATATTGAAAAATCCACTTTTGCTGCCCATATAATTAAAGAAAAACATTCCCCTCCATCTATAGAAGAAAACCTTGAGACAATACACATTGCTGATAAAGAGAAGAGAATGGATCTACTTGAAGAACTAGAAATCTATATCCATGCCAAAAAAATTCCACACCACCAGGGGCGGCCCTAGGGCGGTGCGACCGCACCGGGCGCCGTTATATGGGGGCGCCGAAAATGCAGCAAGAGATCTTCTGCGCAAAAAAAATTAAAAATAAATTCTAAAATAATATATATATTTTTTAAATTCATTAATCACCCAGAAGAGTTTAAAACGTAAGATCTTCTGTTTAATATATATTCCGATTCAGCTCGAGTTATTCCATTCGAGAAAACCACAAATCGTCCCATAGTTACCTCTCTCTGGTGCCGCGCCTTCCGCACCTGTTTTCTGCTTTTTCGGCTGTAGTCTTGCAGTCCATTCACCAGTGGCGGATCTACGAATTTTCCGAGCAGGGTCAAAGACCTTTGACTGCCACCCGTTCAAGTTTATGAATTTGCGCCCGCAGCAGTTTAAAGCTGTTCTTTGATTTTGCTGCCAGCCTGAAGGTTGCCGCTCTAGGGCAGTAGAGCTAAGAAAGAAGGTTCCGCTCACGAATTTGTCACTTACCGCCCCTATAAACATGATTTTTTCGCCCGGGGTAGGCGCCCCGGTTTGCCCCCTATAGATCCGGCACAGTTATTTGCATGTAGGTGCACGTGCATGAGGCGAGATTCAACCTACTTATCTACTTCTACAATATTAGACCTTAAGTGATTGTAATTAACGTTGGTAGCGTAAATATTTACGAAATGTAATGTCTTTTATAGAAATGTCGCTACCTTTATTTCTTAAAAAAGAAGAAGAAGAAAAAAAAAATAATAAACCAAGGCGAAACTAAGGAGGCTTCAAAAATGCTTTCAAAATTCATCTGAACCGTCATCATCAGAACTAGTTCAACACGTGACGGAAGAAAACTCATTTTATAGAAGTTCTTCAGACGAGGCTCATAATTATAAAGAATAGCAGTGTACAAGACTTTTCTATGGCCGCAACGTCGTCTGCACTTCAAAATGGGATATACCAGACATACCACCACCGTCGCAAATTATGATGATATTTCAAAATGATCGCTCATTGACCCTGCAATCAGAGATGAAATAATTATTCGAGCAACGAAAAAATCCAAGAAAAAATCGTGGACGTCATTTCTCAAAAGTAATATCAAGTATAGAAACTTATAATAGAAGATGGCATGTTTATTCTAAATCTGCAGATAAAGTATATTGTTTTCACTCTTGTTTGTTCAACAGAATGTCTCTCATTTGGGAAAATTTGATGACTGGAGCTACTTATCAGAGCATCTCAAAACCCACCAATCTTCCTCAAATCGCCAGCACACCATGCTGAGTCGAATAGAAGCGTTGATTAGACTAACGAATTTCAGTATAATAGAGAAGCATTTGTAAATATTGATTGAAGACGAAAAATCACGTTGGGTTGCTATCCTCGAATGAATGTCCAAAATATTCTTTTTAACATGCAATAATTATTGCTTAGGGAAGCTTTGGATCTGAAACAGTAAATTACTTCTAATAATGGTAACTAACTGGATATATTGCAACTGATAGGAAAATATGACCCTGTGATGATGGAGCATTTTCGCCATATTGCTAATAAGGAGATTAAAGTCTATTATTTTGGAAAATGTATTTAAAACAATTGAATGTTCTTAATAAAATTTTGACTATGGTTAAGTCATCTAAATACTTTTCCATCACACTAAATTGCACTCCTGATGTCAGTCACGTCGAACAATTATCTTTAACATTGCTTCTGCTGACACTAATGATGACGAAGTCAAAGTGCGTGAGTGTTTTATTGCTTACAAGCCGGTAAGTGACTCTTCGAACCTGGGAGCTGGACTCATTGGCCTGTATATTAATGATACTTTGCAAAATTTCGATTTGGATATGAACGATTTTCGAGGTCAAAGATATGACAGTGGATCCAATATGATAGGAGGAAACAAAGGTGTCCAAAGCAGAATTCTGAACCAATATCTTCTCAAGCATTTTTTAATCCATTTAGCTGTCATTAGATTTGGTAATAGCAGGTACCGTCAAAATATAAATTAGATTGGTATCTTTGTCCGGATTTCTTTAAAGAATATTTATCACTATTCTTCAGTTCGTGACGCCTTTCCGGAATCGAATTATTCACTTGCAGCAACAAAGGCCTTGTCCCTGAGCCAGATCATGGAGCAATTTGAGTATGGTAATTTGGTATAATATATTTAATCCAGTAACAGGGTGGTTTTACCTTGCATTATATCACGTAGAAGATTTTTTTCCTTATATTGCATATATTGGTGAGAGTATGCATAAACCAAATTTTCGATCTCCGACACCCTCGGCACAATTTTCTGTGGCCAAGAAACGTCAATCTTTTGGTACCATTTCAGTTTTTCGTCTATAACTCCTTCCTGGTGAGTCCTAGCAAGAAATACTTTATTCCCAATTTGAAATAGAACAAAATTTCCTACAACGTTTGTAGTAAAAAGTTTTTTTCTAAACTCAAAACTAAGCGAGCTACCGTTTTCGAAAATTAGGAACATTTCACATTTTCTGAAAAGTTGGGTTTATATCTACTTCGTCGCTCAAAAGTCCTGGAACCCCTGTGTATATAATTGATATATATGTACTTCTGTATGACACGGTATATATATGTACTATACTTTGGTCAATTCAATAATCATATGGCATTGTTGGCCAGAAGTTTCCGAAGAATTACTCGGCCGCCAAGTGACAGTGTTTTTCGATTCGCCGCGCAATGCGTGTTTACCAACCAGGTAATAGTATCGGGTATAGGGAACATACAGCTTTAAGTGGAATTCAGGCCACAGAAGCAGCCTGGCTTACTTCATATTACACAGCAAGCTGTGGCAGAACTGAGACCGGGATTTCGATCTCCAGTCAGACGCCTGAACCACTGACCGCTCTATTACTGATGATAATAGAGCGGAAATGACTGCATTATGTTATGGCACAAAGTTATTAATTCATAACAAATTCGTAATAAGGTAAAAATTGGTCATAAATCTATTTGTTTTCCGTCTGCATTGTCCCGGCTTTTCAATGTCCTCACCTAGAAATTGTGTCTCTTTCATCCCCAATGCATCAAGAGCTGCTTCCTCGAAGTGGAAGAATGCTTCCACTCCTTCATCTACTTCAGTCTTAGGAATATTTTCACGAGACAGACCAGAGCAGTCTTTGCAAGCAGCTGAACAGTGCAGCTGAGTGGTATAGTACAAGGTTTCTTGCAGGATCATGATACAATCTTCGGAGTAAACTCAGGTGCAGCATCTTTTATTATTGTAACTGGAATAAGACTGGACAAACCTTTACTTCATCCCCTTGTCAATGGGTAAGTTTCTCGACCCAGTCTTGTTTGCACTTGGTAGTACGTGCGTATTGAGTGAAACGTTGCAGCATCTGATGTTGGTGGCAACCTTGCTAGCTTGAATGCATTTCTTGTCCAGATTTCGTATCTGAGCCCTCAAATGTTCCATAATCAATTAGTCCGTACCGTTCCACGATGAGCTGTTCCCCTGCGTGCTCTCCAGCTACTATTCTCTGGAGGTTAGGAGTTCTGAGAAGTTAGCATGTACGTTACCTTCAGATGTGGTTGGTACTGAATAAGGCATATTCCCATAGCCGAAAAGAGCTGATATCGCATCATATCTTGTAAATGCATGGATGAAGAGGATATGAGTGGGTTCAAATTCGAAGGAAGTGGTTGAGTACTATAAACCTGCCTCCTTGCCTGAACCTGGTTTATGTAAGTACAACTTCTCGTGTTGTCTAGGCCCATCAGCAGAGCGAGAAGCCCAATATACTCACTTAAAATCATCACATTGTCGGATCTTACTGTTTTGAAAATATACCTTGCCATACAGAAATACATATATGTCAATTATATTTACAGGGGTTCCAGGTCATTTTGAGCGACAAAGTAGGTAAAAACCCAACTTTTCGGAAAAGTGTGAAATTTTGCTGATTTTCAAACTGTAGCTCATTTAGTACTGAATTTAGAAAAAACTTTGTATTACAAACGTTGTAGGAAATTTGGTCCTCTTTCAAATTGTAAATAAAGTATTTCTTGCTAGAACTCATCAGGAAGGAGTTATAGACGAAAAATTGAAAAAGTAGCATAATTTTGATGTTTTTTGGTCACAGAAAATTGTGCCGAGGGCGTCGGAGGTCGAAAACTTGGTTTCTGAATACTCTCACTAATATATACAAGACAAGAAAAAAAAATATTCTGCCTGATATAATGTTTGTGAGACTCCCTTTTTACGACCCCGTTACTGGACTAATTGTTTCAATTAAATATTGTAAACAAGGCTATCCAGGATGAAAATGGATTCAAGAAACGCTCCACAACTGCTGTGAAAGATCTCGGAGTTTGGATAGATAGGCCCTAGTACTAGTGTTATTTGCCTGCTCTGATAACAGCTAGAGAAATTACTTCTCAGACTGGGACATACTCTTTAAATAAGCCAGTCAGTTACCAAAGGAAGAAGAGATTTTTGAGTACGAGGCCGTAGATGAGATATCAATAGATCCCGAAGAGTTGCTTACAGTTACAGTGAACGTGTTTTAGCATCTTTACGCTACAATTAAGAAGACGCAGGTCACTCAATTTTCACAACTATCTAAATTTAATGATACAGTGTTGTTCTTACAAATTATCAAAACAATTCGTGAATTGTAATAATCATGCGCAGATTTATAAATGAGTTTAAGTAATGGAGAAAAATATGACATGTTGGGTTGTGAATTGACAAAGGAACTTTCCAACTGAAACTATTTTTGGTGGGACTTGAATCAGCAGAACCAATAAAAGTTCAACTTACAAAACTAAATGGTTGGCAGGATATATTTCGGAATGTGTGGACAGCACTTTGAATTTTGTAAACGACACATGTAACTGTCGCTGAAGGAGACCGAAGATTAACTAAATTAAAATTTATTTACCGTAAAATCGTACTCTAGATAGACTTTCAGGTCTCGCAATTTTATCTAAAGAAAATAATATTGCCAAAGGGCAAAAACGAGGAAGTTGGTAATCTAGGCTTTATAGATATGATTTTATTTCCTCATTTGTTTGTTTTAAATATTTTCCTTAAAACTATGTAAATTTGACGTAGACGTGAAATGAGCATTGCGTACGCTATGGTAGCGTAAATTAACCTTTTCAAACATATAGTGTTCTTTTTAATTGTTGTTTCTCATTCATATCATTGCTATCCTATACACTAATCTTTCTGATGTTTGAGTTATTATTAATATATAAAGACTGTTTTTTGCCCTCGGCTTTGCTCGATTGGAATTCGTAACGCATTCATATACGTATTCATATTCGAATCCCACGGAAACTACTTTATCCTAAACCATCCAGCCATTTCGACGTGAAACAGTATCAACTATCAAAGGAAACAAACTTTTTCATTTATAATTTTAGTGGGATGTAAAAAATGAATGTTATCTTCAGTTTGTCTATATTGACACCTTAAACACGAATAAGCGATTGCTCATTTGGGGTGCCCCAATGAGATCTCGCACCACCTGAAAAAACTTGCTAGGGCCGCCTCTGCACACCACATATTAAACGAACAGAAAGAACTTTCTAATAAAACTTTCCTGTACAATTTCTTAGATTTATTTGTTAAATCCAACATAGATAAAATTATTATAATACACCCATTTTCAATACAGCCCATATAAAATATTAACTAAGTAATACTATATTTCTTATTCAATATAAATGTCATTGTATATCTAGAAACCATTAGTCGTTTTCATTTAAATACATAAGTTTATCTCATTGTAATTTTTCATAGAAAATAACATTTAACCTAATTTAATTTTTTGATTTTATGCAAACGCTTTGTATACGATCATCTTTGCTAGCTTTACCTGTAAATGCAAAGGCAAAATTACAGCGTGCTCATTTTTAGTATCAATAGTGGTAATAAAATGTTACTTCTGAAACTGTGCCTCACCACTGATATGAGCATACTTCCTACAGCATTGAACGTAAGTAAAATATTTGAGATTAACTTCATTACAAAATAATTAAATTTCTCTTATTCATCATAAATAATTTTCAACATTATAGGATGCACAAATGCGCTGTAATTTGCATCTGCAGATGTGAAGTAAATGCAAACCATCTGATGATGGGCAACATTGCCCGAAACCGGTAATGGTGTAATAAACATGTTTACAATTGTGACTGGTTGCTGTTTATTTATCATCAAATTTGATATAACAGTTACGGAGTTCCACTGATCCACCATGGATAAAATATTATTTAAAACAATGTTCTTTTTTTCTTAAAACGTTAAAAAATCTTAAATGGTATAGTTATTTTATACTTATTTTAAAACGATTGTTTTATGTTAGTTTACTCTGCTAAAGACACCATTGTGCATTTTAAACGTGTAGTAAAAAAATTTTTTTTAAAAAAATTGAAGTTTTTTTTAATATTTTAAGAAAAAAAGGAGACCGTTTTAGATAACTCAAAGATCTTTGAGTAAATTTTAAGAAAATGGGTGTAAAAAGATTTAATTTGTAGAAATGGAATGGAATAAACTGAACAATGTCACATGTTTCGAAAAAAAATTAAAAGTCAGTATCTAGAAAATTGTGAAATTTTTAGTAAAATAAAATTTGGTCATATAGTAAGACATGATGTGACCTACTTGTATCTGTGGTTGCAGGATTATTGTTTCATTTCTGGACACCCTGTATATTCATATAGTAACGGGGTGTGCCCCTTCCATAATTAAAAAGTTATAATTTTCCAATCTATTATTTTTGTTATTTTGAATCGCATTAATTACTGATTAATTTACGGATGAAAGGGTTGTCCAATATTTATATTACAGAGAAACACATTACCTTTAAATGTATCAACAATCAAAAATATGAAAACCAGACCCATTCAACATAAACGGTCGATAAATTAATGAGCACTATTTTAGAATTGAATGATTGGAATTGATTTAATCTAACAATATTACAAAATACTCATGATAAATCATAATCACAGACACGTAGTATGATGTCTCAGACTTCCATGTCAGCACGTTCGCGATGTATACCGCAGGTACCGTAATGTTTCGCAGACATAGTTTTCAATTGCATGTTATTCTCCCGGATTTGGGTGAGGCTAACAAACTACCTGACTTTTTTGTCATCAAAATTAGAGCTGTAAAAGTAACGAGAAATTCTGTACCCGTGTGTAATCGTTACTAAACCAATCAATACCCGTTACTTTCGAATCGTTACTCGTTACTTTCGGTACAATCGAACATTAGCATGAAGCGTCGCATCGTATCGCATACGGGACGACTTCGTTCGTACTTGGTAGTGTTTAAGTAAACTGTTTATTTAGGGAAATAAGTTTAGGTAAGTTGTTTGTTTGGATTAAACTTAAAGTAATTAGCAGATGGATCTTACGGAAAAATCTCTAAATGTACACTTGATTTGCTGTAATGAATTTTATATTCGAAAAAATAATCTAATTTCAAAACAAACACCTGTTTGCACAAAAAAGACCTGATGTTTCACGTGACTGTGGCATATCTAGTGACAATAACTAATAACGGTTATTTTATAAAGTAGCCGACTCAAAACCCTGCATACAAGCCTGAAATGATATTGTGACATGTATTTAACAAGTATTATAATCTCATCAAAGTATTTAGTTTTAAATAGGAGGTTTCACCACTGTCTTCTTTTACTGTTTTCATTTATTTTTGTGAATTCTTCATCCTTATGTTGACATACCATCAAATCGGGCCTGCAGGCAGAGTGCTACTGACTTTCGCTTTGTTTCATTTTAAAAATGCCAATATTCAAAAATTTTAAATCAGTAACAAAGGTACAGGACAAATATACGATTAGATTCGTAATTGTTGTTGCGTCATGGTTACAACAAACATTCAACATCAAAGCAAGTACCGCATTGATCACATGGATGCTGCGGTAATATTACAATAAACAACAGGCTAAAGGTATAAACTCATTGTACCTTGTTCTTTCTTTATGGAATTCTGGAACGGCAAAAAGAGCTGATAGATTTGTTTCTGGAAATTATTGCAGAAAGAAATCAGTAACAGATATGATAAAAGAGCTCCAATGGGATTCATTGGAAGACAGGATGAGCCTGAAGAGGGTCATGGGAATATACAAGGCGTATATTGATGATGAGACATGGAAAAATATTGGTCTAAGAATTAAAAGTAATGCTTGGAAGGGAAAAGATGACCATGACCACAAGCTGGCACCCGATTCCAGGCACGAGGGGGTAGGAAGATTCTCTTTTATAGGTGAGGGTGTCAGGGATTGGAATGAGTTACCAAGAGAAATTATGAATAATTTACCAAAAACGTTTAAAGAAATTAAAGTTAAAATTTGTAAAGGGCTAATGTAGGTGGATGCAGGGAAAGGGGGGGGGGGAGCAAGGTGAGTGTGTAGGACAATTGCCACCGGAACGCGCGCTCCATTCCAATTTAATTAAATATTATTAGAACATAGCAAATGCAGAGATTTATATCACAAACTGCTAAACAACACTTTTATATTGTAAATTACACTATGAAATAAAGTAGAAGGTATCAAATCTTAAAATAAACACATTTAAAAGTTTGAAATAAATAGACCTCACTAATTAATAATCAATGAAGAAACAGTAACTATCTCAAATTATCAATACAAATTTTCTATTTACAAATTATGCACTGCAAATTTTAATGTAAAACAAAATAAAAACTACAAAATTAGTCTTTACGTTGTCAAAATTAGTTAGCTGTGAGAACTGTAACTGTGTTCGTATCTCTACGACAAATGCGAGTGACGAAACATGCGAGTAACGAAATGAATTTGTGAGTAACGATTCGGTACTTCGAGTCAGGCGACGAACCCGTTACTCAATAACGAATACATCGTCACTTTTACAGCTCTAATCAAAATCTACCCGATCGCAGTAACTACCTTGCTGCCCAGCAGCCGCACCCGCAACCGTATTTGCCACGAGATTAGGTCACTGAAGATTCGCGTGGCATAACGGTGGAGATGATGTGAGGCACGTTTCACAACCCATTAAGGGCATCCACGGGAGCGCCCGCTACGAACCAGGCCGAAGATCCTCCAAAACCTTACAATATTGCTAACACATCTCTCAGTCGTGCGAGCACCTGACCCCACCCGTCCTCATACGGAGTTGCAGCGACCGAGTGCAACATACCTGTAGGTCCATCTCTACAGGGCACACTCCACGTTGGCATCACACATGATCAGAGGTTTCCACACAACCCAGGGACCGCCACAGGGTTCAAAAGGTGTAGGTGCCATACCTAGGTCAGATGTTCGGACCCATGCACCACCATTCCCACCTTCTATAGGGGATCTAATATGGCAGTGAAGAGGCTGGAGCATACCGGCGGAAAGGGCACCACTTCACTTCATCACAGAACCCAACGGACATGCCGTAGAATTTAAGCCGCGGACGGACACCCACGAAGTGACTGTCGCCTTCAACGATGTAGAATCCATATCCCCCAATCAGAGTCGCGTCGCCTCTCTGCATCCAAGGTCTTACTGCCGTGAACAGCTGAAGACCACCGAGAGTGGTGATGTAACGGTTAGCGTTCTGGCCTTGCTTTCTGGAGGACGGCGGTTCGAATATCCCCGTCCAGGCATCCAGATTTGGGTTTTCCATGGTTTCCCAAATCACTCCAGGCAAATGCTGGGATGCTTCCTTCAAAAGGCCATGGCCGAATTCCTTCCCATTCCTTGCCCCCAATTCTTTCCCGTCTCTAAAGACCTCGTTGTTAAGAGACGTTAAGCAGTTATTCAAAAAAAAGCTAAAGACTGGATAAGTCACTCCTTTCCACGTAATCGGCTCACAGCCAAAGGCGTTGGCACTGCGTGTAATGCCGGTGGCATGGAGCACCAAATCCGTGACTGCATTGCGCCCACATCTTTGATTCAACCAGGCACCGTATATTAGAACATATCGGCGGCAAGGGGTGCCAATGCCTTGATCACCGATCACTGACCCTCAACACTAGCCACTGGAAGTGACCACCGCCGTCATCAGCTTATGTGCCTCCCCCCCCCCCCCCCACCGCGAGCACCTCGCTGTACCCAAAGCCTTACTGCAGGAACCAGCAAAAGACGAAAAAATGTTCCCCCTCTCATTACAACAAAAATATTCCGTCAGTAGATTAAATGCTCTGAATGCCACAAATTGGTTTTAATTCAGATTGGGCACATTATCTGCCGCCTCATTATTCACATTGACCGCCTGAGCAAACAGGCGTTCGGTCGGCACTTGGCCTTCTGTGACCAAATCAGGTGGGGGTGGGGGACCATATGTAAAGGTTTCTACTGAACTGAGTACTGTCTGTGCAAATGGGTCTGATGCCTCTTAGTGAAATAATTCTGAGTCAAAAGGAGGAAACTTTGTCAGTCTTAGCTAAGATGGTGGCGAAAAACCATCTAAAACAGTAATCAAGATCTTCGTGCCAGTATTTTTCTTCGTTTTTAGTTCCAAGTAATCATCGCTGGCTTCTGCAGTATAACAATTCTTGATCGGCCTCGGCCAAAATTCTGCACTGTTTAGTTTTCCCTTGCACTATGATGTTGACGACGGAATGGTAAGCTACTCACCCCCACAGGTCCTTCGAACTTTGAGAGGAACTGGAAGAAGGGGCTGAACATGTGGTTCATGAAGGCGATGGGTGCCAGGCCGACCATGACGCGTATCTTGTCGTTGTACTGCGGCTTCTCAGAGGTCGTGATGTAGAACACGGTGGTGCCCATGGAGTGGCCGATGTAGAACAGCTGCGACTGCCCTGTGTTGTCCAGGATGAAGTCGATGACGCAGGGAATGTCATGCACGCCCACCTCGTGAAAGCTGTCAACAAAATCAACATCAGAACCTTAACACTTTACGCTGCCTTGTTCTCGTGTAAATAAACGAAAGCGGAGTTTTATCAAGGAAAACTACCTGTAACGTTATTCATACCAGCACCACATACATAATGATTGCCTGTCAATGTTTTAGCATCCTTCCACCTTTTGAACGTTCCACTCTGCACGGAAACCAAAATGCACGGACAGCATTTCATTTCCCTTAGAGCTTATGGCTCGTCGACGTGAAGGTTCTTATAGACGTGAAATAATAGGAATGAGGAGCCAAGAAACGGAATTCAGGTGATACGTTTTTAAAGGACCAATTTCGGTATTCGCATAGAGTGGTTACGGGAAATCATGCTAAATAGAAATCCGGATGCCCGAACTCGGATCAAAGCCCACATCGGTAAGATCGAAAGTTTCATGACACCATGGCTTTCCAATGCAATCTAAGCTATATTTCCAAAATCTTGCTATTGACTGACCAGTCTCATACTACCTTTGTTCCGCCAACCAAAACACTAGTTACTAAGTACGCATTAAAAAATAATAGAAAACAAACATTCACTCAATACTGACGTTGCTACAACAATAAGATACTGTAGTGCATATTTATACAGACAAGGAAATATAACTGGTTTGATACTATCCTCCATCCCTTCCTAACATATGCTAACCTCTTCATTTCTACATACCCCTTACAACCCACGTCCTCAATTATCTGCTTCATATATTCTAATCTCTGTCTTCCTCTACAGTTCTTACCTTCGACTGTTACCTCCACTAACAAATTAACCAATCCAGCATGCCTCAAAATATGACCTACCACCCTGTCTCTTCTTTCTGTAAGCTTCTTCCACAAACCTCTTTTCTCACCCGTCATTTCGAAAAAGTAGCTCATTTCTTACTTTCTCAGTCCATTTAATTTTCAGCATTCTTCTGTAGCACCTCATTTCAAATGCTTCAATTTTCCTTCTTTCCGGTATTCCTAAAGTCCTTGTTTTGCTACCGTAAAGTTCTGTGCTTCACACATAGAGTTTTAAAAAGTTCTTTCTAATTCCTAAATCAATGTTTGAAACTACAAGGATTCTCTTTTTCAAGAAGGCTCTTTTATATTGTGCTATTCTGCTTTTAACATTATTCCAACTTCGGCCATCGGTTGTAATTTTGCTTCACGAGTAACAGAATTCACTTACTTCCCCAATTCCATTCGATCCTATTTTTATATTTAATCTACTAGTATTGGTATCATTTCTGCTACATTTCATCACTTTACTCTTGCTTTGATTTATATTCAGTCCAAACTCTTCCTTCAGTATTTTGTTCATGCCATTCAGTAACTTCTAAATATCCTCAGCCCTCTCTGCTAACAAGACAATGTCATCAGCAAATCGCAGCATACTGATCTTTCTCCCTGAAAACTTATGCCACACGGAAATTTTTCTTTGATTTTCTTCATTGCTTCTTCTACGTACAAGTTGAAAGTTAAGGGGGAGAGACTACAACCTTGTCTCACACCCTTTTTAACTGATGCATGTCTCTCGTGATTCTCTACTTTTATTACCGCCACTTGATTCTTATATAGTTTATAGAGTATTCTTCTATCTCGATACTTTAGACCTGACTTCTTTAAAATTTTGAACATCTTGTCCCACCTAACATTATCAAAAGCTTTTTCTAAATCAAAAATTGCCATAAAAGAATCTTTGTTTTTCTTGATCCAACCTTCAAGTATTAATCTTAAAGACAGAATTGCTTCCCTTGTACCGCGATTATTCCTAAACCCAAACTGATCTTCACCTACTATCTCTGCTACTACCCTTTATATCCTTCTGTATATTACTATGGTCAGTAATTTTGAAGCATGTGATGTTAGACTAATGGTGCGATAATTCTCACATTTGTCGGTTTGTGTTTTATTTGGAAGTGTAAAGATGATATTTTTAATAAGATCGGTTGGAATATCTTTAGTTTCATAACTTTTTGATATCAGCTTGAATAATCATTCGATTTCTTCATTTCCTAGGGATTTAAGAAGTTCTGCAGGGATCTCATCAATTCCAACTGTCTTATTTGCTTTCAAGTCATTCAGAGCTTTATTAAATTCTGTCCTCAAAACAGGATCTCCTAAGTCATCAATGTCGACATCGCCTTCCTTTTCCATTACACTATTGTTCAAGTCGTCACCAACATACAGTTTCTCAATGTATTCCTTCCATCGGTTTATCCTCTAAGCTGTAAATAGGTTTCTCATCGGCAGCTTTAATGTTCATACCTCTTTTCTTCATTGCTCCAAAATTCTGTTTGATCTTTCTATATGCAACATCTACTTTACTTACAAACATTTCCTTTTTTACTTCTTCATACTTTTCTTGTATCCATTTTTCTTTTGCTATTTTGTATTTCCTATTTATTTGATTTCTAAATTGCCTGTACTGCTCTCTTCCTGCTTCATCCTGAGCATTTTTGTACCTTCTCCTCTGATCCATCAGCTCCAAAATTTCTTCTGTGATCCAAGGTTTTTGGGCAGCCTAGTGTTTCTTTACCAGCTTTATTACAATGAAATAGAGACCTGAAACAAACTCTTTGAGATTATATTGCCTATTCTAAGACTGATTTTGTTTGATTTTCAATGCTACCAACTCGACGTCAGTGGGAAAATTAATTTCGCAGTCGCGACTGAGTGGCGCAGCGTTGATGATGCATTTAGAATTTAATACCGGTTGCCTTTCGATACTTTCAATTCAATACAAGTACTTTTCTTCTTATACCGAGTAAGTATCGAATGAATTATTCGAACACGAAAAGTACTCGGTATCGAAACTTACTTGTATCTAGTTGTATCGGATCATCACTAATTCTACTCACATTTTATTGGTTGTCAGTAGTGTGTTTGTTACAAATAATAAGTAGTACCTTACTGTACATTGGTGAGAGCTCACCTGAATTTCCAGAACTCCGGTTCCTCCGGGTCGAGCTTGGTGTGGTTTCTCGAGTAGGAATTACCTCGGAGGTTTGCCAGCCACACATCATAGCCGGCATCAGCCAACAAGTACGCTGCAACCAACATCGGCATCAGGGGTGGTACGATGTGGCATGAGGTTTCAGTCTACGAACGAAGGCGGGTGGCGCAGAGAGAGACAGAAATAGTGACACAGGGTATCGACGTTGCCGCATTTCCGAGCGTAGAGAGAGGAAGAAAGTATAGTAATTACGCTACTTCTACTAATATTACTGCTGTGTAATGATAATAAAAATTAATAATATGCTTTTAGCAGCGCTTTAAGTGCTAATACTATTAAGAGAGACAGGAATGTCAGCCACAGCAAACAATCAACACTCGTATAACAACGACAGGCTCTGGATTGTTACTGAATCTGATTGGCTACTGGCAGAGCGATGACGTCCTGTGCAGAGCCTCTCTAAACTAGGCCTCCTTCGTTCATGATGCGCACTGTAGACACCGAAGAAATAAATACCTGCTGATCACTACACGATTGAAATTAAGGATTCATTGTCGATGTTCATAGCTCACTAAAAAGTGGAAAACTATTCATATTCCTGGGTGATGACCCTTCAGTGTTGACCGCGCGCTAAGATGGCTTCCCACGACCTAAGCATTTGTCCGCCGCGCCGGTCTAGTCACGTACAGCGGCCCGTGGAAAGGGACCCGCCCCGGCTGGCACGGATGGTTTGCCTCTATACGTCACCCGGTCGTAAAGTTCAAACGCTGAGACGACACTAGGCAACGTGGTGGAAGGTGGCTGCGGGGTAGCGAGGGCTAACCTGTGGCGCGTGATCATCCATACAACTGGGCTGCATGGTGCAGCCTATAAAACCACGCGCCGTGGGAGGCCACCATTGAAATGCCACCACGCTATACCCGGTTCACTCCGAACTGGCGGCTGAAGGCCATGTTACTCAGACCCGCTTCTCACCTTAACAGCCCCTCCCTTTCTACCTTCCGAGCTGAACGATACGTCTACGTAGGCGAGTGGTAACTTTACCCTTCGTATTTAGGGGTTAGGTCAGCGGTTTGGGGATATAGCAGACTGACCTTTAGCCGCCTCTGTTAAATGATTCAGTAATTACCTGTGCGAATGCTGGGAAGGTTCCCAACCATAATCTACACTTATCATACAAAACACGAGTTACATGTTTAGTAGACAGATGGCAACACTAGGATATACACTCCAAATCTGATTTTAACTATAGTAAGCCGGGTGGGCCCACTTCGCTCCCTGTTGAATCACACTAGTAACTTTTGTTAGTGTCTGTGTAGTGCGGAGCCCCTGGTGGCTGTAACGAGAAAAAAAAATCCTGGGTAATAAACAGTATACAGTCAATAAAGTAATTTATTGCATCGTTTGTGTAGTAGCAAAAAAAACAACTTTTTTGTAGGGGACAACGCTCAGCAACTTACGGAATGAGTGTCTTAGAAGTCTCCGTTATCTTATTTGTTGTTGACGCTCGGAGTGAGCGGACGTGTCGTGCTGTGCGCTCCGATTTAGCAGTGTATGTAGTGTTGATGCAGTGTTGGTTTTGGGTTTTGTGGATTCTGTGTTTCTACCAGTGTTCGGATACGCCTGCCATTGCAGCTTCAGCATTGTACAGGTACTGTGAATAATTGCTATATTGTGAGATAGATCCAGCGAGGCTTCGGCCTTGAGAAGTGAATTGCAACTGCAGGTTAACATTATTGATTTAGTTTGTTATGAACCCACGTATTAGGAGTCGCAGATGGAGCTCAGTAACGGAAATAAATACGACAATCGATACTAGTGACTGCGTTCCAAAAGTAATTCCTTTTGCATTTGGAGAGAAATACGAAGAGCTAGTTAAATACCTACATGAAATCCATGGTGAAAAATCATCAGAGCAAAAGCTAAGGGAGCTAAAGGACAAGTTGGCTTCCTGGGCAGTCGCTGCATCTCATATGGAGGGAAGACTGAAAGAGTTTTATCAACGAAAATAATAGACAATGAAAAAAAATAAAGGATAGCGGGGGTGTGCAGCCCACATATAGCTATGGTACAGTCGCAGCTGCTGGTGGAAGGCACACACCAAAAAGTATTATAACCCCAACTGCGACTTATGCAGTGTTCATTTCTTCCAAAACGCCTAAACAAGTGGCGGAAAAGGTCACTACGATACTAAGGCCGCAGAAATATAAAATAAAAATAAATAGAGTCAGGACAACAAAGCAAGCTGTAATTGTTGAGACAAATACCGCGCAGGATGCAAAGAAATTCTAGATTACCAGACACTTAATACTGACGTGAGATGCGAATTACCCAGGAAGCGGAATCCGTTAGTTATTCTGTATGATATACCAGTCTCCATTGATACAGAGAAATTGAGAGATATTGTTTATGAGCAAACTTTTGAATACAAAGAAGCCAGAACTGATTTCATAGAAGATTTCAAACCAAGATTTAACACAGGTCCGATAAATAAAGCTACCGTCCATCATGTTGTGGAATTTAGTGGAAAAGTTAGAACTATGTTGTTGGAACAGAATAAAATATTCATTGAATTTTCAGCTGTCACTGCTAAGTATTACATTAAAGTACAGAAGTGTGTAACGTGCAGTGACTGGGATCATGTCAGCAAGCACTATCAGCAGGCTGACTCAACGTGCAGCCACTGCGGTGCGACTGGACACAAAAAAAAAAACCAATGAGAAAAGAAAGACATTGCTCCCGTATGCATCCCATGCGCGAAGAGACGTAAAACGTGCAAAAAGAAATGGAAGGAGTGTCTAACATGTCAGATGATCCTTCAGCGTATGATCAGCCAAATAGATTATGGATTTTATTTATTTATTTATTTCTCGTGTCCAGGACATAACATTACAAGTTGAAAAAAATAACATTGATTAATTAATATTAAACTATCAACACAATTAAATGGAATGTGACCAGAATTCCGCAATCTTGATGGCCTTCTCGTTTGCCCTATAAAGGTCGTCGATATTGCAGGTTTCAGGGAGATTCCTGCAAATCAGAAGATGTTGTGGGTTCTGAAGCTCACCGCATTCACATAGATCGTTGTCAGTAGTGTACCCCCAATTTTGAATATTATATCTACATCGGGACACTTCAGTTCTTAATCTGTTTAGAGCTTTCCATATAGCATATGGCTGATTACACCCCGCAGCCGGTGCCTCTTTGATGTTCCTCCACTGTTCTTCAGGCAACGAATTTCGCCATAGTTCTAGACGGCGTGCTCCAGTAGAAGATGTTATGGCTGTAGTTGATTGTACGAAGCTCTTCCTTGACCTCAGCCTTGTGGGTTGAGGTTCGTGTCCAAACAAAGGGTCTGTTTCTTGTTTCCTCTTTTCCCTCTCTGCAGCTGTTTTCCTACAAATGTCAGGTGGTGCTTTACCCATGATTTGGTATATTTTACTAATAGGAGTTGGTTTTAGGCAACCTGTTACATTGCGATCAGTATCATTCAATACTATATCAACCTATTTAGCATGTGCAGAGTTTTGCCAAACTGGTGCTGAGTATTCTGCTGCAGAGAAACTAAGTGCCAGGGCAGATGTACGAAGCACATTTGGATGTGCTCCCCAGGAGGTACTTGTAAGTTTCCGGATGATGTTGTTACGGGCAGATACTTTGAGTTTCAGATCCTCACAATGGGTTTTGAATGTAAGAGATCGATCAAGCTTTACTCCTAGATATTTTGGAGTATCGCAGTGTAGTAGTTGTTGCCCCCTCCAGTTGATGTTCAACTTCCTTCTGGCTTCTCTGTTTCTCAGATGGAATGCACAGACCTGTGTTTTTCCAGGGTTGGGCTTCAAGTGATTAGCATCATAATACTTGCCCATATCTTCAAGAGATGTTGTCAGCTTCACCTCCACCGCCTCAAAGGTTGTGCCTTGAGCTGCACTGCTGTGTCATCAGCATAAATGAATGCTCTTGTTCCAGGAATAATTGGTTGATCATTTGTATATATGTTGTACAAGAGCGGGGCCAGCACACTACCCTGACGGAGGCCATTCTTCTGAGTTCTCCATCGACTCTTCTTATTGTGGAGGGTGACGTAAAACCTCCTGTTTTGTAGTAAACACTGGATGACTTGTGTAAGATGGTAGTCTTTTGTGATGGAATATACCTTACTTATCAAAATTTTGTGGTTGACTGTATCATACGCCGCTGTGAGATCTATGAATGCCACACCTGTAACCTGTTCTCTTTCATACCCATCCTCTATATACTGTGTGAGGTTAAGAATTTGGCCGCAGCATGACCTACCAGGTCGAAAACAAGCCTGTTCCTTTATAAGCATTTTGTCAATGCACTCTGAGATACGATTGAGGATCAATCTCTCCAAGACTTTGTATAAATGACAAAGGATTGAAACTGGCCGGAAGTTTTTTGGATCTGTTGGTTCCTTTCCAGGCTTTAGCAGTGGCACAACTTTGGCTTTCCGCCAGATCTTGGGGATCTGTAAGTTGGAGGTGCAGGCATTCATTAAATTCAAGATACACTACTTTGTAGCTGGACCAAACATTTTAATTTGCTCTGTTCTCAGGTCATCTAAGCCTGCAGCTTTGTTAATCTTCAAAGACTGCAAGGCGGCTTCCAGTTCTATCAGTGTGACTGGATTCCCAAGATATTCTTGCTCGTCAGAGTGCCTTTGGAGCTTTCTTTTTTCAGGTCTTCTTCTAGTCTTTCCATTCTGTAGCAGTTGGTGTGCTATTTGATTTGAATTAATTTTAAGGAGACTAGGTGGAGTGATACTTGGATCACTATTGAGGTTTTTCAGTAATTTCCAAGCCTTACTACTATTCTGTTTCATATTTAAATCTGACATTAAATTGCACCATTGCAGTAGACGCAGCGTGTAGGAGATCTTCACCTGTCTGTATGGTTTCTTCAGAAAAAGGATCTTCTTCGTAAAGGTGCCCGTATCTCTCAAGGAGAAACTTGGAGTCATTATCCAGTCCAGCGACATAAGTTGTTCTGCAGCCTCGAGGAATATGTTTTCGTGAGATGGCTTTAACTATTTCAATAAAATTGTCGTATGCATTTGGAGATGGGTTGAGGTTTAGCACTTCCTTATCTAGTTCTTGAGAGAACTTTCCCCATTGTGCTTGCTTGAAATTGAATCTTCTTTTAAACTGAACAGACTCTGCCTTCACTACTGCTTCAACAGTGCAGATAATTGGTCTATGTTGGCTACGTGGGATTGGCTCCATAACATTCTTCTTTGACTGTTGGGCAATGTGTTCACTGACAAAGATGTTATTTGGGTTGTATCCACCCTGCCATCTTCCACTACTAAAAGATGGTGGCAACTTTGGGACTTGGTGCATTAGGCCCCTACGTTCAGCCCATCCTCTCCATTTTTATCAGTATCCCTGTAGCCCCAGGATGTACTGTGGCAATTGAAGTAACCCATAACAATCTATGTTTGATGGGAGTGGAAGTTAGGTGGTTCTGTGGAGCTAAATTCGGCATTTGGTGCCTTATACACTGATGTCACGGTGCATGATTTAATTTCGGTGGTCAGTATCTCTATTTCGCCATCAGAGGTTACCCCAGTTGAAAGAATCTTTAGATCTGGTTTGGCGAAAACTGCACTGCCATACTTTTCACTTGGTCTCTCATTAATAAGGTTAATTCCATTGATTTTTGGCCTTCTGTCATTTGGACCTCTATGTGTCTCTTGAACCAATAAAAAGTCACATTTTGAGTGTTTACAGATATCAGATATTAAAATCTCTTTCTCTTGTGATATACCTTCGATGTTTATTGATATAATCGAAAGAGCTGGTGTAACAGCACTAATACCTGAATTTTGAATAGCATTGTACTGTATGAAGTATTTGTAATTAGCTAAAGTTTGCTTGAAAGTGATTTGATATGTTTGTTTTGTAATTTCTTGTAAATCAGTGTATATAGACTTTGTTTTAGGTAAGAAAATTATTCAAAGGCCATTTAATATGTTTAAGAACCGAATGATGCAAGAGAATTTCTTAAATGTTTGTAATTCCATGTATTAATGTAAATTACGATGTCTACAGGACAATTTTCTACCGTTTGAAAGGATTTCTGTAAATAATTTTGTATTTAAGTATCTATAATTACCATTTCTGATCATTTTGTAATGTTGTTAATTAATTTTGTATTAATTCCGATTGTTTTTAATATGTTAGATTGTTTGAGTTATTGTTAATGATCGAGAAATATCGGGCGGATGCCTTTGAAGAATTCTCGTAATTTCGATAAAGACTATATAAACAGATCGCCTGGACAGAGACATTCATTCATTCATGCATTCAGTTAGTAAGTCAGTTTAGTTGACAGTATTCAGTGTTACAGAGAGTTTCAATCATTCAGTTGAGTTTGCAACTGTGCATCTCTGTATTGTACCTATACTAGTGAATATCGCTGACTTGTTGATTTGATCACAATAAAACAGACATCTTCAAACATAACCTGTTTGGTGGATTGTTTAATTAATTAATGCAGTACTTAAACCACCATAAGAACCCTAACACTGGCTTTGAAAAAAAAACGTTTATTTTGAAATTTGTCCTGGTGGTGGAAGAATCTGCCATTAGGTTATTCCTAATGTTGCCTAGGGTACGCCCGATCGTATTGGTTTTCATATTTCACTATTGTGCACGATCTTCGAGGAGCCAGTTAAAACAGCAAAAGGGATTGAAAAAATCCTTATATATGATAAGCATGGGATGGTAATAACAAACAAGAGGAAAAATAAATTTCTGTCGCGGAAGCGCTGGGATTGAGAACGAGCGGCGAAGTTTAGAAGTCAAAAGCAAAGCAGACGAGACTTAGCACCCAAAATGATAGACACAGTAGTACAGACGGAAGAATTCGTAAAGACACAAAACACAGTGAAAGACGCTGCAGTTCAGACTGAAGAATACGTAGAGACGAAACACATAGCGAAAGACACTGCAGTTCAGACCGAAGAATATGCAAAAATAAAAAGCAAACTGAAGGATGCAATCACACTATTACCAGCCCTCCTTACCCAGGAAGAAGGGCAGGACTTGGTTGGTGTAAAGGGCTTAACTTCGTAAATGCAAGCCCGACAGCAGTGCATTCTACAGACCCTAAAATATCACTGCAAACAAAGTTTGAAAAAAAAACTGCGTTAGATCCCACAAAGATATACATAGACCTTGAGAACACGGTTAAAATTAGCTGACTAGAACAAGCGCCACCTGCCATATCCCGTATATCACTTCCAAACCATTACCTTTCCTGATAGGTGCAATGCACCCTCCGCCAAAAACTTTTAGTGAATCGCGGAGTAATTGTAATAGTAATAGTAAGAGCATGAGTTGACATTGGCGCTTAGGCACCTCACTGGGACGCTACACCCAGCTGGGAAAACAGTCACCTTTCCACAAATGGAAAAAGTGGACAGAAAAAGCTCAAGGCCAGCAACTTACCCAAGTATCCAGCCAGCCCAGTTATTGACGCTAGTTAGAAATTATTCAACAACAGAAATAAGATTTTTGACCCGGACCAAAATATGTAAACAATTTGTGATGACTCATGGAAGGATAGTTTTCAACGCGAAACTTCCATGGCCTCAGAGTAATGTTTACACTAAGCACCCATAGATGAAAGGTACAATCAAAATTGCACAAATCAGTGCAAGACGGACAAATATCGTCCTGCATGAGCTATGGAATCTTGCTGCGCAATATGACTGGGATGTTATCTGTGTGCAAGAGCCTTACTCTAAAGGCGGACCAATACCACACATGCCAGTATCCTCACAAACAATAGCAAGTGGGCCTGAATATCGATGTAACGCTGACCAAATAGTTGGCAGGAAATCTACCCAGAAACCGGATGGTGGTTGAAAACGAAACCACAAGTGAGCACAACTTGATTCTGTTTGATCTGGCCAAAGGTAGGTTGCAAATCAATGAAATTAACGACACAAGGAAAAAATATAACTTACGTAGAGCAGATTGGGCAAAACTAAGAGATGAATTCCGTCTACCAGTGGATCAATTCGAACCTAATGATGTAGATGTCATCTCAAGAGGAATCACGCATAAAATTCAGCGAGTAATGCAATTGGCCATTCCCAGCAAATACTACAGACATACCGAGCAGCGACCGACTGCAAAAACTACAATCGGGGATGAGCAAGGCGAGAAAAGAGTACTAACGGTGCTTGATTGCTGCCGATAGGTGCTTGCTTCTCAGTAAATACAGGGAAAGGATGACTGGCTTTAAAGAGCTGCTAATAAAAACAAAGCAGCCGAGTTGATAGGCTTATGTCAACGCTAATTTAAAGTCAGATCCCCTACAAGATCGCAGCTAGCAAATTGAGACCACCAACTGCACTATCAACCGTAAGAAAAGCAGACGGGACCATGACGGCCAATTGGAGCGCAACAGCTGAGGAACTGTTAAAAGTACTATTACCCGACGATGAGGCAGTAGGTAAAAGTTTAGAGCAAGAAAAATCTCTGTAAAGGTCACAACGAAATTTATACCTCAGCTACATTAGCGGAGGATGTGACACCAGACTAAGTAATTAAAGCGATTAACGCCATGTCGCGGAAAAAGACACCGGGACCGGACGGAATCGCTGCTGAGGTGCTCCAGGCATTAGTGGTTCAGTTGGCTTCACCACACTTCATACTATTTAATAAATGCCTTCAGCAAGGCAGCGTTCCAAATATCTGGAAGCAGAGTGAAGTGGTGATCCTATAGAAGGGGAATGAAAAGGATCCATTAAATCCTACCGGCCGATCTGTCTGCTAAATGTGCTTGGAAAAGTGCAGGAAAATTTTTTAGTATGGAAACTTCAGGAACACAGGAAAAAGTATATTATGAGTGTACATCAATTTGGTTTCCAAGCAAGTGGGTCGACCAAGGATGCCATAAATAAGGCCGTGCATCTAGTGAAAAGTGGTAATAGCAAGTATGTAATACCATATCTGTGGACATTTCAGGAGCATTCAATAACTTATGGTGACCGGCACTTTTTAGCCGCCTACGAGAAATCGGAATTCCTATTAACCTCTACAGAACGCTAAGCGACTACTGTAAAAACCGATTTGCCAAACTGAGATGTCCACGAGTAACTACAGAGAAAAAATTAACTAAAGGCTGTCCGCAAGGATCGGTGTGTGCACCAGTGTTCTGGGATGTAACATTCGAAATGGCCATAGAAAGCATGATTGCACAAGAAGAACTCATGGGGCTGGTTGCCTTTGCCGATGACCTCCTACTGCTGAACAAGGAGAAACAAGAGACGAAGTAGAGACTATAATCAGAATGGCATTTACAAAACTGGTGCTATAAAGTGAAATTAACCCTTTCACCATACAAGACTCAATTCATGGTTCTCAGTGGCCGCCCCAAGTGAAATATCATGATAAAAGTTAACGACGTCTCCATAAGAAGAGCTAGAACTTGTTGTTGTTGTTTTAGGGCGCGTCGAGAGCGGGGTCATTAGCACTAGAACTTGTAAATACCTGGTAGTCACGCTAGACGAGCGACTAAACTTTGCTGAGAATATTACGGAGGTGTGCAGTCGTGCCAAAATAGTGATGAACAAACTGATCAGTATTGGGCAAAGAAGATTTCATCTTCCAACGTCCATAATACCGTAAGGAGGTATCACGACAGTACACTATCCTCGATTGTGGGATATACTGCTAGCAGTTGGGCGCATAAGCTACGACAAGTTAAACCCCGCCAGCACTAAGAAGAGTACAAAGGAGCGTACTGATGAAGTTAAGTGGTGCAAATAGCACAACAGAAACCGACTCTCTGCTGGTTGCGTTGGGCGTTTGGCACTTGACCTAGAAGCTAGAAAGAGGTGGCCACACTATTGGCAACGAGCCGGTGACTCCGAAAAAGTAGAACAAATTTTAGGAAGACTGGGACATAAAAATAGTCTTGATGGAAGAATGGCAACAACAATGGTAGCGTAGTACGACTGGCAGGAGAACCTACAATATTCGGCCAACAATTCAAGAGAGATTAAACCTTCGTCACCTAGATTCGTCACCTGGACTTAATCATTACTTAACTGGACACTGGCCATATCCCAGTCTTCTACATAAAAGAGGACTAAAAGACACAAGCTTGTGTGAGTGCGGGGAAGAAGGTACACCCTAACACATCGTCTGGGACTGCACACAAATGGCAGAAGCCAGAAACGAAGGATTTCATGAACTAAGAAACATGAAAACGGAAGAAATACTAAAAAATGAGCAACTATGGCACAAACTAGACGAAGTGACGCAAAACTTATCCAAATTGCAAAAGGAGAGATTCATGCAAAGTTTAACGACAGCAAGAGGAAGGCCAAGTCAAGCCGACTATGAGGTCACAGGGTAACACCCGAGAGCAGCCACAAGCGAATGCGTGTCTAAGTGCTCGATCAGCGAGTCATATATCGAGCTGAAAACGCAACCAGCTGGTCTGCGGAGAGGAGTACTTAAACGATATTAAAGGCTTTAAATGGACCTGGAAATTCTATCTACAAAAAGAACTCGCTAAACCAACACTCATAAAATTATATAGTGTATGTATAAGTTCTTTACTAGTGTTCACATGAACTATAATCCGATGCATAAAATGTGGTCTGACATTGCAATAATACAAATAATGGATAATAGTTGCAGTCTCGAGCCGCTTCTGCATATTCTGGCATAGATACATTTATGGACAGAAAATAAGTAAAACATTGTTCTCTCTTAAAATATGTAAAAATGTTAATAGTTAGTAATAAGTAAAAGTTATAAATTATGTAGCCAATAATCTTAATATAGGAATTTGTTCAAACTTACACTATTGAAAATAACAAATACCGGCGGTAGATGATAAACTAATCTAGTTCACCTGTAAAAACGAAGAACGTACTAGCCGAATATTAGAGACTCCTTACTTCTGCAATTATATATATATTATTGAAAATTAGTTCTCACAACCTGTGTTGGAGGTGGCCAGTCTCCAGACGGGCGGCCTTCTCGGTCAATTTGCTGCCAGAGAGACTGAGTACGTGCGCTATTCCGGGAGATCTGGAATTCGGATTACCGCTCCTATACCAATACTGGAAAATGCTTTCTTAGATGGCAGAGTAGTAGATTGTAGTAATAATTTAGGAATAGTAGCAGTGGTAGACGTACAAAGTGAGATAGTGAAATATTAAAATTCTAACTATAAAAAGGTCAGGAAACTGCAAACTCTATATAAAACTAGAAAACTGTAAGAAATCAATTATGACAAAATGCGGCAAGTTTAGAAAGCTATAATATATATTAACAGCGAAACAATCGTATGTATCGTGCCAACAAGAAAAGACTGTACAGATAGTGCCAAAAACTATACATAACAAAAATTGAAATTATTCGTTGTGGAATTGTCTGTCAAAGTATCAAATGGAAAACTGTTGTATTAAATTAAGGCCTATTTTAGTTTCTTGATACTAGGCTCTAAAAATTTGTGCTAAATAAAAATAAAGTAAAAAAATATTGTATTTGTAAGTCCAAAGGACTATTACAGTTCCAAAAACACAAACCAGATTCATTTTTATATATGAATGAATTGCTACAGTGAAATTTGGTACTAAACGTCTTTTATCTCTATAATATCACCAAAACTAATTATTTTAGAAGTGTATGATCTTTATCTAGTTGCTTTAAATGATACAGAATTGTGCGAAATAAAGAGGACATGATAACAAGCTCGTACTTGTAACTAAATGAGCAGCGTCTTGCTGTACAAAACGTAAAGCGTTGTTCAGTTAACTCTAATAATGGTAGCGGCTGTTACTGTGTGATTACTCTTACCGAGAGACTTTCCTGGTCCATTGACCACATAGTCCACTGAGCTGGATAATATTCCGTGCACCAACAGGACAGGTGGCTTCACTGTGTCGTTCAGCGGTGACTTCGGGCTGTAAGGTACTCGGAACACGCACAGGATGTAGCCGTCATCAGTGGTGACGTAGTACTTCTCCACCGGGTAGCCGTACTTATGTAGGAACCCTTCCTGGAACAGTGTTTGTCACGTACTTACTACAGCACATTACAACTGGTGTCAGAAGTGGGATTTCTCGGTGATCGGTACGAATCAGGCTCGACGCGGAAGAGAATGTTCTCATCGAAACTTTGCGTTTGCTTTAAATTTTTCTTACAGTTTGAAATAACACGTTGAAGCCTCTTTATGAAGCAGTAATGTACCTGCAGTTCATGAACCATCGATACGCATCAACGCGTAACACTGCCTATTATATGGCGATTCATTGTAGTCCGTTTGATTACAATACTGTTCAAGAGGTCAGAGTATCAAGTGAGTATTGTAATCACGTCAATTATTCCAATAGCTCAGATAAAACATTGTGTTAGCTGAAGTATCTTCATACTATGCACCTTGTGCTTCGTTATTTCTTCCTTCAAAGTACAAGGAAGCCAGTTCTGAGAAACAAGTCGTGTAGTGTTAGAAGGTCTCAATGCTGTTTAACAGTGCTGTAACAACGCTGTTCGTACATTCTCGGATACTAGTATTAATTATTTGAGATAAAGATGTTAACAGCTAGCGCTAAATAATACAATAGGTGTGTGAGAAAAGTAATGAGAATGATAATTTTCTTACCAAAGTTTTAATTTTTTTCAAAGTACAATATTATTCCCTTCAGAGTAGTTTCTTTGGGCAGCTATACACTGGCGGAGTCGTTGTTTCCTTTCATGGTAGCGGCGCTGGAAAGCTGAAGAGGGGGGTTGAGGAACAACCAGGAATGCGTTTTGAAGTCAAAAGCTCACTGATGGAAAAAACAGTGTGACATTGTCATGGTGAAGCATCCACTTGTCTGCTATGTCTGGTCTCACATGAATCACTCTTCTCCTGAGCCTTTCAAGGACACGTTTGTAAAACCTTTGGTTGTCAGTTTGTCCCGACTGATGTAACGTTTTCGTCAGTTTTTGAAGTTGAAGGTCTCCCTGAGTGAGTTTGATCTTCAACGTGTTCTCGGCCTTCCAAAAATGATTTGTAACAGCGGATTACTTGTTCTCATGATAAGAAATGTTTCCCATAGCCCTGTTTCAACTTTTCAAAGGTCACACTCGCGGATTCCCCAAGTTTAACACAAAGCTTAATTGCACAACGTTGCTCTAAATTCCGATGCTCCATTTTCGTAACACACAACTTCACTCATGGGACTGTCAATAATAATGTTTTTCTGAACGGAGTTGAAACTCGGACTGAGCATGTGGAAGGGATGAACAAACCGGTCTAGCACAGACCGGAAGACACAGCGTTGCCAGACCGCTCGCAGTGTTACCAATCTCATTAATTTTCTCACACACCTCGTATACTTGAATCCAGCAACTGCACAGATCCTAGCGAGAAATAGCCAGCATGGATTATCTTGAGTCCATTCAGTCAGACGCCTAACATTGGAGGTGTCGAAGAGTACCTCCCGTTTTCACCGCAAGAACTAGGGTCCGTTATATTCGGGTGTATTGAGAAGTTGGCTATTTGACATATATCGTTAATTTGGTTGAAATAACGACCGCTCAACTAGGAGGGGAAATTTGTCAGGGCAGGAAAATAAACCAGATGAAGGTCGATTTTTTCGAAGGAAAGAAGCCTTGTACAAAAGCGTATGGATGAAACGTGATTGAAGTACCACACTGTAACCCAATGAACGATATTTCTCAAACGAAGTTACTCACTATTCTTTGAACTGTATGTCCGCATATTTCTACGATTCTACGGTTGGTGCGTCGAAGAAACCTGGTGGGACGACGAGGTCTAGAAGTCGCAAACTGGTAACTTATCAAGGACTTGAGTCACATTTCCGCCATCAAATAAGCGCAAGTGGGTAATATGGCACTACCCAACTTAGTGCTCTGAGGAGAATGCTTTGCTCATTGCGATTCAAAGCTGCCTGCATGGCCGCACGCCAAGTGTCGACTGCGCCACGTCGGGGCTTTCTGTGTGTCTATCCTGAACTCGGTCGTTGTTTCAGAAAGTAAACTATTATGACATCTAATAGGGTTCAGTGTGCGCAGCCTTAGTTTCCTTGCGCCTTATAATATTTTGTGCTCTTTACTAACCTTCTTGCTAGTGTTTAAAGCGCCAATATTTCTTCTTTATGCCTCCAAAAGAATAAAGATAAACAAAAAAAAAAAAAACATTCACTTGGTTTTTATATTAACTTTCACTAATTTATTATTTCTTTTTGTGCACAGATACAACTCGCAATTTTATCTAAACGTCCGCCGTGCACACCGCTTTCATCTCTTCTCATCTCTTTGCCCAAAGATTTTCCACCTGTACTGTTTATCGTCCAGAGATTTTCATGTACTTTGTTCATCTGGTAATAACGACGCGTGGATTTCTTTGACACAGTACTTAAGAAATAATAATAACCCGATATAAAGCACTTTTAACAACATACACATATAATCAGCTTAACATTAATCAGATACAAAATAGTGAATCGAAAATACCACTGTCAATAAACAATTCCCACAGAAATACCATAAAAAAAGAAACATTAATTACTAATTCTTTAAAAACTAAGAGGCTGTGTATCCTTACAATCTGTAACGACTCTGTGCGGAGAAATCTGCTGGATTAAGAAAATCATTCTCTGACAAATAATAACTTAGTTAATAGCCGTGAGAAAAAAAAGAGAATGAAAGACTGTCAAATATTCATGTCTATCGATAACTTGTGTATGAATTAATGTCACCCTAATTTAATGAAAAACTAAATTATTTGTTTCTTTGTGAAGTTCAATATGTAATTTGAATAAATTCTAACAGCACTGAATTGTTACGATGGCTTCCAATGTAAGCTTTTCTTTTAATTATGTCATGCTAATATTTTACGTGAATTTTTTCATAAATTTCTGTTTATTCATAAAATTCAAGGTCCTGACTTGCAAGACAATGTGTTGCTTTTTGACAAATCTTTGCTTATTTATGTATTCACATATCATAAATACACCTATGTCTGTATTCGTCTTACATTAATTGAATAAATTGTCAGGTTTCGTTTTTAATTTTTAATGATAGAATGTCATTTCACTGCCACTTCCTTCATAATTCAACTTATCAAAATATTAAAATGATCTATAAGAGCATTAATTAAATAAAGTAACATATGTTTAACCATCTGAACCAAGAGAGGTCTTTTATTAGAATATTAAGGATCATGAATACGACTGTTCTAGACTGTCGTTTACACAATCCGATGGCTTCTGATTTAATAATAGGGGACCATCGAAAATTTGAGCCACACAAACTTTTGTGACTTCACACAACTTAAAAATAACATATGTAGATGTAATTGTTTCAAATGTAACCATTTTTGAGGCAGCTTAGTAATTATCTCAACACGTTTTAACCAAAAAATTTATAAGCACTAATCTTTTTGGCTCTAACTTACTCTGAAACATGTGTTGCTGCGGTTAGGTACTGAAAACTAGTTTCTTTTGTGCACTTGAATAAATTTTTAGTAGTTAAGTACCCAGGAGTAGTTTATCTTATGTACATATGTAAGATGATAATTTACACCAAAAAAAATGATTCTTTAGTGGTTAGCAGATCAGAAGCAATCAGATGATTCACTTAACCGAATTTCAGGGCAGCTGTACCTTACCTCTGGATTAGTTAATTGGCACCTTGCCTATTTACTGATAAGTGTCATGCTTTGAATAAACAGCGAAAAATCTCAGAAAACCTAACTTGAAAAAGGTATATCATTATCCTGTTATTGTCCATTAGATTAGGGCAATTCTTATGCTGGCTGAGCATAACATAAATAGGGTAGGAAACACAGAATCAAAAGAAATGGGAGTGAAAATGGGAGTGCCACATGGTAGCGTATTTGTCCCATTCATATTGGTTATTCAAATGTAATGATTGCGTTGATGATCTTGTATTAAAAGTTAAACTGTTTGATAATGACATAATGGTATATAATACGATCCAAACGGCAGAAGACTGTGAATAGTTGCAAGGTGATATGGACACGATATCTAGGTGGGTAGGGCAACATGGGATGAAGATCAATGCAAAGAAGAGTCATCTTATTAGAAAAGCAGATAAAAAACTAACGGTTGATTATAAGGTTAGGTAAAAATTGGTTGTTAAAATCTTAAGATGTAAATACCTTAGCACATCTGATAACAAAGTCAACTGGGCGGGACAAATTGGACAGGTGATAGGGAAATGTTTCATAATCGTTCATTTGTTGGCGAGAGTGCTGAGGGGATGTATGAGAGAAGTAATAGAACTGGGCTACAATACTTTCGTCAGACCATTGCTTGAATTTGGCGGAGTAGTATGGAACCCACATTTAGGGCATAAAATACAGGAGTTGGAGGGGGTGGAAAGAAGGGGTGGTAGATTTTTCTTTGGAAATTATCGCAGAACATAATCTGTAATTCGTATGATAAAGGAGCTGAAATGGGATTCATTGGAAAACAGGATGAGGGCGTACAAGGCGTATATTGTTGATGAGGAATGGTAGGTTATTGTTGGATGAACTAGGAGACGTGCACGAGAGAGAAAAGATGATCACGACCACAAACTGGCGTTCGATTTCGGGCACAAGGGTGTGGGAAGATTTTCTTTGGTAGATAAGGTGGTCACGGTTTGGATTAAATTACCAAGAAAAATGAAAAAGAATATACAGAAAACGCTAAAAGAATTTAAAGTTGAAATTAGTATCTTCTTCTTAAGTCGCCTTCTCCTATTGGAGGTTGGCGGTCCACATAGCTAGCTCTGAGCGTGAAACTGCAGCATTGAAAGCCTCTTCGGACGTGCAATTGAACCATCTTAGAATGTCCTTCGGCCACGAATTCCTTCTCCTTCCAATAGATCTTTTTGTCTGTATCTTTCCTTCAATGATGAGTTGCAGTAGCTGGTAGAAGTATAGAACAGACGAAATTAAATATACCATACAGTCGCCAACTTCGTTGACATAGGTTTCGTTAGGAAATTCAAGCAAGCTTTGTGCACAAATAAAGATCTCGTGAATACCTAAAAAAAAATTAATATTTTTGTGTTATTAACGTTTCTAAAGATTATAAGAAACTGGAGCTTTAGAAGTTCTGAAGGACGGGGTCATTGAAAAAAGGAGAGTATTTTGCGCAAAGAACGTAATGGAAATCATGACATTTGGGTTTTTGTGAATAAACCGTATCGAGTGATATTGAGAAATCATCGAAAACAGAAATCTGGATTGCCTGAAGTGAACTTAGGCCCTGACATGATCACTCACCCGCAAGAATATCTGTGAGGACCTGTCATGATGTAGCATTCACCTCTAATGCGAGTAAAGTCTCACCGTGTCCAGGTCAATGTCATCCAGCTGGTTTCCGGCCTCTGGATCTGATGGCAAGGCCCCGTAACATGTACTGGCCAACATCAGCACAGCGAACAGACGCAGTGGACACATCGTGGCTGCGGGGAGATCCAGTCTGCAGTGTGCCTCTGTGGCACGTATCATTGAAACACAGACGTGTTCAGAGACAATGCTCTTATCGACAGCTGTTTTAAAACTGCTCACTGTAGTTATTTCTGCTACACTCGCTTTTCACGTCCTTGCGTAATACTGTTTATATATAATGAGTATACCTCGGATTTTAAGCAAAAATCTATTTTGTTCCTGATTGAAATACATGAAAATAACATCGTAAAGGTTTCATGGACATTTAACGAGTGTTTTTTTTTTTTTTTTGCTATCATTAGCCTGTCTCTTCTTTCTGTAAGCTTCTTCCACAAACTTCTTTCCTCACCCATCGTTTCCAAAACTCGTTTATTTCTTACTTTGTCTGTCCACTTAATTTTCAGCATTCTTCTGTAGCACCACATTTCAAATGCTTCAGTTTTCTTTCTTTCTAGCGTTCCTAAAGTCCATGCTTCGCCACCATACCATAAAGTGCTGTACTCCACACATAGAATTTTAAAAAGTTCTTTCTAATTCCTAAATCAATGTTTGAAACTACAAGGTTTTTTTTTTTCAAGAAGGCTCTTTTAGCTAATGCTATTCTCCTTTTAACATCATTCCTGCTTCGGCCATCAGTTGTAATTTTGCTTCCCAAGTAACAGAATTCACTTATTTCTCCTACTGCATCCGATCAAATTTTTATATTTAATCTACTAGTATTGGTATCATTTCTGCTACATTTCATCACTTCTGTCTTGTTTTGATTTATATTCAGTCCAAAATCTTCCATCAGCATTTTGTTCATATCCTTCAGTAACTTCTCAATATCCTCAGCCTGTTCTGCTAACAATACAGTCATCAGCAAATTATAGCATACTGATTTTTTCTCCTTGAACAATTATGTCACTTGATTTTTTTTTTTTTTACTTTCTTTATTGTTTTTCCACATACAGGTTGAATATTAACGACGATAGACTGCAACTTTTTCTCATACCCTTTTTAACTGATGCATGTCTCTCATGATTCTCTACTTTTATTATAGCCACTTGATTCTTATATAGTTTATAAAATATTCTTTTATCTCAATATTTTAGACATGACTTTTTTGAAATGTTGAACATCTTGTCCCACCTAACATAATCGAAAACTTTTTCTAAATCAACAAACACCGTAATAGTATCTTTGTTTTTCTTGATCCGCCCTTCAAGTATTAATCTTAAAGCCAGAATTGCTTTCCTTATACCTCGATTTTTCCTAAACACAACCTGATCTTCACCTACTATATCTTCTATTCTTATTTTATAGTGCCTGAATATGCCTAAATTGTCGTTATGACCTATTTTTGCCTCTTTTTTTTCTTTTTAATATCAACAAAACCGTTTTAACTCATAAAAACATAAATATTTTGTTAGGCGTTAATTTCCAACAATTGAAGCGAACGTGTATGGGGTCATCGTCACTCAAATTTGATTATGGTTTCTTTTCTAACTCGACGAGACAAATCGAAAGTGAAGAGCAAAACATTTTCGGTATCTTGCTTAGTTCTGGAGATTTTCTATCTCAAAATTGCGGCTGTCAGGTTGAAATGGGTCCGGATCAGATTTTTTTTTTCGAAAACTACAACCATCAATGCGCTGGACACACACAAAGGTTGTTTTGTTTTCACATTAGCGGTTGGGTTTAGGTTGAAATGCGGTATGAAATAGAAGCAAAACGTTACTAAAGGCTCAAGGAACTATACCGATAACCCATTTTTGACAGTCGATATGTCAAGAACTAAGCGAAATTTGAAAAATTTTGTTCTTCACTTTCGATTTGTCTAGTGAGGTTAGATAAGAATCCATCACCTAATTGTAGTGCAACTGTTTTGATAGTGCTGCCTTGGGGGGGGGGGGGGGAGTGTTACCTATTACGTTTTGCGGTAGGAATTACTTTTGAAGCCAGTATTTTCTGAAAGTAGAATAGTGGCTTTTAGCAGCGACAGAAAGGGACTAGGTGGATACATTACGACTGAGTGGAACCTCATTTTTACGTAGTACGGTCTGTGTTTTGACTTCTTATCTTCAGCTCAGGCAATGCTATATAACCTGAGGCAAGTTCTGTTATCCGTTGCTGTTTTAAAAACTTCAGTTTCAGCTCTCAACTGTGTCTGCTGCACTCAGTTGTAATTAACCGAACAAGAAAAATGGTTCGTTTCCACCTTTGCTTATAAGGGAAAACTGTACAAACAAAATAATGCTACTTTGGTACCTTACGATACTGAAGACTTGTCCCGAAAGCGAATATTTACTATTTTCCATAAAAGAAGTACTAATAGTTCGATGGTAGATACACCAGCTTTAGCACGTGACTTCACGGACTAGATAAGCTCTCCGTCGCTTTGTAATCAACTTGTAAATTGCGATAGTTGGTTTACGTAGTTTCTTCCAAGTCAGCAAATTTGCTACACTGCTACCATCTATCGGGTACAAGGCTGAACATCCGATACTTCCAGATGGCGTTAGGATGACGTTTCGGGCATTTCTTCGTTAATGTTTGGATCAGATTTTAATTTACTGCTCTATCTTCCGTCAACATTGCATGATGATATAAATCACAGATTTTAAGTCTCACCTTAATTCTTTCGACTGTGAAAGCCCCGTCAAAATTAGTTCAGCAGTTCAGCAAGGCAATGCAAATAAGTAATAAAAAGACCCCGTTTGCTCACGAGTACAAAGTTAACAATTCAGTTGTTGACACGGTCGATTCCCTGAAGTATCTAGGCGTAACAATACAAAGCAACATGAAATGGGACTTGCACATAACTTCCGTCGTAGGCAAAGCTAATTCTAAACTACGTTTTATAGGTCGTATTTTGAAAAGCTGCAATGCTCATACAAAGGAAATAGCGTACAAAACACTAGTGCGTCCGCATTTGGAATACTGTTGTGCAATTTGGGATCCGTATCGCAAGGGATTAATTGAAACGTTAGAGAAAGTACAGAGGAGAGCCGCTCGATTCGTGACCGCTAGTTACATTCCTTATGTAAGTGTCACAGAGCTGATACGTGGGTTAGGCTGGGATTGTTTGGCGGACAGACGACGTCGTTTTCGTTTAAATTTGTTGGAGAATATGCGAAAATCTCTAATTTACGAGTGCAACGAAATACTTCTTCCGCCAACCTATTTAGGTCGCAATGACAGAAGGGATAAGATTCGAGAGATAAGATGCCGTACTGATACATTTATGTATTCTTTCTTTCCTCGTTCTATTCGGGATTGGAATACTCTAAAATAGGATTGGTGCTTAGCACCCTCTGCCACCCACAGCAATTGTGAATTGCAGAGTATAGATGTAGATGTAGATGTAGAGTTCCTCTCCTTATGGTTAAGGATCTCATTAAACCAGTCACTCAGTGTCTCTGGCTTTTTCTAATCCTCATTAGCTTCTCTTATCGACGATTGTCTGTATACCTTCCCCTCCTCTCAGTTTTCTAACATAGCCACAGAAATAATATTTTTAAAATCCGTCTCCGTCTTCCCTCTTTGCTGTTATTAATTGCTTGTTTATTTGTTATATCTATCCCCTACTGCCTTTCTGTCTCTTAACTCTGTTATGATCTTTTCTCCCTTACATCTTTAACCTCAATACCTCCCTATTGTAGTAAACACGTTCTGTATGCCTCTTTATTTTCTGTTTCGTAATAAACATTTCCTCGTACTTTTTTTACTATCTCCTTGAACTCTTCCCACTTCGACTCCACTGCAGTGGTGCCATCCTTCCATTCGTTGAACCTCCCCTTGAAATATATTTTGATTTCTGAAATTTGTGCTCCTCCCAGTTGTACCCTCGACTGTTATTATTTCAACTATTAGTAATTTTTGCCATTATCTATCACAATCCCTTTGCACACTTATATTTATCCCCATGCCCTCTAGTATAGCACTCGTTACTATAGTAATTGAAAAGGTGCATAACCATAATTTTTAGATCAGTTCATTATTGACTGACTATTACAGTAGATTTAAAGAAAGAATAAATGTGAATTCATTGCGGTTTTTTTTTTTATATATATAAGACTTTTGGTGACTGAGTGCAAAGAATCGTGCTACTTCCTTAGAGAGTCAATTTTTTTTTTTTTAAGTTTATTATGATATATCTAAGTATACCACACGATCATACAAATTTTATTTACAAGTATTATGATATAACAGTCATGTAAAAAATGCCTATGACGATACCTTCCATTTCTTATGTTTCTACCACTACAGTCCAATAAAAACCTTGTAATCTTTTTTTTTTTTGTTAAATTGTATGTGAAATGTATAGTACTTTACCCTGGAATTGTATACTTTTAATGCATTCGTATAAATGACTACTGACACCCTACGTGTAGTGTGGAATTATAACTGTAGTCAGTTATAACCCTACATATACAATACTACGGATACATGAACACGCTCAAACTGTTGCGATGAATTTCTTGCAGCATTCGTAACCATAAAATATCAATGCAGCTGAAGCCGGAGTAATTTCTGCAGAAGTAATGAGGTGAAGAAATAAGGTGGCATGTTTACTAACAACGTGCAACAATTTTAGTTAATATTTTCATGTGGTACATTTTCGCAACTGGCTTCTTTTAATGTTTAGTCAGGCCCGCCGCTAGCTGTTTGAGCGCCCGCGTGCAATACCGATTATGCCGCCCCCTGTCTAACTAGCCAGTGGTGGATTTAGGAAATTTCCGAACCGGGTCAGAAAACTGTGAGATTGCCGCCCCTTCAAACATTATTTGTCGCCCCCATTGTTGCCATTCCGAGTGTCGCCGGCCGCCCGAAGCAGCTGTTGAGCTAAAAAAAAAGGTCGCCCCTTACATAATACGCTGCAAATTTCGTCGCGGCGACAATGGAGTGGCAACTATCGCGGGGTGGCGACTGTCGATTCGATCGCTCGTTTTGCCGCCCCCCCCCCCCTCGATGTGCCGCCCGCGTGCGGCGCACGCGTTGCACGCCCGCTTACGGCGGGCCTGTGTTTAGTTGGTATGAAGAAGTACTGATGAAAGTTCCAACACACTTAGATAGAAACAGCGCAGTTGATGGGCTCATAAACTTCATACGTTAGCTTGTTACTCTGGGTCGTCACTTCCAACGCTTATTATTCAGTTATTGGTATAGTTGATTCTATGAAATATTTGGGAGTAACAGTACAAAGGAACATGAAATGGGACTTACACATTAATTCGTTAGTAGGTAGAGCTAATTCTAGGTTGCGTTTCATAGGTCGAATATTGAAAAATTGTAATGAACAAACAAAGGAGATAGCGTACAAATATCTTGTGCGTCCGCATTTATACCATTGTTGTGCCATTTGGGATCCGTTTCGTAAGGGGTTGATCGAAAGTATAGAGAAAGTACAGAAAAGAGCCACTCGATTCGTGACCGCTTGCTACAGTCCTTATGAAAGCGTCACAGAACTGATTAGTAGACTAGGCTGGGAGTCTCTGGTAGCTAGACGACGCACGTTTCGTTTAAACTTATTGGTAAACATGCGTACTCCCACTTTCACTTACGAGTGCAGTGAAATACTTCGTCCACCAACCTATTTGAGCTGGAATGACAGGAAAGATAAGATTAGAGTAATAAGGCGCCGCAATGATTCTTACATGAATTCTTTTTTCTCTCGTACCATTAGGGATTGGAATTCACAACAAAGAGATTAGCTTTGGTGCTGAGCACCCTCTGCCACCCACAATTTTGTGAATTGCAGAGTATATACGTAGATGTAGATGTAGATGTATCTCCTCAGACTTGAATGCGTAGCTCCTATGTTAATCTGCATTAACATAACTCCAGACGATAATTAATAGTCAATTGAGAGTTGTATTTTGTGGATGGATTCAAGCTTTTATTTGTGCTGTTCCAAACTTACGGCTAGAAAAAAAATTGGGAATTAGGTTCAGAACATGCTTCTAGAAGAAACTACGAAACCAGTGCTTTTTTTCTTAGAGGGCTTTGAATATTTTGTGGATGCCCTTTAATTTTTTTTTATTTTTTTTTTATTTACGTCCATCAGTCTCCAAGTTCTAACAATAAGATAATTTTATTTTGTTGCCGTCTTAGGTCATAGAATTATAGCCACCAAGCGTTAAATCACCGTTGTTCAGTATAGAGAAGCGACGTCATTCTTCGTCCAGGTATCTGTTCATGAGGCTGATCACTTTGTTGTAGACGAGGTCCTTGGCATGAATCGCCCACAGGTAGTCCAAGTGGTTGAAAGTGTCTTGCGTCACCAGGAACCTTCCGATACAGTTAGGCAGTTGGTCGTACAGCCTGTCAACATCCTGCAACAAAATTCACCGTTTCAGTATTACACATATTATTTGATTGGGATTACTACTTTTGTTGCTTTTGTAAATTTTTTATGTGACAGTCGATGCTCTTCATTGAACCATATGCATATTTCAAGTATTAACCTGATCCAGTCGTTAATATTTTATATTGTATACACATAGTTTACAACAAACTTTACAGTTTGTTTTGTACTATCATCCCCCGTATCCTTAAGCAGATTTTTTTTTTTTTTTTTTTTTTTTTTTTACTTTTACTTTTGGTTTTACGCCTTGTTGAGGTCATTAGAGGCGGGATGGGACTGGGGACAAGGAATAGGAAGGAATTCGGCCATGGCATTTCGAAGGAAGCATCCCGGCATTTGCCTGGCTTAAGCAGAAAAAAGCGGAAATAAAAACTAAAAGATTTATAAATAAAAGATTTCAAAACTTTGAACTTAAACAGAAGGTGAAAAACTTAAGATAAATATCGTTTACAAAAGATTACAGCGAGCATGTCACTTTGTAATGAAAAAAATTTGAGGTTGCACTTATTTGTGATTAACTACAAAAATATGTTAGCACTTTGCCTGTAACATACAAAAATCTTAAAACAACATTTTCTTTATAGAGTAGCGAAATAAAAACTGGAGGAGGAAGTGAGGTGAAGAACATGAACTTAAGCCGCCAGTAAGGGATGAACAAAGTATAGTAGTGTTGGGAAGATCAAGGTCAAATGTGTTGTGTTGATCGCGCGGCAGGGTTAATCTCTTTAACATCTGGATGTTTTGATCCATTTCCTCAATTGCGATAAATCAATTATGATGAATAATTAATATCACGCCAATGCAATGGAATTTGTTTATTTCTTATGTATTTTTCCTGAACGCATTTCACATCATTTTCTGAAGAATTCCCAATGGTTCCGTCTGTTGTGTTCGTACACATGTAATTAATTTGTTTTACCCTGCAATTTACACAGCGAAATTATGGTATAAATATAAACTTACTTACATTTTTCGTTGTTTACATTTGTTTGTGTTTATATACTATTTTCGGCATCAGCTGTTTTTGAAGCTACATTTTACATTATAAATATTTTTTCCACATGGAAAAAGATACGATAATTGTAGCTGAATTTTCATAGCGCAAAATTCAGTTACAAAAACCGCTGATGCGGAAAATACAAGCAAAAGTAAAAAACGAAAAATGGTACTAAGTTTACATTTATACCATAATTTCGTTGTGTAAATTGTAGCATAAACCAAATTAATTACATGTGTACACACGCAACAGACAGAACCGCTGAAGATGCTTCAGGCAGTGAAGTGAAACGCGATCGTGAGAAAAATAAGAAATAAACAAAATTCAATAGCATTGGTGTGATATTAATTATTCATACCTCCTCAATCTCTTTACTTTATTGTTGCACCTGGTTTGCATATTATCTCAACAGACTAGTGAGGCCTTTCGCTTAGGCATAAAACTTAAAATAATAATAATAACTGACTACATTGTGATGGAGCGCAGGCTACGGTGGCAATCTTCCTACATACCCATCCTTCTACCTTCCTCCTCCACCCCATTTTTGCCATCAACAAATTTTTACTTTAAATTCTTTCTGTGACTTCGGTAAATTATTCATAACTTCTCTTCTCAATTTATTCCAATCCCTTACACCCTTTCCAATAAAAGAAACTTCCCCACACCCTTATGCCTGAAATCAAGTACCAGCTTGTGGTCATGGTCGTCTTTACCCTTCCAAGCAACTCTCTTAATTTTCCCACCAATATCTTTCCACTCTTAACCACCAATATAAGCCTTGTACATTCCCATGACTCTCTTCACCCTCCTTCTATCCTCCAATAAATCCCACTCCAGCCCCATTATCATATTAGTTACTGATTGTGTTTAGCGGTAAATTCAAAAGACAAACCTGGCAGGCCTCCTCTGCATCCCCTCCAGCTCCTGTATTTGACACCCAAAATGTGAATCCCATAATCCAGCAGTGGTCTGACCAGAGCTTTGTATCCCATACTTCTATAGTACATCCCCTCATCACTCTTTCCAACAGGTGAAGGATTCTGAACCTTTTGCCTACCACCTCTTCAATGTGTCCTGCCCAGTTAAGTCTGCTATCAAATGTTATGCCAATGTATTTACATTTCGAGGCTTCAATAAGTAGCTCCTTCCCCACTTTATAATCATAATCAATCGTTAACTTTTTATCTGTGTGCCTAATAAGCTGGCTCTTCTTTGCATTTATCTTCATCCCATATTGACTCACCCAGTTAGTTATCCTATCTAGATCATCCTGCGGCTGGTTACAATCTTCTATTGTTTTCATCCTTTTATAAACATTATGTCATCTGCAAACAATCTAACTTCTGTCAGTAAACCAGTAACACAATCATTCATTAGAATAATTAATATCGACGGTTCCAATATACTACCCTCTCTAGCTCCCATGTTCACTCCTACTTCTTTTGATACATGCATTTCCTACCCTAACTTTTTGATTTCTACTTTTAGGAATTCTTCTAGCCAGCAAATCTTCTTTTTATCAATTACATTAGTTTTTGCCTTATTTAGCACCATCTTATGGCTGACTTTGTCGTAATATACCGTCTCTAGTGTCACCGACATAGTCACCGGAGGAGGTCTCTGAAGCTGATGAATAAGAGGTGAGAAATAAGCAAAGTAAGAAGGATTAATCGTGAATTGAAGAACATCAGCGAGATTCTAAGGACGATATTTGTGAGTTGTTCAAAAATTGAGCAAAAAGAGATGATAGCGCGATTGCTGGTAAGTGCATTAGGCCGTTGTGTATATTACCTCCACAGCTGCGAGCCAGTCATTGTTACTGTAGAATAGAGCGACCTTGGCGGTGATCTTGGAGAGGTCGTAGTCCGGGGGAGTCAGAGAGCCGTACTGGAGGGTGTTACCCAGTACGCCGTAGTCGTACTGCCGGAAGTGGCCTGGAACACGTGAACGCCACACATAATTAACACACCTGTGAGACAGGGTGTTACAAGTTACATCATTGAAAGGGTTAGCTGAGCGAGACTGTCAGACTCTCCCGAGAGATGAGAAGGAGAGAAGTTAGAAATAAAATTATTGTTTTTTTTTTTTTTTTTTTTTTTTTTTTACTTATAGCTTAACGCCTCGTCGACGTCGAGGTAATTAGAGGCGGGATGGGACTGGGGACAAGGAACGGGAAGGAATTCGGCCATGGCCTTTTTGAAGGAAGGTAACTGATTATGATGGGAACAGTATGCTGAAGTGACAATAATTTATTATTTCTGCAGAATTGAATAACAGAACTACATTAAATGGTTTGACTATAGCTGAAAATCTGCGACTATAGACAGAAACTAGCAATCACTGACAAACGTTTTGTCTCATTTTGCTGATTGATAAAGTGGTGGTTCAATAAAGTGAAAAAAAAACTATTTTAGATTATTAATCAAATATTCCACTACCTTTTTCGGGGATCGCACTGCTTTAATTCGATGGATTAGTACCGACGTTTCGGCGCCCAACCTGGTGCCTTCATCAGGGTTTCCAGTATCGAAATATCACTTGTGATAGGTTTTCACTCAACTCCGTCGCTGAGGTAATTGTTTTGGTTACCGGCAGCGGATGTCAACTGTTCCAAAGATCTTGTCGTTGGAGGTTTTGTGTGAAAACCATCACAAGTGATATTTTGATTCTGGGAACACTGATGAAGACACCAGGTTGGGCGCCGAAACGTCGGCACTAATCCATCACTCAAAGCAGTGCGATCCCCGAAAAAAGTAAGTGGAATATTTGATTAATATGACGCCTGTTAAAAGTGTAAAATGTTGTACATTTTAGATTATGAATGTCGTTCACTTAATGCTGAATTGTGCCAAAAGTGGGACATCTGCTGAAGTCCGGGAACTTCCTCTCAAGTTTTATTTCAGGAAAGAAGTCAACGATACGAAGGAAATTACTCCGTCAAAAAACTAAATTAATCTCAATAGCAGCACAAGCAGAGAAGGGAAACGATAAGAATTTGTCAGTGCAGAGGTGATCAGTAGAATGCAGAGAGCGATCATGTTCAAAGCGTGGAACATTCCAGATTACTCACCACTCTTGATCTCCTGTCCGTAATGCATGAGTTGCTTGCTGGAGGCTCCAGCTGGAGTGTGTGCCAGGTAGACGGCAGCATAGTCTGCAACACACACAACCAGAGTGAAACAAGTGTTTTCCTTACTTACTAATAAACGGTTCAAAACTTTAGTTAGATACTCCTTGAATACAATGGTGTTGTTTGGGCCTTACATATTGGGTATCAAATGTCTCAGTTGGAGGGGATGCAAAAGAGGGCAGCTAGATTTGTTTGTGAAAATGTCAGTAACTGATATGACATAAGAGCTGGAATGGGACTCGTTAGAAAACAGGACGAGCATGAAAAGAGTGCTGGGTAAACTCAAGGTCTATTTTGACTATGATACTTGGATGGATGTTAGTACAACAATTAGTGGTAGTACTTGGAAGGTTTTTTTTTTTTTTTTTTTTTTTTTTTTTTTTGTAATGGCATTTGCAAACGGAGGCCATACAGCCAGCTCAATGTAATTATTAAAGCTTTCAGTGTATAAGTCGTCATCCAGTATATAAATTTTTCCAATGTATGGACGCCACAGGACGGACAGGACATTCACACAACACTTAAACATCCATGCCCGCGGCCGGATTCGAACCGGCGGCCTTCGGCAGCGCAGCTAGCACTCTAGCCCCTACGCTACCGAGGCTGGCTACATGGAATGGATTAATGGTGAACATAACCACAAGCTGGCACTTGATTTCAGGGCGTAAGGGGTGGTAAAATTTCTTATGTGGTTAAAGGATTGGAATAAATATCTGGTTGATTATGATTTTAGGGTGGCGACAGAATTGCTTGTTGAAGACTTGAAATGTAAATATCTGGGTATAACATTTGATAAGAAACTCAACTGCGTAACACATTTTGGGAGAAGCTAGTAGGAAAAGGTTTCAAACTCCTACACTTGTGGGAAAGTGTGATGAGGGAATAATGAGATAGAAGTAAGGGAATTGGGTTAAAATTTTATAGTCATACCATTGTTTGAATGTGGTGGTGTAGTATTGGGTATCAAATAGAGGAGTTAGAGGGGCTGGAAAGAAAGGCTGCTAGATTTGTTTCTGTAAATTAATGCAGAGGACAATCAGCAACGAAAAGGAATGGAATCACAGAGCATCAAAGACCGTTATCGATTTTGTTATCGAGCTAAATCAGTGTCTAGCATAGTCAAGTTTGGTCTCTGCCACCCATCTATTTATTTACAAGATTTTTTTAGCGCTAAGGGGTATGTAGATTTCGATATTTCACTACATCATATCGGTATTATCGTATCGACCATGTAAAAATATCTTTTTTAAAAAAATATCTTGCTCTAGCTTTTCATCTCAACGTACCCCTTGCAACCCAAGTCCTCAGTTATCTGTTTCATGTATTCTAATCTCTGCCTTCCTCTACAGTTCTTACCTTCTACTGTTTCCCTCCACTAACAACTTAACCAATCCTGCATGTCTCAAAATATGACCTACCAGCCTGTCTCTTCTTTCTATAAGCTTCTTCCACAAACTTCTTTTCTCACCCATCATTTCCAAAACTCGTTCATTTCTTACTTTGTCTGTCCATTTAATTTTCAGCATTCTTCTGTAGCACCACATTTCAAATGTTCAATTTTATTTCTGTCTGGTTTACCTAAAGTCCAATTTCACTACCATAAAGTGCTGTGCTCCACACATAGAGTTTTCAAAAGTACTTTCTAAGTCCTAGATCAATATTTCAAACTAAAAGATTGCTCTTTTTCATGAAGGCTCTTTAACATCATTCCTACTTCGGTCATCGGCTGTAATTTTACTTCCTAAGTAGCAAAATTCACTAACTTCTCCTATCGCATCTGACCCTATTTTTATATTTAATCTAATGTATTGTTATCATTTCTGCTACATTTCATCACTTTTGTATTGTTTTGGTTCATATTTAGTCCAAAATCTTCCTTCAGTATTTTGTTCATGCTATTGAATAACTTCTCCATACCCTCAACCTGTTCTGCTAACAAAACAATGTCATCAGCAAATCGTAGCATTCTGATTTTTCTCCTTGAACATTTATGCCACATTCAAATCTTTTTTTCACTTCCTTTACTGCTTCTTCTACATACAAGTTGAATGTTAATGGGGATAGATTACAACCTTGTCTCACACCATGTTTAGAGAATCATGACAGACATGCATCAGTTTTTTTAAAATTTATTTTTTTTAAATATCGATATGTATCGGTATTTTTGGTCTGATATTATGGGTTGGCCGATATATCGTTGCAACCTTACTCCTCGTCGACGCTGAGGTCATTAGAAACGGGAGAGATTGAAAGTCAAATAATGCGAAGGAATTCGACCGTGAGCCTTTTGAAGAAACCATCATGGCCCATGGCTGCAGTGATTTCGGGAAAACCACGGAAAACCGAAATCTGGACGGCTGGACCGGGATTTGAAATCGTGACCTCACGAATGCCAGGCCCCAGAGTTACCTGCGCCCCCATCAAGCTTGGGTTGTAGAGGATGTACAGAGAGCTTGATGTGTCGTGTTACCTCGTTCATCTCCGCCTCGTTGAAGCCGCCAATGAGGAAGAGGAGGTTGGAGCAGATGTCTTGCGTGAGTGTCCCGTCACTGCACATCAGGTCGCCAACCATCCCCATGAACTCGCTGTTGGGCAGGAACTCGTCCATGCCGATCATCTCGACCAGCACCTGTGACCATAAAAAAAGAAGTCACAGATCGCGAGATTAACAAACCCCTGAATAGGACTAAGGTTTAACCGTCAGTCAGACAGACAGACGTGGTAGGGGCCAGATAAAAATCAACACGACTACAAAAAATATGTTGTAATGAAGACCGGAATAATAGGGTCTGACAAAAACATCACACTTGAAGAGATGACATCAGTACTTCCACAACAAAGCCAGCCCAAAATTTTCTATTTAGTCAGAAGTCACAGAGCTACAGTGCTCTGGCACTTCAGTACTACATGGGTTAAGGCCCAACCAGTTTTTTCCTCTGTCTGTCTGCTTGCTTTTCGTAATTGATGATGAACTTCATAGATCCTACAATAGTCCTGGCACGGTCGCCATGTGATATAAAATTTCACTGAATTTCTCTGGAAAGTGTTTTGTGGTGTTGTGAATACGACTCAACTACAGATAACAATTCAAGGCTCTGTTATCACTAGTTGCATTTACCATGTAAATCGGCCACCATTTTCCAAAATTTCAAAATACACATTGCAACGATATAATTTAGTTACATACCTACTAAAAGACTAACTGGCGGGCAGCATGCGGGACATCTTTCTCAATCAAACTTTCCAGAACATTTTTCCAGAACGCTACAATGAATTACATCGAAGCAACTGGAGCATAGGCAAAGGCTATGGGTGAAACAAAACAGTAAAACATAATTAATTTGCTTATTACCAGCCAAGTAATTACAAAAAACTGAACCAATCTGTATGTAAACTTGAACAGAAATTGCTTAAATGTTTTTAAAAGTTGTTTGAACGTAGGAAACAATTGCCACGACCAGAAAATCAAATGATATATATTGGAATTATGTGGGCCTCACTTTGCTATTGCTTAAACGATTTAAACATACTTTAACAATTGTTTAGGGTGCATCTAATGTTACATTGACAGATTAATTTATTGATTTGCTCTTCCACACATTCGCTACAAACGTGATTTATGCCGAAGAAAGACTCTTGCTTCTTAGGTACTTTACAGGTACAGGTTCACGATTGGAAATAATAGTGTTATATAACTTTTATTACTATTACTAACGATTGTTGGAGGGCTATTGAAAAGTTTAAGAAGTATCGTGTTTAGGTACTTTAAAAACACGGTCTCAATATTTATTTTTTTTTGTTTCTTATTTAATCTCGGTTACTCTAGGCATTTTTTACTGTTAACATAATAGATTAAATTAAAAACAACTTTGCCTATACTTCATGCCTACGATGTTTAATCACTTTTAGAAGTTTCTTAACGTTCGTAAAAATGCTGTATCTTATCTTAAAGATCACTACAGAATTCACAGCAGTCTAGTAAAGTGTAACTTCAGACTATACTCAAACATAACTATTTGCGGATATATTTCTGTTGCAGAAACTATAGAATATCTTCCTTACTATTAGGTCATCGGGTAATTGTGCTGGTAAACACTTTTTGATTGCAACAGGTAGAAAGAACATGTTCGCACGCATTTTGTTTTTACTACTCCAGTTTTGCTTACATAATTTCCTACATCAACTGAGATAATCGAAACTTTCCCCCAGAATCAGTGCGTGACTAGAAATCAGTGTCCTATGTTCGTCAGATGGACAACAGAATGTGTGAATTACCATATTCGTACTGCTCACATTTAATTTATCCCATATGATCTCGCAGATCGCTCTAGTACGATCAACGTTCAAAGCATAAGGGGTAGATCGCTCGATATCTTCTTCACATCTCACGGAACGAGTTCTACCAATTTCCCGCATGGCCGCAAAACATAAGACTTTTATTTTCAAGAGGGTGCCTACGGTAGTTGCTGCTTTTTCTTTCTGTCCTTCCAGTCATCAATCTCCAAACCTCCATTTTGTTTTACTAGATCTATTTTCTTCTCTCAACATATCTGCTTTTTTTTCTTTGGAGCACACATCTTAGCTCTTTTAGACCACCGATCTTCAGACTTCACGACTTTGGCAAAATACTTTAGTTTACAAACGGATTATCTCTGTGTTGTCAAAACGCAATAGTAATGATTTGACATTTATATTAGTGATAGCTTCAAATTAAATGTATTTTGGGATACTCACCGATATTACCTCGATGAACTGAGAGATCACGACGAAGAGCGGACTAGTCATATGGTCCATGAAGGCGACGGGGGCGAGGCTGAACATGACCTTGATCTTGTCGTTGTAGTCGCTTCGCTCCGCCGCCATCACGTAGAAGGCGGTGGTGCCCTGCGAGTGACCGGCGTAGTAAATGTCTGGGTAGCCAGTCTGATCGATTATGTAGTCGATCATCGCGGGAAGATCGAACTGACCGATCTCGTGCCAGCTGCCAGAGAAGAAAGCACAGCCTTCTATATTGAGACTGTTCAAAAACTTAAGGATCGATAATAGTAAAAACCGGTATCCGAAACTGCATTGAGTAGTAAATGTCTGGGTAGCCAGTCTGATCGATTATGTAGTCGATCATCGCGGGAAGATCGAACTGCCCGATCTCGTGCCAGCTGCCAGAGAAGAAAGCACAGCCTTCTATATTGAGACTGTTCAAAAACTTAAGGATCTATAGCACTAAAAGCCGGTTTCCGAAACTGTATAGCGTAGTAAATGTCTGGGTAGCCAGTCTGATCGATTATGTAGTCGATCATCGCGGGAAGATCGAACTGCCCGATCTCGTGCCAGCCGCCAGAGAAGAAAGCACAGCCTTCTATATTGAGACTGTTCAAAAACTTAAGGATCGATAGCAGTAAAAACCGGTATCCAAAATTGCACTGCTTTGCCGGATGCAAAATGATGTCAGAGGTGATGCACAGTCGTTCGGTTGTTAGGTCATTCATACACTGAGGTAAGCAAACTCTCATCGAAAGAACAGCACTTCTGAAAGATTGTAATTTCTAACTACAGGACTAACTTCAAATGGACTCAAGATCCCCAGCAACAAAAAATTGGACCTATCAGGAATATTGAATATTATGCTTTTCTGGAATCCGATCAGTGTCATTCCGTCCTTTATCAAAAATCTGCAATATTTGCTGTAAGTTTTCAGTAAATCGACTTCCGCATGTTTCATTCTATCATTAAAACCAACAGGAAACGGAAGATAATTCGGAAGATGCAGGATTAATTTAGAGGCAGTTAGATAGTTACGTTAACCACTGAATAGAGGTAGGAGAGATGTTACAAAGTTCTGCTAAAGGATAAATTCCCACTTTAGACTTAAACACGAACGTTATCACTTTCATTCCTGCTAGCTCCTGGTAGCTCAGTGGTTCAGGCGCTTATTTTCGAAAGCTCGCAGGCAGGCCCCAGGCTCAAATCCATGTGGGAATAGGAATTTTTAAGAATTGTGTTTGACTACGTTCTGTATCTTGGATTACACGTTATGCAGAAGGTACAGCGACGATAGCGGTGGAATACGCGGCAAATCGAATCCCAGGCGCCAGACCACACGAATTTATTTATTTATCTGTCAAGCGAAACCAATAAGACTCTGCTCTTCATTATGTGGCGGGCTGGCGAATCTCTTTCCTTTCGCACTGCCACTTCCCAAGAGGAGAATATTCTAGCACCGACCGACCCCCTTCTGGCCTCTGCACTCGCGTTTCCGCCTGATGGTGAGGAGGCTTTTCGACCAATGACTGTTTCCCGTGTCCTCCCATCCAAAGGACGTCATTGCTCTGCTTAAATCGCTGACCGTCTGACCTACTCAAGCTGTGTTGCATCCTACTCACCACATTCCTCTGACAGAGTTTGTTTCTTTTTACTGTTGTAACTCACCTGCTTGAAGTTCGCGTTGGGTGAAATCACAACTGCTTTAATATTTTACTAAAAACCCTGTGGGCCACTACCAATATGAAGAGATAAGAGTCGCTATTACTCGTAAAATCTAAAGGATCTCTTGAGTTCTGCGGAGGTGAAGTTCCATGTTCTCCTCTTAAATTTTACTAAATACTAATTAGGAAGTGAGACCAGTCAGTGCTTATTGTTACCTCACAGTAAGTTTCGGCCTTGACAATCACTGCATAGTACGCTGAGTGCACCGGGGGTCCGCTACGGACATTCGACCTTGAAGAAATATCTTTACCTCCACGGGGAATCGAACCACGACCATCCGGAATGTAATCAGTGACAGTACCTGAAGTGGCCAGCTCTGATCTGAAATCTATGAAATTGAAGAAGTATACGGTAGGTAGTGAACAAAACCCGTAGAATACATCGTCTTGGAACTAATAAAGGAACAGAGTGCAGTAAACCGTGGATATTGCAGTTCTTTAAGTTCTGAATTATTAGGAATATCAGCAATCCTATTCTCGCAGAAAAGTTGGGACATCTTGTTAATTGCTTCTAGGCAAACTATTAAACCAAATAATTAAGAATAAATCTATAATGTCAAGTAGTTGAGCCTATAGTGTATTGCTACACTACATGGAAAATATTTGTGAGAAGATGGACCCATAGCGAACAAAAGGAACTGTAACTGAGCGGCTATGTTGCGGATACGATCTTGGGCCGGGTAACCCCCAGTGAGGAACAGTGAGTGGCCGCTAGGGTGACGCGGTGGGGATGGTACAGTGGATTGCGAGCTGTGTGGTAGGTGCGTGGCCAGCCTGCAGAAAGAGATGTATGGTGATTAACACCGGTGCGGTGTGTGGTGGTTCTTGTGTTACATGTCGTCATCCGAGTGGACATGAGTCTCCGCGGCCAGCATAAATGGAACCACCGTGACGGACGGCTTCAGACAGTAGACTCGGCACCTTCTCTAAATGGTAACTCCGCCGATATGGTGATCACCGCAAATCGTTATTGTATCGATAAAACCAGTATCGCCCTAGAGAAAATCTCATTGCTTCGTCGAGCTTAGGCCTAATTAAAGGACATATGAGAACTGATGTAAAACGAACCCTTATCGGATTTCAAGATGTTTGTTTAATTGTGTCATACTAATGTTAATAACATTTGATGAAGAATAATTTTGTAATAAACATATATTAATGTCAAACGTATGTGCAACGGTGTTGTAAATATGTAAAGGAACATCCTGATCCTTCATATCATCAATTTCAGTTATTAATAATATCTTTATTGTTAATTTATGCGAACAAAAAGTAATTTATTTCTTAAGCAGAGGTGTACACCTCAAGTCTTATATCGGAAGTGTCAAGCTGCATTGGCACGTTTTCTGATGAAATGTTCTATGTTTAAGCATTGATATAGATCCTCACCTGAACTGCCAGAATTCGGACTCGTCGGGGTCGAGTGAGGTGTGGTTCCTGGAGTAGACGTTCCCTCGAGCGTTGCCCATCCAGACGTCGTAACCAGCGTCGGCCAACACGTAAGCTGAGGAGAAACGGAGAGGGCATCAGCAAGTAGTGAGTTCCAGAGCGAGACACAAAAGTACGTACGTTCCAAAAGCGATGCTTTGTGGACCGCAATACCATATGCGCTGACAAGTAGAGAAACTTTCTTAAAACACGTTCCTGTCTACCTAATTTCCTGATAAAAAGATAAACGCTGCTAATGGGGACACAGTCGCGAACATGCTCAAAAAATTGATTTTTATTTTATTTTAGTCTTGTTCAATACTCCAATTATTTATCTGCAAAATGCCGTTTGTTTCATGCAAATTTGACGGTTAGATTGGGAGTTATTAATTTTTTCGTGATGTGTGGTAATAGTGTGTCTGTATTGTAATGTACATTAGTTTCTTGTATGTAAAACTTTAATACATTTGTTCTCAAAACTACATTTTTTGATGTTCTGGTACACTTTTCTCAAAAACTAAGACTGATAAAGACATCAGACTTTTAGCATCTTTGTTGATAAAACGATGATTAATCTGATAAATGTCGTAACAACAAGAACAAACTTACAAGTTCCAAGGTATTTATAAAAGTTATCATTTTTTGTCTTTTAGAACAAAAAATCATTACTAATAAACCATATAAATTATAGTAACAAATCTTCTTTTGATTTGCAGATGATGTTTCATGTGTATACTGCAAAAGTTTCATGCCTGTATCTCCATTAGTTTCTTCAGAAAGTGTATCTGAAGTTTGCTTGTTTTAACATTGATTTCTTATGGAAGGTCCATCGCGACTGTGTCCCATTAATTTCGAAAAATAACAGTAAACGCTCGGAAATGGATTTCCCCTAACAGATCGATTTCTGGAACCCAAAGCCTTCCATGATTTTTATCATAGTGGGTATTAGGACAGTATTCGAGATAGCCAGAACATGTACCCACCTGAAAATAAATTTTCTCGAAGACGTGACTCTAATATACCGATTCATTGAACCAAAAAAGTTTAATCTGTGAATTTTATCGAAATTATTAGTGCAATTTTACAGAGACCTTTTAGGTTATATATATGCGAGACTTTAGCGGTCGCCGGAACCAACCAGAATTCAGTATGCCTTAAATTTACCACACAAAAGTTCCACAAATAGGAGAACACTCACCGAAAGCATTGCCTGGACCATCGACGACCCAATCGGCGGAACTGGACTCCAGGCCGTGCTGCAGCAGTATGGGGTACTTGGTGTTCTGGCCCTCGCCGGAGTTGGGGCTGTAAGGTACCCGGAACAGCCTCAGCAGGTAGCCGTCGCCAGTCTCTACGAAGTGCTCCTCCACCGGGTAGCCATATTTCGTCAACAGACCAGCCTGCAAAGGACAGATACCGATGCTATATTCAGGACCGGTGCTAGGATTCTCGGGTCCCAGGTAAACGTTCTTAACAGTGGCGTAACCGGTTGGGGCCCGTGGCAAATTCGTCGCATGGGGCCTCCCTCAGACCATATGTATGACCCTTTTTTTAGCTCTACCACTGCCCTGGCGACTCTTAAGGCGGGGAGTTCCCCTCCAGCCGGTCATCGGGCCTCCCATGGGTCGGCGGGACTCAGGTACTTTGGACCCGCTTACCTCCCCCCCCCCCCTCCCTTTCCCCTGTCAACGTGGACCCTGGTTGTACTCCGAAGTTCATCATCATAAATGGTTTTGATCTTAAAATGTAAATGTTGGATAGAAGTTTAGCTGTCATTGTATATGTGTAGCATCCACGCATCCATTATAACCGTGTTCAGTTAACAGAGACGGACTCCAGGTCACTCCCCTCTATCCCCTACTCCGCTGCCCTTACCACTACATGCGACGGGGAAAGAGCTGCCGCGCATGCGCAAACGTCCTCACAACGTACTTTAGTCCTATACTTTGCATCTGATGTAAAATAAGTTTAATTACTTGTTATGACTTGAATGAGTGAATCGTTTGTCGTAGAATTAACTTGTTTACCATCCACAACTCCATTTCTTAATAAAAATTAAACATTATTTACGTGATACCAATGAATAAAATTTTCTGCTTTCAGTCATCAGTGTCAATTTTAAAAAATTGTGCAAGGCATATATAGAGTTAAATCTAATGTTTTTATTTGGGGAGAAAAATAGGGTGCAAGTACACTCAGTTTGTAAAAGATTTGGGTGTTTTGGCAGCCGTAATATTAATATAAATTGCTTACGAGTTTAATGCTTGGTCTAATGCTCCTCCTCCTTATTCTTCCGACGTTTCGACCTGGGCTTAGGTCGTCTTCAGGGGCTAGCCGCCTTCTGAATCTCCTAGAGACTGGAATCTGCTAGTGACTGGAATCTGCTAGAGGCTGGACTGAAATCTGCTAGAGACTGGAATCTACTAGAGACTGGAATCTAATAGAGACTGGAATCTCCTAGAGACTGGAATCTGCTAGAGACTGGAATCTGCCAGAGACTGGAATCTGCTAGTGACTGGAATCTGCTAGAGACTGGCGCAGCTGGTTGTTTACGTATTTGTTCTGTGGAGACTGTCGATTTTCTGACAATATAGATTATCCAGAGATATAATATTTACAATTCAGTACCTGTGGATCCAGAGTTATTTATTATCTATTGAGCACACATTTCCAAGCATGGCTAAGACCATAACCACCATCCTTGTTTAGGTTGTTTGAATATCTCAACACTCAGATTGGTTTCACTACATACACGAAACGCTAACAATTTTTGCGGTTTCCTGATAAGTATATTCACTTTCTTCAGAGTTTTCTAGTGTCTTATACAAACTACGCACATAAAAAATAATTGGTTTTGTCTGCCAACTAATATAACTTACAGCGTTTTATAGCGACGTATTCACATAGGCACGACAATACTGCAACAATGTCTTGCCAACCTGTAATCAACGGTCTGCTCGGAGGGGAAGGCAACGGGAGGGGCAGGGGGGGGGGTGAGGATCGGGGCAGGGGGAAATGACCTTGAGCCGTCGATTTAGAGCGAAGGTATAGCAGGAATCGTGCTCCACTACCTATTTTGCACCAAGTTACGATGGTGAAATTGTTTTCCAGTACCTTGGCTTAGCTACCCACCCATCAGGTGTCATATATCATTTGCTGCCACAACGACCACCCTGTGTACAAGAATTATCTGTGACATAGCTGATGGACAGATCTTGATAAGGAAATTACATTGCTCCAGAATATTTGTTAATTGTCTTATGCTGATATGTATCTCTGTTTACAGATTGGCGGTGTAATCTACACGCACTGCGCTGATAACGACGGAAGCCCATAAGCACTTGTTTATTAGGCAGTAAGTCAAACTCAGATAACAAGTTTCTCACAATTAGTGTACTTTACTCAACTGATTTTCAAACACTGATAAGCAAATGTAATTAAACAGATAAAGTTACACATTATATAACCTCAATTCTGTTTGAATAACAGCGATTAATTTGTTTGTGCCACAAATCTCCTAGTTGGGAAATATTTTTCTGCCGGATACTGAAATCAATATTAGAACTGATGTAAAATGAACCCATTATTTGATATCAGGATGTTTTGTTTAATTGTCATACTATTGTTAATAACATTTTATGAAGAATAGTTTTGTAATAAACGTATGTTAACGTCAAACGTAGGGGCAACGGTGTTTTTTATATACAGAGCAACATCCCGATTCCGCATATCAGCAATTTCAATCACTAATAATATTTTAATGACAATTTATACAAACAAAAAGTAATCTAATTCTTAACAAGATGTGTAAACTTCAAGGGGAACGTCTTTGGCCGTCTAACTCACACAGAAATGAGCATCAGTCGCACAATTGACGCATCAACTTAAGCTAGCCATACAATGGCTGAGAGAAAGAACCTCCTCTTTTTACTTTATTTTCAGCAACAAGCGCGGGACAATCTGTTCCAGGGGTGGCCAACCCAAATGATCTTGCGGGCCACTTTGGAAATTCATCATAACTCCGCGGGCCACATATAAAATGATATATCCCGATATAAGATTTAGACCCACTATAGACATTTTTTTCGAGTGAATATAATTTAATTACTCTGCGACCCATAACTGTAAACTCATAAATAAAATAGGCAATATCTGTCATATATTTGCATGATAATTATTTTTAATCAAACATAATTTTTTCTCGTGATTTAGAAAGTTAATTTTTGAATATATGGATTCACAATTAATGTATTCTTTTTTAATACATTGGTTTTCACTTTTTGGCCATTATGAAATAAATATATTTTGTAAAAATGTGATGAATCTCGCGGGGTGCAAAAGTGTTCAAGTCGGAACGCATGTCAGAGATGATAAACGTTTATGCCGCATGGCAGAGAGTGAACATAAATTATCGATGTTGCGCAGAGGACATAACAATATATATATATTACATTAAACTTTAACTTCTCTTCGACGTCGAGGTCATTAGAGGGGTGAGAAGAGTGAGTGCAAGGATCGGAAAGGAACTCGGCCGTGGCCTTTTTATTGAACCTTCCCTGCATTCGCCTGGAGTTATATAGGGAAACCATGGAAAAACAAAGTCCAGATGGCCGGACAACAGTGTGCATTTATTTCAGTAAACTGCTACGAAAAGTTAACTAGTTTATCTTCAAGAATCATTTTCTTTGCCCTTTTTCGCAAATCTTCCGAGATGTGTGACTGTTGAGTACATCAATAAATCCACTTTATCCACAGATTTCATTTGTGCTGAATGACCTCATATTTACTGCTAACAGATTATAATTTTGTGGTTGTGGTATCCCATGGAAACCAAACAAGAAATAAGAAAACTAAACTCTACAAAAAAAAAACTATTTAAAGTCAAATATCTACAGTTAATAGGATGAAAGACAAAACGATTCACAGAAAAGTTAATAATAAGAGTAGGCTAATTAATATTCTGGCAGTGCTGTTTAAGGAGTAGTCTGATGGGAGATGCAAATGATTCGCCAACTCTCTGTAAACTTTGTTCTGTGAGTTTTGTCTTAATCCGTTTGTGAAATGTGTTGCATCGGAAATTGAGGCCAGAGTCAAAATTCAACTACTTTAGGGGCGTCAATAAATTACGTGAGGTGAAATAGGGGGGGGGGGGGGGGTTTGGAAAATTTAGTTTGACTGTGGAGCTAAAAAAAACCGTCTACAAATGAGGGGAAAGTCTATTTTACGGACCAGTGGGAGGGGGGGGGGGGGTTGGACCAGATCTCACTAGAAAAGGGGGGGGTTCCGGAAATCCGGAAAAACCCCTCACGTAATTTATGGATGCCCCCTTATTTCTGAAAACCATCTAAAGTCCATAATTCCGACGGCTGGTAAGAAGCCTAGGATTCTTAAAAAAAACCGAGGTTATTAGCGTTATCATATATATTATTTCTATTAGATCTGGTTTTGTCATAAATTATTATCTCCTCTCTTGCCTAACCGAAATCGATAAATGGGGTATAATTTTAAAGATTAAGGTACCCACTTTGGTCACATCATATTTTAAGAGATTAATTTTCCAAATTCGACCATTAAAGGGCAAAAGTGTCAATATTCCTAAAATGCGTTTTTTTTTTGGTACCCCGTACTGTTTATTTCCCTGTATTCCAAACCGAAATCGATTAATGAAGTATCATTTTAAAGATTAAGATCTCCACTTTTGTGACATCATATATTACAACAGAAATTTTTTTGATTTCGACGCTTAAATGAACAAAAGTATCATTATTTCTAAAGTACATTTTTGTGTCACGAGCCACTTAGCCCCCAATGATATCTAACCGATATAAAAAAATGATGTATCATTTTAAATATTAAGGACTCCACATTGGTCACAACATATTTTAAGGAAAGAATTTTTCAGAATTTAACCCTTAAAGTGCAAAAGTATCAATATTCCCACAACTTGTTTTTGGGACACGAGCTTTTTATCTCCTTTGATATCTAACCGAAATCGAGAAATGAGTTATTATTTTAGGGATTAAGGTCTCCACTTTGGTCACATCATATTTTAAGAACGAATTTTTTCGGAATTTGACCCTTGAAGGACAAAAGTAATAACTGTGAAAGTCGCGCGTATGAGACGGTTCAGAGGCAAGCCGCCAGATAGCAGCAGCACATATCTCAGAGATATTAATAAACTACTTCACTGGCGTTACGTACCTATTACACTAAACAAATAAACAATTGAAACAAATCAGGCGGTTCTTCTTTCACCCTTTTACAAACCACCACCTTAATTTTCTTCCTTTTCGCAAAAATTTTCGCACCGGTTCATCTTAGTTTAATATTAATTCTATTTAGTTGAGCAACTGCGAAAAAAAAAATAATAATAATTGCTGCAACAATGCGTTCAACCCGTTAATTCTGGCGAGCTCGGAAGCCATTTATGTATCTAATTACCAAAAACCCAATTCTGTTGGGTTTTTTATTCACTGCTTCTCATCATTTCCAGAAGCAAACATACTTCAGAAAACGACGTTGAAAGCGTAACAAGAATTAAAACTGTATTGAAATTCATTCGTTCACTTCACTCGTTAATCGTAACTGAGGAAAATTGCTCAGCTAACGTAGAAGATTATAAAGCCTAAATCTGGTGACAATATGAAGGATAACCCTGGGCCATTATCACAGATAATGTCAACGCCCTATCTAGAAGTGCTAATACCTTGTGTGTGGTTTATATAACCTCTACCATCTTACGTTTCGACATGTGTCACCTTTTCTCCAGTTGGTATTCGCTCAAAAACCGAGTCGTGTCGCAACTTTTCGAGATCAATCACGCAATGGTGACATTATCAGGCTTCAACTAGTTGACCTTGTCAAACATTGCCGTGAGGATTCTTGATTTTAAAAAAAAATTATTATTATTATTTTTTAAAACAAGATTTTTATCTTTATTTCCTTTGCAAGACCGTTTATTGGGATTTATTTTGTTTGATGAAGAGAGATAGCTGGAAGTAGACAATTGAATAAATAACTGTGTGGTCTCTGGGACGCTGTTTAGCCCGGAAGAGCTTAACAGTTAAGACTATTTGGCATCTTGCATTGCATTTTCAACCATTTACTCATTAGATAAAAGTTTATTTAACCTGAATCGGAGAAGACGAAGAAATTATTTTCTTCACAGAAATATATCGATCCTGCAAGCAAGATTTCGATTTTCAACGAACTCTCGTAATCATTTAACGCTAGAAGGCTGGATGCCTTGTTAACTAAACTGTTTTCCTTATCTTCCTTTGCGAACAAGGTTCGTAAACTAACGAAGGCAATGAACACAATGCCTGAGCAGCTAAGCTACTCAGACATGGAGATGTCATTAAATTCTTGAAGATTTATTAGAATAAAAGCGTACTGGCAGACGATTTCTGTTCGGTTTGCAAGGCGGATATAAAGTATTTCAGTTAATTCTTTTATTCACATGTAATTTGGAAATGTCGAATTAAACATTTTAATTGAAAAATTAAATTCGATCTACTCAATAGATGCATTGTTCATATTAAAATAAAATACTTTCTGTGTTTCGTAAATCGTGAAAAATAATTATTTTAAATCAATTCCTATAACGCTATGAAATAGTCACTTTAACGGTAGGTAACAAAAATTCATATTAATACAGAATATGTAGAGTGCTGATATGTTGTGAATACGAAGATGACCATTTAAGCGTAACTTAAGAGTTTATGAAGAATTTCATACGCGTATAAATCTGGTTCTTTGACTAATAAATACCCTAATCCTCTTGAGCCTTTCGGTGTAAGTGGATAAGTATATCATTCGCACATTCTTCCAAGTCGTTTAATAAAATTGAGGTACTGTAAATGGATGAATAATGTGAAGTATTGATTAATTTCCTACTCAATCTGCGGAATCATGAACAAGCCAAATAACTGAATGTCTATGACTTTCTTGGAATTAATTGTTGTTTCATTTTAGAGATGAACACAATAGCTCATCAAAGGTTTAATTACAGTTACCGAGAAACATAGCTTTCGTTCCTGACAAATAGGAAATACTTTCTTTCTACCACCAGCTCGGATGTAGTAGAAAGCTAAGCCTGGTAGCAAATTAAGAATCAGAAATAATATTCTGCAGAAGTTAACTGGCACCTCCTGGGGAGCATCCGCCTCTACACTCCGCACATCAGCACTGAGCCTTGTGTATTCTGCAGCTGAGTACTGCTCATCTGTCTGGATGAATAGCACCCGCCAAAAAGATGGACATAGTTTTGAACCAGACAATGCGGATAATTAGTGGATATCAAGACCACTCCACTGTACTGGCTACCCGTTTTGTGTAACATCGAACCACCTACGATAAGACGACGCAATCGCCTAATTCCTCAATATTATAAGATCTGTCATACTTGTCCCCATCCACAACGACATGGTAACCCAATTTCAGAGACTTAAATCAAGAAGTCCTAACATAAAAGCAGCTTATATCTAATAATTTTAACGGGAGAGTAGCATGGAGATTGGAGTGGATAGCCTCAGCCCCACCAGAATGGCACTCCCTGTTTGACAGTCAACAGGCACTAAAGGGACTCGACCTTCCTCGCAAGACCTGGGCAGCTGTTAACAGAGTTAGGTCTGGACACGGCAGATCTGCTTCAGCTCTGTACTCATGGGGAATGAGAGATTCACCGAATTGCGACTGTGGCGAGGAAAACAAACCGTCCGTCACGTGACTTTGATTTCCCACTTCGAGCCTTCAGGGGATCACCAATAGACTTCATAGATATTTATAATGAAGATCTACATTAGCTGCGCTATGTCGACTTTAAATTTTAATTATAATTATTTTGGTGTGAAACAATTGTATATAATTGTATTATTGATTATGTGCTGTGGCGATTAGATAAATAAATTAATAAAACCCGAAGGATGCTGCATGCTCCCGAAGGGACTAGTGCTGGAGGTAGGATGGGCAATTACTTTTCTCCTGACCGAACCCGGTAATCCTACCGAATAAAAGATGATCTACAGTTTAATGTGAAATACGAATCACGGAAGGGTACTGACGTACTCCACATTACACGTCAATCTGTGGCATAGGTGAAGGTCGGGTTAAGGAGCAGTGAAAATCCTCGCCGAGATAAGGACTCGACTGAATGTAGTGCGCAACGTAATTATTGTAATCAGTGACACATAGTTGGACAAAGAAACAGCAGCTAAAATGTTTGCTTATTTGTTGAACCAGCAAGTACCGAGAGTGGTGGGTGAGTGGTAACGCTCTGGCCTTGCATTTGGGAGGACGCTGGTTCGAATACCTTCAAGACATCCAGGTTTGGGTTTTGCATGGTTTCCCCAAATCACTCCAGCCAATGCTTCCTGCGAAAGATGGCCCGTTTCTTTCCCGTTCCTTATCCACAGTCCTATCCCGTTTCTAATGACCGTGACGAGGCGTAAAGCCATAAAAAACAGCAAGTACTGAGATTTGTACTTCTAAAGTGGGAGTTAGGATACAGGTTAATGGTGAGTAACGACCAACAGACAACACTTTTCGTCGATACTGACCGTGTCGAGATCTGCGTCTTCGTCGATGTTGTTGGAGACTCGTGCGCCCGGCCTGGCCGACGCCAGCGCCGCGTTGACGATCAGGAGAAGCAGTAGCTGCACGACGGATGCCATGGCAGTCGGCCCTCTGCTCGTAGACAGGGCACTCGCGATCATGACCTCCTTATGTAGGATACGTCTTATCACGCACTCATATCAGCAGCCGTCACGCGGAATTTCAAAACACATACTATAGTTCTCTATCTATACTGGAGCCAGAGATACAATCTCTGATCAAACGTATCCGGACAATTTTCTGAAACTGTACTTAAACTTTATCCGTTCCGTATTATTAGAGAGTAATATGGGAAGGGTCCACCATTTGCCTTTATTGCGACTTTTTCTCTGCTGGGAAGACTTTCAACGAGGTGTCTGAAAGTCTGAGGAGGAATGGCATAACCGAAACAAGAGTGGATAGGATGCTAGAGGCTGGGTCTGGAGTGAAGCCCGTTGAGTTCAGGTTGGTACTTTAGTGAGGCCAGTCCCTTTTAGAAATGTTATTGATGTTATTGTTCACAAATCATTGCCACACAGATACGGCTAAATGACCGCGTGCATCGTCATGGTAATACGAACAATCATCTTCTCTGAAATGGCTCCTTACCGTACGTAGTAAATACAGTAATCTTTTAATACAGTAGTCGGTTAGAAGCTTAAGGGCCGATTCCAGTATTAAAAGCGACGGGAAGAATTTATAAGAGGCATAGGCCTGGTTATATTTTACTACACAGTTTTTTTTATATAAATTATCGAATAATCAATTTTTATTCCTGCAAACTTTTCTGTAGTTCTTCCACTGATTTCTTTCTCATTTTGCCAACGCTATATACTCTGGTAAATAAGCCTTGCTTTATTTGTGTCCTTCTACATTGGACTTGTTGCAAGTAATTACGCAAAAAGACTCAAGCCATTCACAAACACATGATGGCAGTTACATTCTACAGGCATTCGACAAATGCAATCTGTTACTTTTTCGTGTTTTTCTTAGGATTAATTTAACAGTGTCTTTAAAAGTACGTAGAAATATATTTTTGGGAATTACAAAAGGAAAAAGCAATAAATCACCATATGAATTTAAAGATGATACATTACCTGAGAAACAAATATTTTTAAATCAGAAACAATTACTAAACCAGACCCAACACTACAATAGTCCATAAAAATAAAACAACCGGCGAGAACACACAACAAATGGTTAGTCTAATTCTTGTATTGTCGGTAAAGGTTGGCAAAAGAACTTGCTTGTAATGAGGTCTGGCAGCCTGCAAGTGTTTACATCTTTCCGACGCTACTGCTATTGCTACTATTATTGTCGTAAAGATGTAAGAAAAATTATTAAAGAGCCGCATTAATATCCTCAAAAAGCCGCTTGCGGCTCGGGAGCCCCGGTTTGCCGACCCTGTTCTAATATGTGCTCGCACCCGTCCGCGCAATACTGGGACACAGCCTAGGGTTACCAGATGTCCTCTTTTACCCGGACATGTCCTCTTTTTTGGACCGTAAAAATGGTCCGGGCGGGTTTGTCCTCTTTTTTTAGTTCCGTTTTACTACTGCCTGAACTTGAAAGTGTGGGAATAAAACTCTCCCATCTGTCAAAATGGTAAACCCTAAAGAATTTAACCTTTATGCCAACAATGTGATATTTTATCTACACTTTTCCTTTTTCTGTCTCGGCACTGTGTCAAGATATAGTTACGATTTCTGAGCAATAGGTGGCGAGGCAATTATCGTGAAATACGAGCTGCGGGGCGGCCGGTGAAGAACATTATGTACGCAACAATGCAAAGTACTTCGGTAGTCAGCTCGGCTTCTAGAATCATTGTTTTCAACTGCTTTACTGTTAGTTGCGTTTTGGTTGTTGTGAAGTGAAGCAGTTTTACTGTTCAAGTGAAATCATGCCAAAACGCAAATGTGTCTTCAGTGACGAATTACAAAAACGATTTCCTGACTTCAGACCGGGAAGAATTAGCTCAGAGGCAGAATGTCTTATCTGCCCATCAGGAACATTTGTTTCAGTTGCTAATAAAGGTAAGATTTATAACCATGGGACCGATTTTACGTAAATATCGTATGACACTGGAAATTTGCGTGTAATAGCTCAGATTTTCTTACACTGAATAACGTATAACACGCACAATTATTAATTTGCAGGGGGGCTAGACCTAGAAGCTCACAAAAACACTGAAAAACACAAAACGCGGATACGTACTGCAGCATCTTCATCCAAAGTTGACGATTTTTTTGCAAAAAAGGATTCCAAAATTAATGATCTGGTCCATGCAGCTGAAGGCACCCTATCTTTTCACACAGTCAAGCATCATCAAAGTTTTAAATCAATGGACTGTACTGGAAAACTGCAGAAAGTGTTATTTACAGACTCAAATATAGCGAAACAAATGTCATGTGCTCGCACTAAAACAGAAGCCATTATTAATTCTGTATTGTCACCTCATTCTGTTAATGCTTCTATTGACGCTTTGGAGTGTATTCATGTTTTGGTGTTGCAACAGACGGCAGTAACCATGGTTCGGTGAAACTGTTTTCCAATTCTAATTCAATACTATGACTTTAAATCTGGGGGAATTCAAACAAAAGTGATAGAACTTAAAAGTAGTCCAAATGAAAAATCTGTAGAAGTAGAGGTATTATTAATAAATGTGTTGCTTTTTCTGGGGACAATACAAATACAAATTTTGGTGGGATTAGTGGATACGGTAAGAGGTCGGGAAATAATGTTTTCGCCCATCTGAAAAACAATTTAAATGATAGATTAGTAGGATTAGGCTGCCCTGCTCATGTTTTACATAACTGCATTCAACATGGTATTGATGCAGGACTCACATTAGATGTTGATTCCATAGTATTAAAAATATTTAATTATTTTTCTGTGTACACAGTACGTACTGAAAGTCTTAAGGACTTTTGTGATTTTGTAGATGCACAATATAGGGAAATATTGTGTCATTCTAAGAGTAGGTGGCTGTCCCTTTTTCCTTGCGTTTCGAGACTAATTGAGATGTATCCAGCACTGAAATCATATTTCAGTTCTCAGGGTGAAATTCCAATTCTGATTAAAATGTTTTTCCAAAATGAGCTTAGTGAAGCACGATTATGGTTTGTTCATTCTCTTATGTCATTATTTCAACATAATATTTTGGCCCTTAGAAAAAGAGAAAAATTCACTGGTAGAAATGATACATATTCTTGAGGGTGTGTTGAATGCTCTTCAGGAAAGAAAATCCAGAATTTCAAATCTTTAAAACTAAAAGAAATTTTGAGGAAAAAAACGGGATGAAGGTTATGGTTCTAAATGTGATGTGCTAGAAGGAGAAATAGCACATGTTTATGATGCAACAATTACGTATCTTAAGAAATGGTTGGTTCAGTATCAAGAGTTTTTGGTACGTATTTAAATGGATGGGTCTGAAGAATTCTCCAAATTGGGAAGATGTGGAACAAACAATTCTGTACCTAAATGAAAAACTTAATATTAAAATAGATGATGTAAAGTACTTTGATCAGTTTTGCAACCTTCAGATATTTTTGACAAACCAGGCTAACGTTAATACAGATCAGTTGTCAAATGATATCTGGTGTAAATATTTCCGAGAGTCAAAGAATGGTGTTTGTTTCTCAGAACTACTAAATTTGCGGAGTTTTTCTTTGCTATTCTCAGCCACAATGCTAGTGTAGAAAGGATTTTTTCATTAGCAAACAGTCAGTGGACCAAAGATAGAAATAGACTCAGTGTTGAGTCTGTTAAGGGAATTATAAGTGTGCAATATAATTATAAGGATTTATCTTGTGTACAGTTTTATAATTATTTGTTGGAAAATAAGAAATTACTCTCAGAAATTGGTTCATCAAAGAAATATCTGAGTACTTCAGGGAATAATGATGAAGATGAGAAATGTACTAATGATGATTTTTTGTAGTTTATATTAAAATGTGCCACAAATTGTTGTAACGTTGCATGATTTAATAAAATGAAGTAATATACTACCTATTGTAGACGTTTCATTTGCAAAAAAGTATAGTGAATTATGCATATCTTAAATATTTTTATTTATTAAGTGTGTAGTTATAATTTATCTTAATGCAACATCCGTAAATGTTGAGAAACCCACAACACTTTTGCAGAATTTAGTATTAATCTAGAAATGTTCTCTTTTTTAAGACCATCATCTGGTAACCCTACCACAGCCTAATCATGGAAAAAAACTGTCATACTGTATAACACCTCTTCTTCTGTGCTTTACTGTTGGCACTACACATGATGGCAGTTAAATTCTACAGGCATTCGCAAAACACGAACACTTTCATCGGATCCATCACTGCAAATCACTCGTTTTCAGTCATCCACTGTCCACTGGCGCCGCTCACCATTTACACCTCCACAGGCGTCGCTCAGCATTGTCTACAGAAATGTTTGGCCTATAAGCAGCAGCTACCATAGTACACCATTCTTTTTAACTCCAAAAGCACGCTCATCGTGCCGGATGAACTACTGGTAACAATCTGAAAGTCACACATGATTCATACCGCGGATGTTTTGCGACTTTTTACAACTACCCTCCGCAATGCTCCACAGTTGTTGTTCGTCATTACATGAGGCTTGCCCTGCCTTGATTTAGTTATGATTATTCCTTCGCGTTTCCACTTCGCAATAGTCGACTTGAGCAGCTTTAGAAGGATTTAAATGTCCCTCGTCGATTTGTTAGTCTGGTGACCATTCCACGATCAAAGTCACCGAGTTCTCCTGACCGATCCATTTAGCTATTGGTGCTTCTCTATTGACAGCATAAAACTACCTGTCTCATTTTAAACCGTCTTTTTTGTTGTTGTTGTGTCTTTACGTCTGACATTAGAGGCCGGAAGGGACTAGGGACAGGGAACGGGAAGCAATTCGGCCATGGCCTTTTGAGGGAATCATCCCGGTATTCACCTGGAGTGATTTGGGGAAACCGTGGAAAACCCAAACCTGGATGCCCGGACGGGGATTCGAACCGGCGTCCTCCCGAATGCGAGGCCAGAGCGTAAACCGCTCACCCAACACTCTCGGTTCAAACCGTCCGTCGTGACATGTAGCGTTCAAATCCGCATTACATAGCGGTGTCCGAATACTTTTGATCGGATAATGTATATCCCAATCTCAATAATTGATCAGTTTTGCTTTGGATTTTAAAATCTTTGACAGCATTTGAATAAACTGGAAGGAAATATTCTGCATCTTGTACTATTGAAGACATCAGGTGGCAATAGTCTGTACTTGTTTACAAACGCAAATATCAACGCCATCACTTTGGTAATTAAACCTGTGTAATTCCATGATTTACCTATTGACTATACAGTGTTGTATCAGCAGGACAGTGAGTGTGAAATGCGAATATAAGGCGGTCATTAGGGCGCGCAGGCTATGTCATCACAACGACGATCTTATCTCCGAGCCCTGTAACAAAGCAATGTTTTATTCGGTAAAGTGGTAAGTTTTAGCAATAGTATTCAAGCGACTAACGCAATATACAGTTTTGATTTCAATTACCTATTCAGACATAACCTTTAGTTCGGCATTCTTTTCAAACAGCTTTTTCTGTCACAGTGACTGAAACACTGAACAAATTCCGGAAGACATTTTCTAAAACCTAATATTGCATTTGATGGGTCAATATTGCCGTGAGCTTATTTTGTTGCACATTAATTTTAATTTTATTTTCTTAAAATTGATGCTTTACTGATACACAAGAAGAACCAAATTAAATTACGAAAAAACGAATATGGACTGCAGGACATGTGGGATAACCGATTAAAAAAAGGCGCAAGTAATCAATAACTGATGAAATGATTAAAAATAAAATAAAAACACCGGCAGAAACATTTGAGCCATAGGCAAAAATAGTATTATTAAGTGTCATTATAATCGAATGGTAAAAATAATCGTTTCGTACTATTGCTTAGTCGCATCTCGGAATAAATTTTTTGGAATACAAAAGCCACTTTAAAAATCGAATTAATGGAGTAAATTTTAATATTTATTAGTTTAATCTCAGTTTGTGGGATCGATTATACAATAAATCCTCACTATAAGAAATAGTACTAGAAAGCTAATAATTAAATTATGCCTGATAAATTTTAAAATATCTATAGAAACTAATCGACATGAAAGGTATTTGATCTTCTGCTTCTTCTCGTGTCGATAACGGCATCAGACATGAGGTAGTTTTTCCGCCAATGCGATGGCTTTGTCAGTTGCTGATTGGAGGTTAAATTCGGATACATTTATTCCGATTTGTGGACATGACTACAGATGTACTATAGTTTCTCTCCCTCGCACGAACATGTGGTATCTGGCTGTTCTTCCAGGTATCCCCATGAGGCAAGAGTATCTTCGGAACGGCCAACTCCAACTCTAAGCCTATTTAGTGACTTCCATATGGGCCATGGTTGTACAGACCCAGGGGGTAGGCCCTCCTTTCGCTTGATCTAATCGATATCATGTTGCACTCTCTTCTCCCCAGTCAATATTCTTTCATTGCTTGGTGCTCCATTTAGTGGCTTTGAAGTCCGTAGGAAGCCTGATCGGGACATTAGTCTAGATGACGCTGGTGTATAGCCATGTAAAGGGTGTCGGCCGTCTTTTTCACTCTAAAAGCCTTGCCGCGCTAGTGGCAACTTCCCGGCGTATGTCTGCAGGGGTAATGCCAGCTAGTATCTCCACTTTGCTCACAGGCGATGGTCTGAGACAACCTGTGATGAGCCGGCATGTTCTGTGGAGCGCAACGTCTACTGTCTTAGCATGACCTGATTTTTGCCACACAGGACATATATTCGCATGAATGTGGAGTAGCATAGTGCTAAAGCAGAGGTGCGGATGACGCTTGGGTTAGCTCCCCAGCTAGATCCGGTAAACTTGCTTAAGATATTGTGGCGTGATGATACTTTCATCTTGAAATTGCGGCAATGACTTTTAAAAGTGAGCCCTCTGTCAAGAGGTACGCCGAGGTATTTTGGGTTTGCACTGAGCAGTAGAGTCGATCCATTCCAGGTCACATTCAGCTTTCGCTTAGCGCATTTATTACGCAAGTGAAACGCGCAGACTTCGGTTTATTTGTTTATAGTAAATTCCAAGAGATTCAAGAACTGTTTGTAAGTCTTCCCTCGACGACTTCAGCTAGGGCAAGATCATCAGCGCAGATAAAGGACTTGCAATGGCTGTCCAGGGGTTGATCATTGGTGTAGATGTTAAATAAAGCTGGGGCAAGAACGCTGCCTTCAGGAAGTTCAGTTTTCTGTTTACGAAGGCGGCTTTTTGAATTCTGAAAGCTGACGAAGAATTGCCTATTGCTGAGAAGTTCGTAGACTATTTTTGTGAAACCGGAATCCTGCGTCATGTTGTATACCTTAGGAACGAGTTTTTTTACGCTGATTGTGTCGTAGGCCGGTGTCAGGTCAACGAAGACTACTCCAGTAACTAAACCCTTTTCAAAGCCATCTTCAATATCAAATAATATATTGTGTTACATGTAAGATTTGGTTTGATCAGGAGTGGGCTGTTCTGTATCCGGCTTGTTGAAGTATCAGTTTATCCCCAATAACTGACTAGAGACGTTTTAGAAGCATCCTCTCAAAAAGTTTATTGACGTGGCTGAGGAGTAATATTGGGCGGTAGCTATTGGCGTCGTCTGGGGCTTACCAGGTTTTAGTAGTGCTACAACTTGAGCTTTCCTCCAGAGCTTTTGACTCTTACAACTGTATAAACATCCATTGAACATCTCGTGAAGCCATTTTACTCCTCTCTCCCCAACATGCTTGATCTGCTCTCAACGTTGATGTGGAATTTGATGATAGTTGTATTATTAGACCTAGCATTCACGATATCGTGAAGTTGTCATTATATTCCATATCTTTAATTCTTCTATTTACTATCAAAATTTAACTGTCAATATATCGAGTATAAGTTCCCACGTTTATCAATCTAAAGGACGATACAAGTAAATGAATTTTTAAGCACAGATAGGAATTTAATCTGTTCTGGAACTTACAAACATACACTCAGTGTCACATGACAAGGATATTTGCGACTCCGTTTAATCTGTTTACAATCAGGCAAGAAAACTATTGTATGACGTCAGTGTTCGAAAGAAAGTGAAGGTCCACTAAAAACTGAAAATTACATACTTTTTTGTGTTTTACGCCTTGTCGAAGTCGAGGTCATTAGAAGAGGGAAAGTACTGAGGGCAAGGTAAGGAATTTGATTATGGCCTTTTAAACGTACGGACGTCGCCTGGAATTAGTTCAGGAAACTATAGAAACTTGAAACTTGCATGACATCATGGTTCAAAAAACATTTTAATTGCTGTATTTTAACTAAGTATCATTATAAAATTATAATACATATCATTAACAATTATCAGTTTACTAAAAACTCTATTTTCCTGTAGTTAATTTGCTACTCTTTCAGTCCATTTTAATTACCAAAATCTGAGAGTAAAACTATTTGAGAGTATGAACTGATTTATGAGGTAGAACCTCTTCCGGCTTGAACCAGTTTTTGAGGAACAATATTTAATGAACTATCATCCTGACTATATTTGGATATCCAAGTGTAATTTGATCAGTGTAATGATCAATAATAAGAAGGTTATAATAGTAATGCTTATGACTTTATAGGCTGGTAAATACCTGAAGGGTTTGGTCACCGATAGACAGATGTTCGATTTGCCGAGCATGAGCCTCTGTCGTCTCCACCTCAACGTAAGCCGGTAATGCTACCAGATGTAGGGGACCTACAGTTTAACGTCGAATCCGACACCACGGAAGCGTTCTGGCATGCTTCGCATTACACAGCAAGTTGGACGATAAGTGAACGTTATGTTTAGGGCATTTGAAAATTCCTGCCGAGACAGAGATTCGAACCGCGGAACTTTCGATCTCCAGACAGATGCCTTAAACACAGAGGAATCTCAGCGCTCAGCAAGAAAGCTAACGCTCACGTTGTAACTCAAGATACGCCATTTTAAGAGTAGTACGGTCTCCAAATACACTGTCAAATAATTATGGTTTATGACTACGACAATCTGTGAGATAACAACCATGGAATTAGTTAACTTGTGTAAGTAATAGTTAAAATAATATGGTGGGATGTTTAAGTTGGCTAACATGTAAACCAAAGATTTAAGCAATGAACATCGCTGATTGTATCTATGGTTTTGTTTTACTCGTTGTTATAGTGGACTGGCTTGGAAAAAAATTGTTGGATTGAGTTTTTTGTTAAGCTTGTGAAAGTTTTAAACACTGAGAGTACAATTTAAAAAAATCAATGTTGAACAAAAGATACCGAAGGAGAATTATTTTTAATTACTGATGAATAAATTTTTTTTTCAAGAGAAAGGTCTGTATTAAACAACGGCGAGGCGGCTAACGTTTGTCATTTTTGGCTTAAATCAAAAGTGCATAACGAGCCCTATTAAACGACAGACAGTAAGTATAAACCTCGCAAATCGACCATACCATACTGTTGCGAGATAGAAAAAGCACTCATAATATTTGATCTGGTCTATTTTGAATGACCTTGTGTTGCAAAAAAAAAAGGTGGAGGCTAACCAATGAAACAATCATAACTATATTTCCAGATTTACCCTTTTTAAAAGCAAAATTGTGGTTACATCTGGGGTAAATGTTAGAAACTTTGTCATATTGCCTTTACTCTACTGCAATTTGTTTTAACTGCATGGTGGTCTGATTTTGGATCCCGGTTAGGGAATTGTGGTCACTGAAAGTTGAAATTTATTAAGGCCTTCACAGTTCTACAGGTTAGTAAATTATGACAGAACTGTGTATCTATCCAGGACTAACATTTGGAGATGACAAAAGTCCAAAAATGCACATTTAATCTTGCATCTGGTTGTGCCTTTTCCATACTCTAATGGTTAGTCAAATGTTGTCCATTTGATATCCCATGTCTTGTTCACAGGTCTGTAGAAAATACTACGAATCCGCATATGTCGTTAGTGAAACCTATAATCGGTTTCCATTTATTTTCTGGAAAAACCATTGATTCCCCGGGAATCATTCTTGTGCGGTATTTCATCTACAAGTGCAAGGTTAATATCAGACAGTTGCGAAATGATTGACAGGTTTTATCAGTTCAATCATAACACAAATATCTTTAATGTTAATAGCTGTTTTTATATCTGACATGACACTGACGGAGGGAGAGAAACCGAAGCATGTGAGGAAATATTCGCTGTGCTTTCTCAAGCATAAATTGTTGCCCGGTACACAATTTATTGAACTGCAAGCATTTTCTCCGAGGCTTGGGCAATGCGATTTCGCACTGCCACTTGCCATTCGGGAGGACCGGGGTTAAACTCGGTTCGGCCATCCTGTCTGAGGTTTTCCGTGGTTTCCCTCAGACACACTAGGCGAATGCTGGGATGGTTCCCTACAAGGCCACGGCCGACCTTCCATCCCCCCTCCCTCCCCGTAGTATAGTTTGGCTGAAAAGAGTCTCCTGTGACTCTCCAGCAGCTGGGAGGAATGAAATCGTAAAAAAAAATAAAAAAATCGCTATTTATACTTGAGTCTTAAAATAAGGGTAAAGAGGCTCTTTTTGAAAGTTGCTTCCACAGAAATCTAGCGCCGAGTGTGGTGAGTGAGCGGTAACGTTCTGGCCTCGCATTCGGGAGGACGCGGGTTCGAATCCCAGTCAGGGTATCAAGATTTGGGTTTTCCATGGTTTCCCCAAATCACTTGAGGTGAATGCCGGGAGAGTTAATGATCCTTTTTATATACACCCAAGTCTAAAAATTTTAATCAATCAATATATTAACCTCTCAAAATTATTTGAGTATTATAAAATAGTAATAACCCGTCCCATTGGCTTTGTTGATTACGGTAACGTGATGGCGCCCGTCACGTAATACGGTGTCGATTGGATAGCTTTCTCATGGTGGAAGAAATTTTCATCAGGACTTCACCGGTAAAATACGACAGATTTTAGGGCACAATTCCTAATCACGATGTTGTGCAACTAAGTTCTGAGTTAAATTCCAAACCTCTCCGCACTGCGTATGGAACAAAGCAATACGACACTGCTGGTGATATTTCATCTGTAGTTTCGGGGGAGGGGAGGGGGAGGGTGTTAAGCTTGACGGCCCTTCGGAAAAGTAGGCCAATGTTGAGTTTCACCCTCTCCGTTCTTTGTTCTTTCATTCATCCAAAACACAAACAACACAGTATCCCGAGCTTACACACATCACATGTATGAATAGAACAAACAAGTAAATACACTTCTACACTGGGAAAGGCAAAGAGAAACAACAATAGTTAAAATTTTCCAGGAAAAAGAAGAAGAAAACAACTATATGAATGAAATTTGCATAAATGTACTCTTTTTCTTTACTTATGGCTTTACACCTCGTCGAGGTCATTAGAGACAGGATGGGATCGGAAACAAGGAAGGGGAAGGAATTAGGCCATGACATTTTGAAGGAAGCATCCCGGCATTCACCTGGAGTGATTTGGGGAAACCATGGAAAACACATACCTGGATGCCCGGACGGGGATTCGAACCGCCGTCCTCCCTAATGCGAGGCCAGAGCGTTAACCACTCACCTACCACGCTCGGTGCATTAACATAACGTAGGTAACTAGTATAATTACATTAATGCGTCTGCCTGCATGCGAGAACTAAAACAATTACATGTCCAATTACTTTTGTTATATTGCATGCTGCGTGAAGCGACAAGGCCATTCTCTGTCGCTGGCTATATTATATGCTGTTAATTGAGAGGTACAGTGGGAGACCAAACAGTTGATACTATTTGATCCTTAAGATCTTGCTGCCAAAAACATAAGTTATTGGTTAATTTACAAAATGTTTCTTTTTATGACTCACAATGTAATTTACTATTTTTATTTAGATATATTACATGCAAATACCGACTAACGTGATTATTTGATTGCTTAATAGATAAATAATTTGTAAAATGATTTGCTGTAAGGCGTGTAATGTGATTAAAACTTGCACACTTGGCATATCTTACTATTTGACTGTTAGAATTTGAATTAAAAACAAAAATGTCAAGAGAAAATTTACTTTAATGCCTAAGGGATTAATTTATACTTATAGTTACAAAAGTATACTTAAGAGAGAGTTAACATTTTTAAATTAACATCCTTTTGTTAGCTAAAATATTGTTAACTGCTGATTTTTATTATTTGACATTATATTTGATTTATCTTATATCCTTGAACGAGCTGTATATACAGTATATATATAAATTTGGCATCTCGGAAACGGGTCTAACGATTTGGATGAAATTTAATATTTAGATAGCATTTTACTTTTCCGGTTTATCTAAATAGTTGTCTTCCCTGCAAAAAACGCGATTTTACAGTTCTCGAATTTGCTACCTCGGAAATGGCTCTAACGCCATCTCGTAGAAGTTTCAGGTACTAGTAAGCTTACTGATGTTAGTTAAGTTTCTCTTTGGTTAGAGCAAACAACTCTTATATCTAATAACCTATAATTCCTGTATATAGCTGACCCGTGCGAATATTTCGCACAGTATTGTGGTCAGCCACCGATTGGTATTATAATAATGTCGAAATAAGTAAATGCAAGTATTTTTATTAATTAAAGGTATTTTATTTTCAAGAGTAATAGTAAATATCACTTTTATTTTAAAATATCGTTATCATTAAATAATACATGTTTAATTGTAAAACATTTAGAAAGTAGATACTTAAAAAATAGATATTGGCTATGTCAGATGTGGTTTTATCAAACTTCTTTACAAAACTTATTTGAAAACAGTATTAGCAGTTATAATGCGATCATCGTTTACTTTTTGACTGCATCTGGTTTTAACACAAACATAAATGTTACTGAATCTATGAATTCGTGAAAAAGCTACGTGCAGGTGTCCGTAGAGCGTACGGAAAAACAGGTTCTGGTACAATCCTGCGGTTTGAAGCGTTTGACCTTGAGCTTTATTAAAGGTCACAGCGAAAGATACTTCTATCTGGAGTTATTTTCTTATCATTTGAAAAGGTACAGAAGCTATGAGGTTAATGCGAGGTATGAGCATAATCTTATAGGAGTGATAGAATTTAGCTCTGATAATGTACTCGTCTAAGTGAATTACCACTGATCTTGCACCATTAATTAATCCCTGATTAGCATTGTAACAGGTTGGGTGGTTCAAAGGGGGGTTTTATTAATTTTTTATTAAAAATCAATTATCAAAATTAAAAATCTTTGATTGGCAAGAAACTTCCAACATCGGTCAGGTCTTAAAAGAACTGACATTGATTTTTTTTTATTTAATTGCTATGGCTTCTACATCGCTAGGCCACTTTACATTTACCGTTAACATTACTCAAACAAGCAAAAAGCAAGCCTAGACGTTACAATACGCCGTTATTTCAAGCAAACAATATTTGAATTTATTTTTAATGTAAGTCATGAATCACCTACAATTTAAATATTAAAATTAACAAATGACATTGAAAATGAACAACGTTAACAATTGTAACATTAGATATTTACAACATTGAATCTCGGGCGCCTTTAATAGTCACAATAAAATTCGTGCTATCACGTTTCACAAATCTTTGGCAGTTAACTCAGGGTTTTGTAAAAGAGCAAGTCCCGTAATCTCAGGACGCTTACGGAATTCAACAGATCGTGAACTCGTCATGCCTGGCGGAGTACTTTACCAATTTGCTGACAGCGACTCTGCAAGTTGTGCCACAGCCTATCTGCGTGACATGGCGGTCTACCGTCACTCCAGGATCGCCAGTCTGCGATCTTATAAGACGACTACCAGTACGACATCAGCTCTGTCGAACCGTCCTCGTCCTCTTCAAAAACATAACCGTCACTCTCCACTGCCGTAGAAAGAGTCGACCGTTCCTCTCCACTGTCGGAGCAATAGTCCCTTTCTTCCTCTCCATAGTCACATGTGGACAGAAAGACACATACCAAAAAACGCGAATACCAATTCTCATTGGAGGAAATGGGCTTCTTGAAATCACGTGTTCCACCTCGCGCATTCAGATACGTGGATTCGTGCTCACGCGTCTCTTGGCGTGGCGGGAGAAAACTCGCCGACCTTCGCCCTTGCTACCCCCCATCGTCAGGAGCAACGTCCGCTGGCCTGTAGGCGACAACTTGGCGGGCTTGGTAACGGTACTGTTTCCGCCCCAGGATACGGAGTCTCAGCTGTCCGCTCCTTGCCAGAAATCAACCCTCGCTTATTTTCCGTACACTCCCTGAATAACTTGGCATTCATTACACCACATATAGTCTTTGGCTGGAACCGAGATTAAAGAATTAAATCAATTTACAGATCTGATTATATAAAAAAAAATTAATTAAGAAAAATGTAAAATATAAAATATTACCTATTAAAATTGTAGTAGACGTAATAACGTCTTGCTACAGCATTAAGGTTTCTATTTAACATTATAGCATTTTTCTTTAAAAGCAGTGTATGAAGTGGTAAACCGGACGACCTCGGAAATGGCTCTAGCGATTTGATTGCAATTTTATTTTTAGATAAAGTTTTGCTTTCCAAGTTTGTAACACTATTTTTTTTTTTAAAAAAAAAGATAAATTCTTGTAATTGGTATGTTGGAAATAGCTCTAACCTCCTCTAGAAGAAGTTTAAGGTACCAGTAAGCCACCTGATGTTAGTTAAGTTTCTCTTTGGTTAGAGCAAGGAACTGTTCATATCAAAATACCTAGGAAGCTTTCAACAAAAACTTTTAACTTTAATCAAACTTCGTGCAAAGTCTTGCATATTGAACAGAAATCGAAAGATGCTGAGCGAAGATCGGTCACCCAGGTACTTAATCAATAGATTAACAGACGTTTATTATTTAATATGAAAACACTTTAAAAATTTATGTGGATCCCGCGGGATTGACGCCAGTCCTGCAAATGCCCAGCGGGATTTAAAACAGTGTTCTATTCTGGTCCACTCCGCGGAACTCTACGGTGAGCGTCTGTAAGGCATTCCCTCGGACATTTTTAGTTTGAGTAGAATACATAGCGTCCGACTGGTTAAGCTTGTGTATTCATTCAATATGTGGTTTCCTTCAACTAACGTTTTTTTTGGATGTATTCTGTACCTTACATGACGTTGAATGTGAGTGGATGCTGGCTTTTAAAAGTTTGCTGCTCCGGTCCCGGGCTCAATTCCCGGCGGGGCAAGGCTGTTTGAGAGTTGTGCTTGATCATATGAGCTATGCCAGGTCGTTCCGTGGTTGGGATTTCACGTTAAACTGTAGGTCCCAGAGGAAAGGAACTGGCCGTCCTACCTCTGACACAGTGGCTTAGTATGCCTCCTTCGCGAAGATCCAACCAAGGGAGCGTGCACAAACTACGTGGCTTGTCCAGGGTGGGGGCGGGGGAGGGGTTGGCTGGAAGGCTACGATGGGTTACGTGGGAGGAGGTGGAGGATTCAGAGCCAGGGCACGTAGCTTTCCTTTCATAACATTTTTCACAGTTAAAATGAGGAACAGAACTCACAACGGCACGTGAATATTTATTTCCCTCAGTTAATTATCTCCGTATGTAATTTACAATACTATGAGAAGAGAAAACGGTACAAAATGTCTTCTTTAATCTAAAGGGATACAAAACTACGTGCTACGTGGGAGGGGGAGGGGGTAGAGGAAAAAGCCAAGTAGGGCTACGTGGGGGGGAGGGGGGTTCGCAGGAGGCCAAAATGGAGCTACGTGGTTTATGCACGCTCCCCAAACTTCGGTTTTTTTTAAACTGCTTAACGTCTCTTAACAGCGAGGTCTTTAGAGACGGGAAAGGATGGTGGGCAAGGAATGGGAAGGAATTCGGCCATGGCCTTTTGAAGGAAGCATCCCCGTATTTGCCTGGAGTGATTTGGGAAACCATGGAAAACCCAAATCTGGATGCCCAGACGGGGATTCGAACCGCCGTCTTCCCGAATGCGAGGCGAGAACGCTAACTGTTACACCACTACTCTCGGCCCAACCTTCGGGTTGTGGACTAAGTTTTACGTTAGAATAGAGAGTTAGAAGTAAATAAAAAGGATTGGGATTAAATTCATGAGGTATAGAACATAATACCTAGAACTTGCATAAAGTTTTATTACATGCTGTACAAAAACAGATTTATTGTTTTGTTACATGAAAAAAAATCTTGTGTGTTGTATTTTTCGTGTATAGTGCTTACTCCAGGATAGATGTATTCCTGGGTTTCTATTCTTCATCGAGGTAGGTGTTCATGAGGCTGATGACTTTGTCGTAGACGAGAGTGTTCGCGTGTATCGCCCACATGAAGTCCAGGTGCGTGAACGTTTCTTCAGTGACCAGGAATCTTCCGATACAGTTTGGCAACTCGTCGTACAGCTGGTCGACGTCCTGCGAAAGTAGTTAACATTAACATGAAACACTCTGCTTTAAAAGTTCTAAACGATCGTTTATGGTCTCAGAACCAAGCATTCAGTTTGCTTTCGGATCAATAATTTACGTTTGCGGTCTGTTATATTACAAATTAATTACATAAGTTTGACGTTTAAAAATGTCCAAATACTGCAGTTATTATGAAAAGATTCATTAGAATTATTTGTATATAGGTTGTTTTGTCTTAATAATCAATATGATATTCCAGCGGAAGTAAAGGTGATAATAACGGTTATATTTTAGTGCCAAATTCTTTCGCTTATCACTAAAATATAAATGACACCATCTTATGAACGTATATGGGGTTCTTCTGAGTTTTTTAATCTAGAAAAGTGTTATTCTGCACTTTGTAAGTGATCTCTGGTTGTATGTGTTGAAGTTTTTAATTTGAATTTTTTTGGGTTATTAAGAAAGTTTCGTTCGATAACATAATGTTAAATAGTTAATAGGTGGCGAAGATTTTTGTGAGTGACCATTTTTATTTGTATAGCGTGGAATTGTTGGGAAGTTTAAGTGTTTCATATTTTTTTAATGCAAATATCATTCGAAATAACAATAATCTGCGTTATTTAATTTCTGTAAATACGGTAGTGTCAGTGAAATGGTTTTATTTATGTCTATTTGCTTAAATTAATAGTTTTGATTACGGTCATTGCGGTTTGTTTACATTGTATTTGATAGGCACTATTTTGTCAGAAATAGCTTTTTTTTCTTTTTTGCTTAATTATTTTAAATCTACAAAATAACCGAACAAGCTAGTGTCACTGAGCGTTTCATCACCTGTAAATATATGACAAATATATACCGCTCTGCATATTTCAGTTCTTCAGATTTGATTGTAAGCGTCATTCTGTAATTCCCCAAGTGCACGTAAAATTTATTTCCTTGGTAGAAAGTTCTACTCAAACTATAGCGTTTGAATATTTGCAATTAATAACTTATATCATAAAAGCAGTAAAGAAATAGGGTTAAGCGTAATCCAAAAATGTTCAAACCCTATACTAACTGCAGGAACATATTTCCAGCCTTAAACAGAGGTATCATTTAATAATTATTTTGCTTGAATTAGCTGGATAAATCAAGACTGGAAAGTGTGACTCTTGTCATAGAGCCTTGGTGAAAGGTGTTCAAGGCAGTGAGTATGAGTAATGGTTCCACTTGGGGAAAGCGGTGGCAAAGGAAAAGGAGATGCGAATAAGACTGAGCGCTTTATTTCAGCGATACGAATATTTGGGATAAAATGGAATTGATCAGGAACCTTCAGCGGCTGGAAGTCATGCTCTGCTTGCCCCCTTCTCCTAGCATCACTATCCCCTCCAGCTGCCTACCTCTCCGAGCAGACCGCTGTGTGGTAAATGTGTCAGTGGGCACTCTTCCCCCTTCGCATGTAGGGTAAGATAGCGGAGTGGGGATAGACCACATTGACCTTCAGCCATCTATGTAAAGGCCGTTCATACTAAGCAAAATACGGCCACCGAATGGTAACCAGCCGCTTCGCTGGGATAGATTTGTTTAGTGTGTACGGGAGGTAAATCGGAGCGAACGAAGGGGTTGTCCTTTCAGGCTGCGGGTGGTAAAGGGTTGCCGCAGGGTTGCCCTTGGGACGCCCTCCCGGTGTAGACGGCAAATCAACATTGCTTCATGAATTTGTTATGTGCCTTGTCGACCGTGTGTGCGTTTCTGAATTTCTTATTATTTGCTGAAAAACACTGGAGTACAGAGTGGAATAATGAGGCCGCATTAAAACTGATCGATTTTTACCTGAATGAGAATGTTTATGGGACCCAATGAACTATGAAGTGATTAGATGCTTGGAGAGAAAGAAGTGAAGTTTTACAAGTTACTGTGGGAGACGTGAAGAATAAAATTCAATCTTTTTTAACATCTGGCATACAAATCCCCACTAGCCGAGTACCTGCATCTCAGAGTGACACTTAATTATTCTTCTGACGATTATAAAAGAGGTATCTTCTTTGAAAATTTTTGGCCCAACAGATTTCAATAAACATTGAAATCTGCATCTTTCTTTGGGGAAAAAAATATGAAGGCTCCCGGTTTACAATTCGCCTTTAAGATCGGAGATCAATTTTGTCCCACCAGACCCCTTCAAACTTTTTAAAAGCGAAATCATCCACCATCGTCGTTTTTTTTTTTTTTTCTTATCAGGTTCTTACAGAAAATAAATGCTGCACAAGCGACTACTGACTACTTCTCTTCCTCTCTCATAATATCGGACGGATAAATTGGAATTAAAACGTCGCTTATTGCTTTACTAGTTGATACCAGCGACTTCGTACGCGTGGATTAAGAATTTCTTTGCCAGAATTGAATATAGGAAGCTGTTGGTAACAAAGGATTAGTCCCAAACAACACCGAGGAAACAGGAACGCTATCACTATTTCATTCTACCGTCTAACATCTCTCTTGAAGAGAATCAATCCCCAACATATTTCTGTCACCATTCGGTAAGTTCTCAAAATTTCGTGACTACAACTGTTAATCATAACGGAAAAAACGTCCTGTGCCCTTCCTACAGATTTTCTTGTCAAATTCTATCAATATCGGTATAGACATTTATTCGCCAAAACGTAAAATATACAGAGACTTACTTCCACATTTATAGTATTATTACTCCAAATCACACACACACTGATTGCGAGCAACCCCTGAGAGATCATTATAACGTAAAGAAGTGTACACCTACAGCATTGCAAGACTACCTACGATTTGATTTGCACTGAACCCCTAAATTTGTGACATCTGCAGTTTAACATTCAATTCGAATAACCGACGGTCCAGGTGTGACTCTTAGGATCAAAAGCAATTTTTAAAAATCTTTGCCTCTACGGAGATTTCAACTGGAGACCACGATCTAAACAGCAGTAAGCAAGTGCTTTAACCACTGACCTGCCGGACCGCTATACAGAAAGGCAGTACAGAGACCTACACATCCTACGCGTCTATCATCGTTCAGTAATTTTTCGAAATTATAAGACGACATGTATCATTTATACAGAAAATTTTTCAACCAAATGTAGACAGTACTTTTCTCCTTGTTTCAAAGGATAAGTGTGCAAACTTTCAAGGAAATCGGATGAAAACTGTGGATTTGTATGAAGAACAAACAAACATACATACATTCATCTTTATATATAGATAATATAAAACACTAACAACTTCGACGAGTATTCAGAGTCAACGGCGATTCCACAAGGACCACGCCGTTGGTTTGATGCGTTGGCCTAGTGCATACGCACGGTAGTCACTGGCGTTTGACTTACCTCTACGGCGGCGAACCAGTCGTTGTTGGTGTAGAGCAGAGCGACCTTGGCGGTGATCTTGGAGGTGTCATAGTCAGGGGGAGACAGAGAGCCGTACTGGAGGGTGTTACCCAGTATGCCGAAATCGTACTGCCGGAAGTGGCCTAAAACACAAGGGTAGCGTTCAGTACCGTTATTTCTAACCTCGTCCTTGCCCTTAGAATTAAATTAATAAATAACGAAATGGTATTCTGGCGAAATACATTGGGCAGTGCATCTGAACACTGGTACATAATGAGATTGTATTCTATTTGTATACTGTACTATTCTTGCTTCATGGATCCCTGCTGAGTGCAATGCATACACGTAGAAGATGTATAATACTCTTATTATATATTACAAGCAAACAAATTTAAACTTTAAAATTAACAACTTATTTTTGTAAGAGCCATCTCAGATACATTTAATTCAAAAAAAAATCGGATAATAATTTTGTTTATCTTTAAATATTAATTTATTATATATAGAATGTTTTGTTTTTATGAATCTTACTAAATATGTTTCTTCCAGGATAATTAATCTCTCTTTATACTAATGATGATAACATTTGAGTTTTGTGAAAACTATTTTTTTTTATTGAAATTGGGTACCTGAAAATTCGATGTAAACAGGTTAAAATGTTCTAACACACACACACACATACACACACACACACACACACACATATATATATACTGATTGAACTTTTATCTTGGTTTGAGCCTTCGCAGCATCCCTATAGCTCGTATCTGTGTTTTTAAAACATTTTTAGTTTGTGAATTGCTTTCTCAAAATTTGTGCCATATGACATAATTATACGAAAATAAGAGTATAGCGCCCACTTAATTAGCTCCAATCTGCCGTTAGAGATGTTCTATTTGCGAAGATGGTACTGCCTGTCTAACCTCTGCAGTAGTAATGTTATATGTTCTACCCCATCGAATTTGTCGTCTATTTGCATACTAATACGCTAGCTTCTTACTTCCTTCAATTGAATAGTGGAACACAAGAGATAGCTATTCCCTTTACCTCTTGTACCGTATCTAGTGGTAACCGTTTACAGAAAACGTTAACTAACAAAATTGTATCCGAGGGGGCCAGTACCACTTTAAAATCACAACAGAATTCATCTTGTTAAGGATTGCAAATGGGGTGCAAAGAATACCTCACTTATTGGAATTATATTGCAAAAAGTCACTTACTGTCAGGATTATTATATTATCTCTTAATACCAACTCCACCCAGTCAGCACATAGTTGAAGGCATCCCTTATCGGAAAAAAACTCATTTAGTGGGGACATTAGTTTCAGGCAAACAGAATAAGAACTAAAACATCTTAGGAATATTTGAACACTGCACATTATGAGAATAAACTCACCACTGTTGATCTCCTGCCCGTAGTGAATCAGCTGCTTTGTGGAGATTCCTGCAGGGACATGTCCCAAGTACACGGGCAGCATCGTCTGTAGCGGGGAAACAAAAGATTACTGGTTATTATGGGTTTTTCTATTTCCTCATTCAATCATATAGGTACAAGGAGAAACAAATCAGTATGCTGCAATTTGCTGATGACATTGTCTTGCTAGCAGAACAGGCTTAGGATATTGAGAAGATGGCATGAGCAAAATACCGAAGAAAGATTTTGAACAAAATATAAACCAAAGCAAGATAAAGGTGATGAAATGTAGCAGAAATGATACCAACAATAGCAGATTAAATGTAAAAATAGGGTCGGATGCGATAAAAGATGTTAGTGAATTTTTCTACTCAGGAAGTAAAATTACAACCGATGGAGGAAACAGGAATGATGTTAAAAGCAAAATAGCACTAGCAAAAAAAGCTAGTTTCGAATATTAGTCTAGGACTTTTTAAAACTTTTTGTGTGGAGCACAGCACTTTATGGCAGCGAAGCATGAACTTTGCGAATACCAGAAAGAAGGAAAATTGAAGCATTTGAAATGTGGTGATAAAGAAGGATGCTGAAAATTAAGTAGACAGATAAAGTACGAAACGAACGAGTTTTGGAACTCATGGATGAGGATAGAAGTTTATGGAAGAATCTTATAGAAAGAATCAGGCTGATAGGTCATATTTTGAGACATGCAGGATTAGTTAATTTGTTAGTGGAGGGAACAGTCGAAAGTAAGAACTGTAGAGGAAGACAGAGATTAGAATATCTGAAGTAAATAATTGAGGACGTGGGTTGTAGGGGATATGTAGAGATGAAGAGGTTAGCACAAGATGGGAAGGGATGGAGGATTGCATCAAACCAGTCGAATGACTGATGACAGCAAAAAAAAAAAAAAAAATCGCCTCTTCCTGTTAAATGCTTCAATCTTTACGGCAATACGAGTTTTCACCTATTTGTGGCATCTCAAGTCAAATTCATGATCCATATCTACCTGTTAAACTCAACCAGAAAAATATGTGGAGAGAGTCTTTAAACTTATATAACATAAGTAGTACTCGTGATCACAATATTATGACAACAGACGATGAATAAACTCGTACTGCAACTGTGTTGACATGACAATCAGAAACCTAAAGCATGGTCTGAACAGTTCTAGGTACCGCGTTCATCTCTGACGGGTTGTACCCGCCGAAGAGGAACATCATGTTGGTGCAGATGTCCTGGGTGAGGGAGTCGTCGCTGCACATGAGGTCTCCCACCATAGCGACGAACTCTGCGCTGGGCTGGAACTCGTCCAATCCGATAAGCTCCAGCAGTACCTGCAACAGTGGACACATCGCATCAATAACAATGCATGTAACAGAAACCTAAAAGCTATAAAAAGATATTTTATGGCTTCCAATTACTTCAATAACAAGTAAAGGATCAAAAACTATTCTTCTTATTTTTTGTGGTTTACGAGTATTACTAATCGTTGGTTTTATTTCTGAGATATCTCGCTCTTGGTGATTATGAGTGATTTCAGAGTCTAAGTATGAAAATTTTTTATCATCCTCTCCTGAAAAATTTTAAACGGGAAGTTTGTAACAACCGACTCTACCTCCCAGATCTTGCTCCTTTCGTTTTTCACATTTTTTTTTTTTTAATATTAAGAGACTTTTTGGGAGGAACATATTTTCAAAGTGATGAACACCTGGAAGAAGGAATCACTACTTTCATGGCGGAGGAATACAAAATCTATAACATGGTACGACATGCGTTCGAATTCACATGGTAACAATACAGTATAGAAAAATAGTGTAACTTATGTTTATGTAAAATAAAAAAGTTTCTTTTAAAAACCAGGGTGTTTATTAATTACTAAATGGGTGCTACTTTCCACACTACCCTAATTTTTTTCTAAATTAATAAGTATTTTTTAGGTCAGTTTATTAGATATTCGGAATGAGAATCAATAGGACTAAAACTAAATGTATGATGGTGGGAAAGAGTAAGAAAGAAATAATGATAACGCTCCAAGGAGAAATAATTGAACCAAGTGGAGTCCTTTAAATATCTCGGGAGTATTGTTAGTGGTGATATGAGCTTGCAAGAAGGCGGTAAAAACTAGAATAGCAATGGCAAAGGAAGCTTTCAATAGAAAGAAAAATTTACTATCCGGAAGGATGGATAAAACCCTGAAGAAAAAATTAGCTAAATGTTTTGTATGGAGAGTAGGACTGTATGGAGCAAAAACATGGACGCTACGAAAAGAAGATCTAAAGAGTTTGGGAGCTTTAGAAATGTGGTATGAAGGAGGATGGAGAAAATAAGTTGCGAGGACAAAGTAAGGAATGAGGAAGTACTGAAACGATTAGGAGAGAAAAGGTCACTAATAAAAACAATAAGAAAGAGAAAAAAGAACTGGATTGGGCATGTTCTGATGAACGAATGTCTGCTTAAGACTGTTCTGGAGGGGACTGTAAACGGAGAGAAGAGAAGAGGTCGACGAAGGATGAAAATGATGGATGATATAATGATAAACGGGAGATATATAGAAACTAAGAGAATGGCGGAACAGAGGGAGGCGTGGAGGGCTGTCACTGTGCGTGACCTGCTGTATAACAGAGAACCCTTGATGATGACTAGATATCAGGGGCCATCTTCAATTCACATTGTCATAAATAAATAACGTTAACTTAGAACCTATTGGCTACACAATAAAATTTTGATTGAATCAGTGATTCGTGTTCAATGTTAGAATCTTGCGGGTCCCAGTGCCAGACGACTTCGTCTCGTCTACTCACCGACAGCACGTCGACGAACTGCGCCAATATGACGAAGAGCGGGCTAGTCATGTGACTCATGTATGCGACGGGCGCGAGGCTGAACATGACCTTGATCTTGTCGTTGTAGTCGCTGCGCACGGCGCCCATCACGTAGAAGGAGGTGGTGCCCTGGGAGTGGCCCGCGTAGTATATGTTCGGGTAGCCAGTCTGATCGATTATGTAGTCGATCATCGCGGGTAGGTCGTACTGACCGATCTCGTGCCAACTGTCAGAAATGCAAGCTGTGATTTATACAGACTAGTCAAAACACTATAAAAGAGTTGAGGCTTTCTCGGGATGGTACATAGATGAAATTTTCTCGGGAAACTAGTCGAGTAAGTGCTTGACAATGGCGGTAGAGTTTATGACCGCCGAAACGTCTTGTTTTATTCTGCTAGTTCCAGAGAAAGTTTCATCTACTTAAAATACTTCAACCAGATTCACTTGCCTATATTTAATGATGCAGAAAGTGGTTCGATGGTATAGTCCTAAAATGATCCTTTCGAAGATCCCATCTAACTATTGTCCAGATGCTTATTGTATTACTCTTTCCCACACTATTTTCAAATTCCACCTGATTCAATTTTTCACGACTTATCCATCAGATATTTTTAATTTAATTTAATTTAATTGCAATGGAGCACAGGCTCCGTGGCAATTTCCCTACACCCTCATCTTTCCCCTATTCTGCACCCACCTACATTTACCGTTTACAAATTTTATCTTTAAATTCTTTCTACGTTTTCGGTAAATTATTCATTATTTCTCTTGGTAACTCATTCCAATCCCTGATACCCTTACCTAAAAAAGAGAATCTTCCCACACCTTTGTGCCTGAAATTTTGTCTCACAGGAACCTTATAACGAACCCTTTTGTTGCTCCTTTTATTTTGTAAAGAACAAATGTGAGTGTTACTTTATCATACTTTAAAATTAATACTTTTACTTATATTTCCTGCACCAGACCAGTACATAAGGATTTCCTTAATCCCTCTTTGTCCGTTGCTGGTTTTATTACGATAGTCACGCTGTAAATCAAATTAGTATTAATCAAATTCTTACCATACAAACTTTAAATCAACTCCTTTGTCTATATCTATATTTCAATCTCAATATCCAATAAAACACTTTCTACTTATCTCGTAATTCCTATATTTTTCATTAAACAAACAATTATCATTTCCAAAGTCACATTCCATTATCTTTATCAAAACCCTAAACCTTCTGCCCTCAGGCTAATATTTTCCTCTTCTTAATCCCACCAGGATTCTTCGTGGCTTCTCCATCGAGCCATTCTGTTTCATCTTACCAACTCGTCCTCTTCCTTCCAAATCTTTTCTTCAACTCCATATCGACTGTTATTTATTTTACAGAGATGTCATTATATTCATCTTGACATACTTTGACCTTGGAACTTAAAATTCAGAATTAGTAACTTATATACAATTACAATTATTAAATAAAAAATAGCTTTAATAATGTTAAAATCACATAATGTGAGGTTGTGTACCTCACAACCTCCAGCGATATTTCGCTATAAATCCGTCTTGGGAAAGCACAAGGCGAAGTTTTTGAAGCTGGTTTGTGATTTTTGTAGTCTCACCTGAACTGCCAGAATTCGGACTCGTCGGGGTTCAGTGAGGTGTGGTTCCTGGAGTAGAGGTTCCCTCGAGCGTTGCCCAGCCAGACGTCGTAACCGGCGTCGGCCAACACGTAAGCTATGAACACCAATAAACACGTCAGTCACAAGTAAAGTTATATAGTGTAAAAAGAATAAAGTACACGCAATTGTTACGTCAAGACTGCAGTCACCTAGTATACAGCAATCTCTTCCAGTATTTCATTATTGCCTGCTGAAGTTTGCCTGTCGCTACAACATTTCTGACTTTACAGTCAGCAGGAGAGAAATAACAGTACGGCTGAAATAAGGAACGTATATATCTGGACTTATGATCTACATCTACGTATATACTCTGCAATTCACAAAATTGTGGGTGGCAGAGGGTGCTCAGCACCAAAGCTAATCTCTTTGTTGTGCATTCCAATCCCTAATGGTACGAAGGAAAAAAGAATTCATATTAGAATGAGTGCGGCACCTTATTTCTCTAATTTGATCTTTCCTGTACTTCCGACTCAAATAGTTTGGTGGAAGAAGTATTTCACTAACTCGAAAGTGAAAGTGGGAGTACGCATGTTTACAAATAAGTTTAAACGAAACGTGTGTCGTCTATCTACCAGAGACTCCCAGCCTAGTATACTAATCAGTTCTGTGACGCTTTCATAAGGACTGTAGCAAGCGGTCACGAATCGAGCGGCTCTTCTCTGTACTTTCTCTATACTGTCAATCAACCCCTTACGAAACGGGTCCCAAATGGCACAACAATAATCCAAATGTGGACGCACAAGAGATTTGTACGCTATCTCCTTTGTTTGTTCATTACAATTTTTCAAGATTCGACCTATGAATCGCAGCCTAGAATTTGCTCTACCTACTAACGAATTAATGTGTATGTCCCATTTCATGTTCCTTTGTACTGTTACTCCCAAATATTTCATAGAATCAACCATATCCATAACTGAATTGTTTAACTCGTATTTCTAAACTATTGGATTCTTTCTGTTAGGTATGCTCATTGTCTTGCACTTTTTAGAATTTAGAGTAAGTTGCCACTCAGCGCACCTTGCCAAAATAACATCCAGATCGCGCTGAATTTCTAAGCAATCGGCCAAATTTCTTACTTCCCTATAAACAACCGCATCATCAGCAAACAATCTAAAATGGCTTTTCACTTTGTCTCCGAGATCGTTTATAAAAATTAAGAAAAGAAGTGGTCCTATTACACTTCCTTGAGGTACACCCGATGTAACATCTAGATTAGAAGAACTTTCTCCTTCAAGGACAACATACTGCGACCGACCAGTTAGAAAATCCTTTATCCATTCACAAAGCTGATCCGATATAGCTTCGCTCAAAGGCGGTTGTGGATACTTATGATATAGCAGTAACCGACTAGCTGACATACACTGATGAGCCAAAAAGTTATGATTGAATGCCGTCTGGTGGTGTTACGGGTTCGTCTTGTAGTTAGGAAAATGTATAAGCGGAGAAGAGATGCATGGGGAGCCATTCATGTGACGAAAATTGTGGAAAATTTGGAAATCCACTGACATAAGTTACTTTGACAAAGGGCAGAATGTTATGGACAGGAGCCTGAGAACGAGCATATCGAAAAAGGCGCAGCTAGTTGGCTATTCGCGTGCTACTGTAGTGAGTATCTATAGAAAATGGTTGATGGACAGTAAAACCACGAGAAGGCGACTGATTCAAACAATGTATTTATAAATTAAAAAAAGACAATAAAACAGTGAAATCGAAAAGCCATTGTGTTGTTTTGCAAGATTACCTCAATTAAACCTAAAATAACTTGTGGGTTAAACACACGAACAAGTAAAATTATTTCAATTCATTCGTCATAGACATATTACGATTCCAAAGGTGACTACTGAATCTTGGAGCGAAGACTTCTGGTTGTTAAAAATACATTCACTCAACGAGTTCACTTTCCCAAGATCTGATAAACACGGCTGTGGAGACTGAAAACATTTTGGTTTTAAGAGCTAAAAGAAAATGATCCTAGTTCAGATTGGTAGAAACAATTCCGAACATTTACCCCTTACAGTCCAGCTCCCTTTAAATCTACCGCCCAGGAAGAACTGGCCCCTGGGTGGAACATGCCGTACGAGAAATGGAAGACTTTGAACAGACTTAGAACAGGAGTATCAAGGTGCAGGAGCAACATGAGAAAGTGGGGATACAAGGATGACCACAATTGTGACTGCGGCTACATTCAGGCACCAGAACATCTCCTCGAGTGCAGAGACATGGGTTTCACGTGCCAAGATGAAGACCTGTTCTTAACCAATGATAAAGTGAACCAAGCAGCTAGTTTCTGGGAAAAAAACAATTTGAAACAGTCCGGACACCGAAAGTAAGTAAGTAAATTAAAGTAAGTACCGCCCAAAAAACTCACAGTGGAGCGTTCACTCACCAAACGCCTGGCCCGGACCATCGACGACCCAGTCGGCCGAACTGGACATCAAGCCGTGCATCACCAGTACGGGGTACTTGGTGTTCTGCCCCACGTCGGAGTTGGGGCTGTAAGGTACCCGGAACAGCCTCAGCAGGTAGCCGTCGCCAGTCTCCACGAAGTGCTCCTCCACCGGGTAGCCGTACTTCGTCAACAGACCAGCCTGCAAAACAATGTTGACGGATCCAGTCACTAAAGATGTGTTCCCACGACCCGCGCATTTAGGGGCCGGGCCGATCCAGCTACCAAGGATCGGATCGTAGGAAGAGACTCGCCTGTGCTTGCAAGGATGGCGCGCGGGCCGGGCCGATCCAGCTACCAAGGATCGGATCGTAGGAAGAGACTCGCCTGTGCTTGCAAGGATGGCGCGCCTCTATCCATCTCCCAGTCGGTAAAGATCAGAGGCCTGGGTAGCGGAAACTACACTAGGCAACGTGGTAGCATTAGCCAGTGGCGCGCGCTAATCAGCACACTACGGCTGATGTGGCGCGGCCTCGAAAAGCACGCGGCGTGCGATCCCACCTTAATATTCATGAAGGGAGTTAGTATTGGTTCTTGTAAACTAACACGTGACGTTGCTAGTGACCATCTGGGACGTGTTCGGTCGCTATGTTTTTAGTAAAGTGGTGGCAAAGCAAAGAAAGTCATCACAGTTATCGGTTGCATCGCTGAGGACGGTTATAGACATCATCGTTTGCTAAGCAGCTTTACGCAAATAAAATAGATTTCCTTGCCTGGCCTAAGGGAGAGTCCATAAACCACGTAGTTCCATTTTCGCCTCCTGTGAACCCTCCCCCCCTTCCTCTCCATGTAGCTCCACGTGGCTTTTTCCTCTACCCCCCTCCCCCACGGAGCACGTAGCTTTTTTCCCTTTTGATTCCAGAAGACATTTTGTTCTGTTTTATCTCGTCAGACTATTGTAAATTATATACGGAGATAATTTAATGAAGGAAATAAATAGTCACATGGTCTTGTGTGTTCTTATTTTTTTTTTTTTTACTGCTTTACGCCTCGTCGACGGCAAAGGTCATTAGAGGCGGGATGGGACTGGGGACAAAGAACGGGAAGGAATTCGGCCATGGCCTTCATGATATCCCACATCTGGAAGCCCGCACGGGGATTCGAACCCGCGTCCTCCCGAATGCGAGGCCAGAATTGTGTGTTGTGTACCTCATTTTAACCATGAAAAATAATACCAATGGAAAGTTACGTTGTCTAGCTCGGAAACCCGCCCCCCCCCCCCCCACGTAGCGCAGCGTAGCCTTCTAGCCAACCCCTCCTCCCCCTAGACCGAAATCACGTAGTTTATGGACGGTCCCTAACGAGGCGAAAAGCCAATTTTCCACCTTCAGTCATGACTATCTTTGCATAATATGATATTGTCCTCCGTGCTGGACTGGGCAATCTCGATTCTCTTGTAGAATATTTTATTAGACTTTCGTTCCACTTTCTACAATAAAGTTGCAAAAACCTTGCAATCTGATGTTTCAGTCTTCTGTCTTAGTTGTCTTAACTCAGGCATATAGTGGTGAACCCAAGTTTCATCACAGGTTATGATACAGTTTGTTAATGTGTACCCTTCTTTCACAGACAGTGATGAGAGTCGTTGTCAGAACTTCAAACGTGACAATTTCTGTTCAGTAGTCAAAAGACGAGGCACCCTTCGGGCAGACACTTTACGGAAACCTATATTTCTTGATGGAATGAGTGCTGACATTTTAACTTATTCAGAACTCACAAAAAATTTCGGATACCGTCAATAGTCGTTCGCAATCGATGAAGTCACATAATTGTTCGAATTGTTTGTTTCACTTTGTAATGATCATCCGTGTACGATGATTATAGATGTCATATTTTTATCTCCTCACTGCCTTTTAAGAGCCCTTGGCAGTGTACGACCTCCGAACTGTGCTTTAAATCTGCTTAGAATATTTGTTGGTTTCATGCCTTCACGAGTGAGAAATTTAGTAATTGCATGTTGCGCAATCAAGGTGTGCTCATATTGCTCCAACATTGATAGCTGTACTACTGACCAAGGTTGTTCTGTACCTACGTTGTAGCTCCTTCGCAAACGAATGACTTGTGATACCAGTACCATTGTATTTTTCTTCTGTAAGATGTATAGCAGGCGACAGTACACCTAACTATGTTAGTAGAGTTCGCTAGATGTTTTTATCCAAATCACATTTACAGTACGACACTCATCCATTTAAACTGATCAGTCAAAACATTATGACTACCTGCTTATTAGTGTGTTGGACCATCTTTGGAGCGCAATACAGCAGCGATTTGGAGTGACATGGATTCAAAAGTCCTCGTTACGTTTCCAGAGTTGTCTGGCACCAGATATCTACGCACAGGTCACGCAATTCCCTTTACGGGCCAGTGGTTTGTGGGCGTGTGCTCTGGGAACGAACATCTCGGAAACGGGGAGGCTGGTCGGCTGTTCGCGTGCTACTGTAGGGAGGTAGAGTGGTCGAAGGACGGTGAAACCACGAGTAGGCGACAAGGTGATGGACGTGAATGCTTCATCACAGAACGTGGAGGTCGGAGGCTTGCCGCCTCTGTAAAGCGGGATAGGCGGCGATCTGTGGCAGATCTGACAGCAGAGTAGAATGCTGGTGCAGACAGAAGTGTTTCGGAGCACACTCTGCTGTCAGATCTGCCACTGATCACCCCCTATTCAAGCCTCCGACCTCCACGTTCTGTGATGAGGCGTGGACGTCCATCTCCTTGTAATCGTAGGCTTGTTGAGTCAGTTGATTCTTGGCTGTCCGGGTGGCGCCGCGTCATGTTTCTTGAAACCGACGTTTCGACCCTCATTCTGGGGTCTTCTTCCTCTTCCAGGTCAGACCTGGAAGAAGACCCCAGAATGAGGGTCGAAACGTCGGTTTCAAGAAACATGACGCGGCGCCACCCGGACAGCCAAGAATCAACGTCCATCTCCTGGTCGCCCAGCCGTGATTTCGCCGTCCTTCAACCACTCTGCATAGATACTCACTACAGTAGCACGCGAACAGTGGACCAGCCTCGCCGTTTCAGAGATGCTCCTTCCCAGGGGCCGCGCCCACAAACCACCGGCTCGTATTTTTAGGGAATTGCGTGACCTGTGCGTAGACATCTGGTGCCAGACAACTCCGGAAAACTAACAAGGACTTTTCGAAACCATGCCTCACCGAATCACTGCTGTATTGCGCTTCAGAGATGGGACAACACACTAATAAGCAGGTAGTCATAATGTTTTGGCTGACCAGTGTACTTAAATGTTCAGGTGAAACACCGTACTCCTTTAGTGGCGTCATGCGCAGAGCCAACAATCTTAGCTTGGTCTTTCCCCCCCCTCCCCCCCCCCAACAAGCTACTAAAGACCAATTTCCGATCTCCCCCGAAGAATTTTCTCCCCACTCCAAACATCCCCGCCCAACACGTTTAAAAGCGCACGGTCACACGTGAGCTAAGTTCACTGTATCTCGTTTATATATTTTGATCCATCCTCCTAAGATTGGTATACGACATTTATTATGAATCTACTAGGATATAGTTTTCTTTTTCGTGTCAGTGTTATTCTGGAACGAGCAAAAAAGAGAGCGAAGTGATGACAATGTCTCTCAGATAAACATTTATCTGCATCCTTGTCATATCTGTTTCCGTTTGCGTATCAGTAAATGACTTTTATGTATTTATCAGCGTCAATATATGATTGTTTACGACTCTTCGCACATAATTATAATCTGCGCAGTTTGCTGATAACGACTACATTTCAAGAGGATCTGGTGGGCGAACAACAAACCACTTCACATTCCAACATCACCGTCCTTCATGTTATAAATATATAAATTTGATACAAAGCGAACGTGTTTGCCAAAGTTCAAAATTAAAATAAGGCAGTTAGTGTGAGGGAAATGTCGAAAGCGAATAAACTAATTCACATGTTTAACATTTAATTAAAAAATCAATAACAGTAATCTAAGATATTGTTCACTTACGTTTATTTTATTCTAAGCAAGGTTATAAACCTATTTCAAATTTTTAGTGTGTTTTTTTGGAGACGGTTTTATTTTTTTGTAAAAAAAATTGCTTATTGCTTTACGCCTCGTCAGCATCGATGCAGTTAGAGGCGGGAAAGGATGGTAATGAACGGGGAAGAATTCGTTCATGGCCTTTTGAAGACACCATCACGGTATTTTCCTGCGATGATTTAGCAAAATCATGGAAAACCGAAATCTGAATGGGCTGACGAAGTTCGAACCCGCGTCCTCCCAAATAAGGCCAAAATAATATTACCGCTCACGCAGCACACTTTTTTTTTTCCTTTGTGGAAGCATAAGTTGTTTGTTTTTGTTAAAATTTTTCCTCAGGACCTCATAGAAAGGACTGATCCTCGTAGTTAAAAGCACATAAATCATTAAAAAAAACATCAACGTAAGTGACAAATTTGACATCGAATATGTTGATGTTTCAGTGATGAATATCCACGGTTTCACACTCACCTATTAGAAGAAAATTATTTTTTGTATCCAGATACAAGTAAATGATATAAAAACCTAACGAATAAGTATAAAGAATGCTACATGCCGGTGATAAAAAAACACAGTAGGATTACAGTCGAAAAATGATGGATTATGTGGCATTGTTTGATGTGAATGTGTAGTTGTGCACGTTGAATAACATGGTTACTTCGAGCATGATCTTGAAGCTAGATTGGGAAAAGTGGACTGCACCTCACAAATGGATTATAAAAAATAAATTGCGTGTACCACTTTTGGTTGGAAGACTCCGAACAGTAATTCGGTAACGAACGTGGCGGGTGAGCGGTAAGGCTCTGGCCTCGCATTCGGGAGGACGCGTGTTAGAATCCCCGTCCGGGCATCCAGATTTGGGTTTTTCATGGTTTTCCCGGATCACTCTAGGTGAATGCCGGGATACGTCCTCCAAAAGGCCATGACTGAACTCCTTCCCGTTCCTTGACCTCAGTTCTTTCACGCCTCTAATTACCTCGATGTCAACAAGGAGTAAAGCCATTAGCAAAAAAAAAACAAGGCGCCAAGGGACAGAACTTCAATTTGCCACGCATTCCGCCTTTCTTGTGGCTGTAAAATACGAACTGCGAACCATCTAATTTAATTCTAATGCAGCTCGGGTGGTAATTTCTCTACACACCCATTTTTCCCCTTTTCTTTACGCACCTATATTTTCTCTCTACTAATTTCAGCTTTAAATTATTTTAGCATTTTTGATAAATTATTCATCATTTCTCTTGATAATTTATTCCAATGCCTGGCCACCTTTCCCACGAAAGAAAATCTCCCCACACTTTATGCCTAAAATCTAGTGCCAATTTGTGGTCATGGCCATCTTTTCAGTTGCATGCATTTCACCTAATTCTTCCACCATCATCTTTCCAGGCCTTATCACCAATATACGCCTTGTACACTCCCATAATTCGCTTCACCGTCCTCCTTCCTTCTGTGTCCCACCCAAGCTCCTTTCATCATCTCACTTACTGATTGTGTTCCGTGGTCCAGAGACAAATCTAGCAGCCCTTCTTTGCAAACCCTAGTTCCTATATTTGATACCCAAAATGTGGGTTTGATACTGCATAACTATATTCAGGCTATGGTCTGACCAACGTATTGTAACCCAGCTCCCTTACTTCTCTAGTACATCACCTCATCACTCTCTCCAACAAATGAAGGATTTTGGAATCTTTTCATACTATTTGATCAATTAGTCCTGCCTAGTGATGTAAAAAAAAAAATTCTGACTTAAAAAAAAAAAAAAAAAACATGAAAAAAAAACACGTTTTTTTTCTGGTGCACGTTTGTTTCATAACTACTAAATCTCAAATTTGTAAGGCATTTATCGTTTAATATGACTGTTTTAGAGTTTATACTAAGTACTTATCTTAATTTTTAAATCTACTATATTTTTCTGGTTCAGTTGAAAAGAAAATTACGAAAATATTGGCAACATTGACTAAAGTTTTCTTTTACGAATGGGGACTTCTCGAAGAGGCTAGGTTGCGCGAGAAGGAATCCCTGTTCCCCATTGTTTGGACTGATGCTCGCTGTTTGAACTAGTACTGCCAGCCCTACGAATTTATCTGTAGACCTACGGATCTTTTAAAAAAAATAGGAATTTTACTTTGCTCACAATTTAAAATTGCAATCTCAAAATCTTTTGCGTACAATACAAGAACAACCAGTAAAAGAAAATGTAACTATTTCTGAAGTTATGGATCTAGAGAAGACAGAAGAAGAAACAGAAAATTCCGACACCTACCAAACTAGTGTTGGTAGTGCTGATACTAGTGAATGTGGTACTGACATAGAGGATGAATAAAATTATGTTACCTATATAGATACATTTATGAATCATTATGTAAGACATTATATGATTCAGTAAGTTTTAAAACACACTTGTAAAATGTAAGTACCGTAAATAAAACTATAATGTATCAAATATATTATTTTCTGGAAAAAAATTAGAAAAAAACAAGGATGCTTAGTTTTTTTCATGTTTTCTTTTTCACACAGTGGAAAAAAAAAAACTTTTTTTTCAGTTTGCAACACTAGTACTGCCTATTTGAGTTTGTTATATAATATTATGGCAAGGTAATTACAGTTCGAGTCTTCAACAAGCAATTCTTTTCCCACCTTACAACCATAATTAATGTTTAGTTTTTTATCTGTATACCTAGTAAACTGACTATTCTTTGCATTTGTCTTCATCCCATGTTTACCAACCCAACTGAATATGCTGTCTAGATCACCCTGCAACTTTTCACAGTCTTATACGATTTTAATCCTCTTATATAACATTATGTCATCTGAAAACTTCCTAACTTCTGATAGTAATCCACCAACGCAATCATTCATTAGAATCACGAATAGTGGTCCCAATACGCTTCCCTGTGACACTCCATTTTTTTACTTAGACTTGCATTGATACTGCATTTCCTACCCTAACTTTTTGCTTTCTACCTTTTAAGAATTCTTCTATCGAGTAATTCACTTTTTCATCAACTCCAATAGTTTTTATTTCATCTAGCACTATTTTATTGTTCACTCTATCAAAATCCCAGAGGCGGCCTTAGGGGGTGGCGAACAGGGCAATCGCCCAGGGCCTCGCTCTTGGAGGGGCCTCGCGTATCCACCCAAATTGATCAAAGTTTATGTTAAAAATAATTATTTTGTCTTCAGCTGTTAGTGTAACAGTATGCTAAAGTTGTTTAATCAAAGTTTCTCAATTAGATTTATTGACTGTCACATTCGTATAATAGCAGGGGAAACATCTGATATTGATGGACAAGAAGTGTCTGAAGAAAACGACGGCGGTATCACAGTGATGACATAAATAATAGAAAAAAAACATTAACTGAATTACTGAAGTGTACCCCACTATCAAAGAAGTCTTGAGAATTATTTCCGCCACACCTAATACAGTTGCGTCCGCAGAAAGAAGTTTTTCATGGATAAAAAATATTAAAACATATTTGAGGAATTCGATGACAAAAGATTAATTTTCAGCTCTTTCTATTCTTTGAATTGAAAATGAAATAGCTCATTCGTTAGATTCTTGTGCTTTTATTAAATATTTTAGTTTCAGGAAAAGGTGCAAACAATATTTTGAAATCCCTGCGTATATCTTTCAAGGCCTCAATGTACTTCAGTTAAATCTTCTCGCCTCGCATTCGGGAGGACGGTGGTTCGAATCCCCGTCCGGGCATCGAGATTTGGGTTTTCCATGGTTTCCCAAATCACACCAGGCAAATGCAGGGATGCTTCCTTCAAAAGGCCATGGCCGAATTCCTTCCCATTCCTTGCCCCCATCCTTACCCCCCATCCTTTCCCGTCTCTAAATACCTCGCTGTTGAGAGACGTAAAGCAGTTAAAAAAAAAGTTTAATCTTAATTATTTGTCATCTTTATGTTTGTTAACTTTTAATAACTCTTCTAAAACAATATTTTAATTTTTATGATGTTTGAATTTTTCGTAGATCATCAGAAATACCTACGATTAATATACGAAGGACAAGGGCCTCGCAAAGATCTGCCGCCCGGGGCCTCGCAGTGACTAAGGCCGACGCTGCAAAATCTTTTGAAAGATCTAGTGCTACCATCAATTTGACCTCCCTTGTCTATTTCATCCGTCCTGGCATATTTAAATAATCATAAAAAGTAAAGGTGTTTAGCCCCACGGGACTTTGACCTGGGACCTTGTGAGTTTTATACGAGCGCATTAGGTACTAAGCTAACGGAGTCTGCATAATGGTTTATGGAAACTGAATTTAGGAACGTTATGCGTCGTCCATTCTCACCGTGTCCAACTCCGAATCCTCCTCGATGTTGTTGGAATATCTGGGCTGGACGCCTGGTCTGGCAGATGCCAGCGCCGCGGTGGCGATCACCAGAAGTAGTAGCTGCGCGACTTTCTCCATGTCGGCCCTCTGCTGGTTGATACTGTCCAGATACGACTGCCTTTAAATACTTCCATTGCTTCCCTCCTTATCTGCAACATACCAATGTCGCAGTATACGACGTGCTTCAAACATGACGATAACATCATCGAGATATCAATATTGCTGATGTTCTGGTCAAATGGAAATTGCTAAGTAATGGTACTCATAGAACAGAGACGTTGGTAAGGTGTTTCTCCGGAGCTATTGCAAATTTTGGTGACCTGGCCAGACAAATTCGTTATAAGGAATTAAAAATACGGAATCCTGACTGACGTTTGCTATTTTTATAAAGAAGCAGTTAAGCTGGCACTGCTTGCATTGTCAAGTTTGACAATCGTAGCTGTGGCAGCTTCCGAAACGTCGTCAGATGATTCAACTTTGACGCCGCTTGAAACCCGAGAAGTTATTCTGAAGAAGCAGGTGTTTGTGAAGCTACCGTTTGTTGTATTCGTAGAGTTTTGGTATAGGTTAGAATGTTTTACAAGTTTCAATAAACCATCATAGATATGTATTTGTCACTAGCATCTCGTATTAATGGTATGTTGTAACTCAAATTCGAATTAATCGTTCCTAATTCTTAATATTACCACTTTCTTTATCCTTTAACAAAATTAACCACAACCCCCTCTCATTATCATTCTGCCAGCCTGCCATACCTTTAAAAGTGGATATTTTTTTTACATTGAAATATAATACTGAATTATATGAGTCGTAAGGTGTATGACTGGGATCGAAACATCTCCGGTTCGAATCCCTGTCTCGGCAGGGATTTTCATATTGACTTAACCCGACCTGTCACCTCTGGCACAGCTTGCTGTGTAATGTGAAGTACGCATGTGCGCTTCCGTGGTTCGGATTCCACGTTAAACTGTAAGTTCCCTTTACCCGGTAGGGTTAATGGGTTAGATTAGGTAAAGAGGAAAGGAACTGGCGAACCTACCTACAATACCAGGCTGAGTATGCTTTCTTATGAAGGATCAAATCAAGCTTATAGTAGAACAATTTTAATCACTTGTTTACTCTTGGTTACCGGTTTCATCAACCATACTGAATATTTCAGAATGGTACTGTGCAGAGGTATTGCCGATAGCTATCATATTGAATATAATTACAAAATTTTCCGCCATAGATTCTACTTCAAATAATTCTCTTCTTTCCGTACTTATGAACGACAAACCAATCTTCTGACAGCATATTGTACTGGCAAACATGTTCGAGTAAAAGACTGATATATTTATACCAATCACTTGGGACAGGAATTTTTACGGTCATTGGCCTTGTCGTTTACAAGGAGCCTTATGGTTTCCGTCGTTACTTCACTAACGTGCTCGGGAAATCAATTTCAGTACATGATTGTTTCCGTTCATCTGTGACCCATCCCCATAAAAATTGCATGAAACCCACGCTATTCCCTTCACAAGCATCTCCATTTTCTAGTTCATCTGAATTCCCCATAGATTGTTGATTGCAAAGGAATTATCCTTGGCTCCAGACAGACGACAGGACACCCCTCCAACATTCCTTAAATCATCATCTTGAGCATAAATTCACAGAAACAAAAATATCTGAAAACCTCCTTACGCTAGAGAACACTCACAGTTTCTCAATAACTCTGTGATTACGGTGCTGCTATATAGCGGTAGTGGGTCCACTCCTTATCGATGTCAGCGCAGCCTAGCAGCTTGACTCTGAACTATCGCATGCCCGTGACCTTGATTGTTCATAATTTTGCCATTTACGGGTTGAATTTGGAAAGAGTCCTTTCTTTATTCCTGTTTGTATTCACCAATGTTGGAAAACAAGCCGTCCCTGTCGGATTTCGTGTGATATACTTCAACGAAGTCAATTTGTACGGCTGGGCCATGCCAGAGTATTTACACCAATGAGGGTTTCAATGATTGGCAGTTAAACAAACTGCAAATAAAAATTAACTATTTTAATTTTTGGTTCAGTCTAATTTTCTGTATTGTCTTATGCTATTTGGGATGTATTCCGTTGTACAAGTTCACTTGGACTGCCTCGCAAGACAGCATTAATAACAAAAAGCTATGGATCACATATTTCAATAGCCCCCAATACATGAAGAATTCTAAAAAAATACGGTTTAAACGTATAATCTATACATATAATAAGCAAGTCTGTCACGTATAACGTCAACTGTCATTACATGGTTTAAATGAAAGAAATTCTGGATCGATCGCGATCTATGTGGCCTTAAATCACAACTAAATATTACGTGGCATATCGTCAGTTGTTAAGATTTATTTTTAGCATCCTTTGTTTTCACTGGGGTCATTATTTCAGCCGATGTAAGCTGTGTCAACCGTTAAAACATGTAATAAGAAAGAAAGGTGTAAGACCCTATGAAGATTTGGGAGCAAGTTTATATCGCGATGCATGATGACACTGACATGCGACACAGGGAATGTATTAATTCGGGTGTGATTGAAGCTTTGATTTTCTAGCGGCAACATTAGCGGAGTTGGGGTTAGGTTTAAATGCATCCTGGACCAAATTGACAACTGTAGCTTTGTTTACAGCACAAGGGATGATAAATTACAATGAGCTTTATTTTGTAACAATTCTATTTAGTTAAGCAACTGCAGAGAAATAAATTACCATAACACTCCGTTAAACCCGTGATTTTTTTATGGGCTTTGGGACTAGTAAATTATAATTAGCAAATTCCACTGATTTTAATTTATCATCGTCTCCTGAAGTATCTTTAATAATTTTTTTCTTTTGAATATATCTCATTATTTGTTTTATTACAACATATATGCAATCGAATATATTACTACAAATTATTAGCTACTCACATTTTGCATCTCACCAATTTATCTTCATACACTGATCAGCCAGAACATTATGAGCACCTACCTAATAGCCGGTATGTCCGCCTTTAGAACGAATAACAGCGGCGACGCGTCTTGACATGGAAGCAATGAGTTCGCTGGATGGAGTTGGCACCACATCTACACACACAAGATACCTAATTCCCGTAAATTCCGAGGTGGTGGGGGGGGGGGATGAGCTCTGACGCCACGTTCAATCACATCCCAGATCTGTTCGAGCGGGTTCAGATCTGGTGTGAGTTAGGGGGCCAGCACATCAATTGTAACTCACCACTGTGCTCCTCGATCCACTCCATCACACTCCTGGCCTTGTGACATAGCGCATTATCTTCTTGAAAAATGCCAGTGCAATTGGGAAACATGGTCGTCATGAATAGGAGTACGTGGTCTGCAACTAGTGTGCGATAATTAGTGACCGCCATGGTGCCTTGCACGAGCTCCACTGGACCCATACATGCCCACATGAATGTTCCCCAGAGCGTAATTGAGACGCCGCCAGCTTGTCTCCGTCCCGCAGTACAGGTGTCAAGAAGCTGTTCTCCTGGAAAACGAAGTGGACCCATGCATGCCCACGTGAATGTTCCCCAGAGCATAATTGAGACGCCGCCAGCTTGTCTCCGTCCCGCAGTACATGTGTCAAGAAGTTGTTCTCCTGGAAAACGACAGATTTGCACCCTCCCATCGGCATGATGAAGAAGGTATCGGGATTCATCAAACCATGCTACGCTCTGCCACTGTGCCACTGTGCCACTGTCCAGTTAAGATGGTCACGTGCCCATTTCAGTCGTAGTGTTAACATTGGCACATGTATGGGTCGTCGACTGCGGAGGCCCATAGTTAGGAGTGTTCGATGCACTGTGTGTTGAGACACACTTATACTGTGCCCAGCATTGAAGTCTGCTGTTATTTCCGCCACTGTTCGCCACCTGACCTGTTTTACCATTCTGCCCAGTAAATGACGTCCGACCTGTAATGAGGGGTGGCCACCCAACCCCTCGACATTTGGACGTGCTTTCACCTTGATTTCGACAGTTGTTGAAGACACTCATCACAGCACTCCTCGAACACCCGACAAGTCGTACAGTTTCCGAAATGCTCGTGGCGAGCCTCCGGGCCAACACAATCCGCCCTCGGTAAAATTCAGATAGATCGCGCGCCTTCCCCATTCTAAACACGGATAGAACGCTCACTGATACTACAGGCATCGTGCGTGTGTCTGACTAAGAGTCATTCCTAGTCAGGCGACGCTGCTATTGTAAGGATGGGTTTAAATCGATAGCAGGTAGGTAGTCATAATGCTCTAGCTGATCAATGTATACAATCCATTCCCAACGTCAACAATTTTAGCTAAACTATAGTGATGTCGATCATTTTCTGTTTGTTAAAAGTTGTTTCTATTGTTAACTTGTCACTCCACTGTTCAGTATCGTCTTTTAACCAACGCCTATATTTGGACTGTATATTACTGATTTCATTTTGCATTCCCAACCGATTTTACTGAATAGTAAATTTTTATATGTAGTCGGGCTGTTCAAGTGTCGGCCATTTAAATTATTGAGTCGGTTTCCGAATCAGTGGGAGCCGTCAGAACCAAACTGCAGTTTCACGTCTGCCGTCTCCGAAACTAATCATCTGTCTCCATTTAGGTTAAGGAATAATCGTAGATTCCTCGGTGATCATAATTTGTTCTTGGACAATATCAGTACACATAACATAGCACAAGCTCTTGCTGACTGATTGACAGGTTTTATCTGTCCAATCACACAGAAATAACTGTCATATTGTGAACTTTAAATAACTCTGACGGTGGGAAAAACCAGTGTGTGGGACCATTCCACTGTGTCACTGTATCTCAGAAACTGATATCCATTACGGAATTTCATTACTTCCACTTGTATTGCAGGTTATCGCAGGTCTTCCCTCCCCTTCCCCCCCCCTTACCCCCCTACCCCTTCCTCCCCTTCTCTCCCCCATTAAATAATACACTGAAAGCTAGTGTGGTGTTATTAAGGAGATAAGAATGTTTCGCCAAACAGTTTTTATTCGGATACATTATCAACTACTAGTTACTGGCTACCTTGGAGAATTCATAGCAAATTGGAGTCAGGTAGTAAGAATAACTTACATTACATCTGGTTGACCACATTTTTCTAAATGTATTTTTATTTTCCAAAATGTTTCAAAAATTCTCAATCTAATAGGATCAGTGAATTCTTGTAATTAAGTGGACAGATAAGGTACTAATTGAACGTGTTTTGAAATTGATGGGTGAAGAAAAAAATTTGTTGAAGAATGTTACGGAAAGAAGAGACAGGACGCTACGTCACGTTTTAAGACATATCGGATTGGTTAATTTATTTGTGGAGGTAACAGTCGTAGGTAATAACTGCAGAGGAAGACAGATTAGAATATACGAAACAGATAACTGAGGACGATAAATATGTGATCTCCTTCAGTACATCCTTTAACAATAGTGCAAGTAAATCAACACTGCTCCTTACATCCATCGTACAAAGTCCGACTAGTAAACACTCAGATTGTGTTTATATAAACGAACAAAAAACAAGTTTTATTCAAAATACAACGTTCGTGCTTCGAAAAAACAAATTGTAGTGTGTTAGAAGACTGAAAAGATTTCTGCATATCTTCTTTTGATGCGGCTCAAAACGCGACGTAACAAACATACATTTAGCTTTCTCAAAAACACACACTTGTATGGTAGTAGCAAACAATTAATACAAAGATTAGGTACTGTACCACACATAAATTTTCTTATAAATAAAGAAGTATTAGGGATTGCTTACTAAGAAATTTTCAACTGTTGTCTGATATTGTAAGCTCTTTGATCAGCACGGTCTTCACTCAAAGTACTTGTTCGATTATCGCCGAGGTTCTGCGAGGTTGTGTGTGTATTTGTATTTTTTTTTTTTGTATTTGTATTATTGGTCCCTTAGCATCATACATAGTACAAATGATATGGGATAAGTGTGGATCCAAAGTTCAAAGGTGCGCAATCACTATCAGTAACAAGGTTATGAAGTAGATATATTCAGCTCATTCAGGATAAACACCTATAGCTTAACAGTCTCCACTTGCTGCAATTATACCAAACACACACCCAACGACCTGTCTAGCAAATTATAAACGTTCATTATAAATATACCGTCCACTTGCATTCTTTCGAGGCTAAGGGCGCTTCAAGGTTGGGTCTGCCTCATCTACTATATAATTTCGTAAGGTCACCCTCTCACCTCGATAGCTATTGGATGGGGAATGGTGTCACGTGTCAGCCTTCGCTCGCAGATTAATAGTTTCCATAGTCATCAGCATTTAGAGGTTAGGTCTTTAAGAAACTTAATTTACTCATGTGTTCTGCTGTTACAGCAAATGTCAATTGTCATCTGGACCTAGGATAATTTTTACGAACAAAGTTTATCACGTGTTAAATATTAAATGAGGTTTAAGCTTAACTTTTTATATTGATTCAGATCATCAAGGATATGACTAATATACGCAATATGAAACTGATAAATTTACTTGATGTTTGCCTTTAGTATTTACAACGCGTAAATAAAATATTTTATTCCTCTTTTTATTTCAGTAAAATACGACACTTAATTTATTTACCCAATTTAAAACACAATAAACAGCTTTTATTTATTAAACTTAATTCATCAACGATATTCTTGCCACTAATTAAAGCTTCAGATATATTAGAAATGAGAGATTATGCACATACTTTGATACCTGAGCAACTACTATTAAATTAATTGCCATGATACAGTCATTAATTTTGCTTTTCGTAACATTTTATAGTTTAAAAAGTAAATAAACTTTAATGTTAAAAAAAAAAAAATGGAACTACTTTTAAGTAATATGTCGAAATTAATTAAGAAGCTTGAATTACTCATGGTCTTTGTTGTAACAGCGTATAACAATTGTCATTCCAGCCAAGGCTAAATTTAAATTTAATTAAAACTTTCGCTAATGTTGCTATTTGACTAAAGTTTATACATTACGGTTTATTTGTTTTTTACGTATTTTACTGATCACCTTCGTTAATGGTCTTTGTACATGTTTGGTGTAGTCGAGTTAGGTTATGTTACCGAATGGAGCATTCTGGCAATTCATTTATACGATTTTGGTTAACTATTTAATAATCTGTATTAAGATCTTTGGCCGTTACAGACACTATGACCAAAGATTACATTGTGAATTTCTGCTCAACCTCAATAAAAAACAACGCGATGCTTTCGAAGCAAACAGTAATGCTTCAAATTTTGCAGAGTGTACTTTTAGGGTCAAATACAAGTTTGTATTTCAGCAAGTTCGAATCTGCGATCTTTGAAACAATTAGGCCTATACGATAGCGCGATCGTCCCTGCCCGTTTTTAATACCTCTGTTCTTCAAGCTCAAGAGATTTTATTCACCCTAAGGGAGAAAATCAGATGTGTAGTTCGTATTTGGTCAGATCAGGTCAACCTGCCATAATCTTTGACCCTAAAAACTTTCTAGACACGTGATGATACTCAAAAAAACGGCCACGAGCTTACACTAGTTCCCTATAATGTGTATACAAAACGGTATTGAGATAGATGTCCCTAGAAAGTGACAATTTTAAACCACAATCAAAACCAGCCGGAGGGACTGTGGTGGGTAGTATTCCAATGTTAAACCCCCCCCCCTTTTTACTTTGTTTATATTTTTAAACATGATGCAAATTGGTTCTCTTCATGAGACAGGTGTAATGGTAGAATGGTATGGTGATGGTTTCGCCGTCATATTATCTCAACTCCGTGTGTTTTGGGCACCTTTTACTTAAATTACAGCTGTTGATATCAAGATCTAACAATAAAAGTCAAAGTCCACGGGCACCAAGCCGTGGGTAACAACTAGAACTTCATTTGGCATTCTGCGGCGCCATAGGCTACGATTGGATTGTTGGTCACGTGAACTCGCAATTGAGCCAGTGGCAAAATTTATAATTAATATAGCTCTCCAAGTTTGAGCTTAACACTTCAATTATGTTCATAAGCGTCGTGCTATTGGCTAGCATGTTTATTAAATATTGTTAAAATCCATTAGATTTAAGAAGACTTTTGAAAGCTCTTCTAGGTTAACTGAAGATATTTATGTTATATTATTATTACTATTGTTTTTTATTACTTTAACTGAGCAGAAACTAAGCCTCCTGGCCTGTGATGTTATACGGTATCAACACTCAATCACGAGACAATCTTAAAGGCAGATAAATGGCATTTTCAGATTGTATTGCGCAATGTTTCGTAAAAAAGATATTTCCTCCCCATTCTTTTACAATCTGTTAATTGCAGACAGGGATTAGGTTGATGAGAGTAACGTATTTAAGGAAAATAGCCAATTGCGATCAATTTTGTCTAATTTAATTTGTCGAACGCAATCCCTCTCGCTGAACCGTTGTTATTATTTTAATTGCTATGGAGCACATGCTCCAGAACCGTATCCCCTAATCACCTGATTACTTCGTTTAATTATTATTTTTTAAATTATCTAAGATACTTTGAATATTCAATTCCACCCCCCTCTCCCCCCCCCTTCCCCCATCTACATATCCGATTTACGAATTTTATTTGTAAAATCCTTCACCGTTTATCGTAAATTATTCATTACATTCGCATGGTTATTTGATCCAATCCCTAACATCGTTACCCACAAAAGAAAATTTTCCCATTCCCTTATGCATGACATCGAGTGCCAGCTTCTGGTCATGATCATCTCTTCCCTCCCATGATCTATTCCTAATCTATTCCTGACCAATATCCCACCGAGCTCAGTCACCAATATGTGTCTTGTACACGCCCAGCAATCTCTTCACCCTCTTCCTATCTTCCTACAACATAACAGTTGCACACACATGCGATTCGTTACCCTAAAGCTGATTTACTATAATCGAGGAGCGTAAAACGAAACACCCAAAACAAAACTGCAATAATACTGAAAATATTTATCGGTAATAACAGATCAGGTTGAGTCTGCGGTTCAAATAATAATTACAGTGCAAAATCACACCGTTCCATTATTGATTATTTCACAGTATATCGATCGTCAAAACTTATGTTTACGCATATGGGAGCGTGCACAAACCACGTGGCTCGGTCCAGTGGGGGTAGGGGTTGGCTGGAAGGCTACGCTGGGCTAGGTGGGGGGAAGGGAGGGGGTTCCGAGTCAGGCCATGTAGCTTTCCTTTCATAACATTTTTGACAGTTAAAATGAGGAACAGAACACACAACAGCATGCGAATATTTATTTCCGTCAGTTAATTATCTCCTTACATAATTTACAATCGTATGACAAGAGAAAACAGTAAAAAATATCTTCTGGAAACAAAGGGGAAAAAAGCTACGTGCTACGTGCTACGTGCTACGTGAGGGGGGGGGGGGGGTAGAGGCAAAAGCCACGTAGGGCTACGTGGGGGGAGGGGGGTTCACGGTAGGCCAAAATGGAGCTACGTGGTTTGTGCACGCTCCCTATGGATGATGTCCCACACTTATTTTCAAGTGCTGTTCAATACTGCGCATTATTTGCTTTTATTTTTTGTTTGCTTGTGGCTTTACGCGTCGCCGACGTCTAGGTCATTAGAGGTGGGAATGGACTGGGGACTGGGGACTGGGGACTGGGAACCGGAAGGAATTCGGCAATGGCCTTTTGAAAGAACCATCCTGGCATTCGCCTGAGTAATTTGGGGAAGCCATGGAAAACCAAAATCTGGATGCCCGGACGGGGATTCGAACTCGTGTCATCCCGAATGCGAGGCCAGAGCGTTAACCCCTCACCCAACACGCTCGGTGCTAAATGCTGATCATGTAAAATGAATCAGTGCTTGCAATATTACACCTATGTTTCCAAGTTGCCCTGTAATTATTTTAAAGTTGTGTGAAATATTAAATGGACAAGGGAGGCCACGTTAATAGTTATATCCAAACTATTTGACAGAGTGATTCATAAAATGGTGAAAATAAGGTATAAACTCTTGTAGTAGATGTGAAACTGACTTGATGGGTAGATAAGTTATCAAAACATAGAAAATAAATGGTCGGAAATGCAGTATCAAAACAGGTGGAAGGACAAGAAAAATGGGAACGCCACGGGACAGTGAAATATTAGCGTCGCTGTTCATATGTTAATAAGCGATTGTGTTGGGGATTTACAGTCAGAAGTTATCTCGTTTTCTGATGCATTATATTATACAGTAGGAATTCAACGGAGGAGAACTGTGAGCAACTAGAGGCAGGAGGGGGGGGGGGGGAAATCTTGGAAGTATATATAGATGTGTAGCTCAAAATGGAATATAGGTAAATACGAAGAAAATTCACGTGATTAGGTGCAGAGATAAAAAGTAAAAGATTTTTTTAATTATACGGTGGTGGATGAATTGCTTGTTGAAGAATATCTAGGCTTCGGTGGTGAAATTTCTTGTTGAAAATTGCTAGGCATAACATTATACAGTAAATTCAATTAGGCAGGACGCGTTGCGTAGGTGGTTGGGAGCAGTTACAAAATTCTTCATTGAATGCAGTGTATGATGGCAGTACAGATCAGAGAAGTGAGGAAATTAGGTTGAAAAAACTTGGGTCTAGTGACTTCACTGTCAAGGTGTCTGACTGGAGGTCGGAAGGTCCTTGGTTCGAATTCCGGAATCTGAGTTTTTCAGAGGCTATTAATCCGATCTTCACCTGTGGCACAGCTTGCTGTGTAATGAGAAGAACACCAGAACGCTTTCGTGGTTCGGATTACACGTTAAATTTTAGGTCTCCTGTACCCGACAGGATTACTGGCTTAGGTTAAGGCAGGCTACGATTCGGGCGGAATGCTCTGCCAAGTAAATAAATAATACACTGTCATCAGTTCATTAATACCTCAACTTTACAAAACGTTCGTTACATCACTGTTTGAACATGTTGGCGTGGTAAGGAGTTCGCATATACAGGGGCTGTGTGTTGAAATTTGCCCGTAATTATTTTCAAGTGAAGTCTAATACTGAGCAATAGTTGATCAATACACTCAAAAATTGCCACAGTTGAGGGTCGCTTTTTCCATTATATTTAGAATGTTGTTATTGGTTTAGGACGCTAGACCACGTAATTTCGAGAGAAGATCCTGAAACAGTTAACAGTTGTGAGGAAACATTTTGGTCTTTTTCCCTCTGGCCTCGCATTCGAGATTACGCGAGTTCGAATCCCCGTCCAGGCAACCAGATTTGGGTTTTTCAGTCATTCCAGGCGATCGCCAGGGTGATTCCTTTGAAAGGCCATGGCTGAATTCCATCGGGGGTGATTTGCTGAGTGCGAAGAGATCACTGATTAGGAGCGGCTATAGAGAGACATTGGCGCGATCTCGTGTAGTCAACAACGCGAATTGGAGGGCTGCCTTCGCGAAACTTTGCATATTTCTGAGGAGCTAAGATCTACATTTGAATGAGACCGAGCAAATGATCCCATACTCGATTGTGGTGTCACAGTTTTAATCAATGTGAAAGAAGTTATGATGAATTGGTGGGAGAGTGGGGTCAACTTGTTAAGAAGTAGCAAGGTAGGGCGGTAAGAGGTCTGTTGTGTGAACGGGTTTGTAACTGTTGGCTGGGAGATATAGCGTGTATTGTGTTTATCTCGCCCTAGAAACACTAGTCAAATGTAAAACTGATATTACAACGCTGCCATTTACAGATAAATTGGCACCCGTATAAGCTGTGAATGCAAAAGTTGATCCTACTACCACGCTTAGAAGCTTCAGTGGTGAGCCACGGCTTAAAGTTAAGCCGATACTGTCGGCAGAACATTCCACTTAGCTGAAGAAGAGGTCTGAATGAACCGAGAACCACTGCAAGGGATTGGTTGGTTCCTTGCAAATTGTTCTTGTTCTTACAAAGCGCCAACTTGGCACAATTATGCTGCAAATTGACGATACACACCTCAAATAATACTACTAATTTATCTAATTTAATAAATTCCAAAAAGTTGATATTACTTTAGTAGCCAGTCCATTAATAGAGTGCATGTTAGTAGTTAACACTTCCTGGGAAATTCCGCAAGGGGAAATTTTTGCGACGTGTGCTTCTTATCCACGTTTGACATTTGCGGCCACAGGAAGTCTATTTTTCTAAATATTAGCGTTTTATAAAACGGCAATAGAATTAGGTTTCACGTTTTTACTGTTTTTAATATTTGCAAGTTGATCAAATTTATCGTAACTTGAGGAATCTATATAAGATGGAATTTCGTGGGTATTTATGAACCAGTATAAATAATGGTACGATTTTAGAGCCATTTGAAACAATAAACTGATGGCTATTTCTTTACTACCTTTGTGTCATTATTCTAAATATTAATTGGACATCTAACCACTGGCGACCGAATATAAAATCATAACTGTGCAACTGAAAAGTTTTGAACATTGTTATTGAATAACAGCCAATTATTGGTCGTATTATACGGCACAGAACGTGTTAGACAATAAGAATTGTGTATACAAATTAAATTACATTGGCCTTACCAGACAGTATTAGTAAAATACTGGGATATTATGTGTTGATATACTACGTATCCAGGACAGGTCGAATACGGTGAAATTATCCTATGATATTCCATGGATTTGTTACACGTCTTTGTGATTCGATATTAAAAGGCGTCACTTTGTCGTTCCTGGAATAGACTGAGAGACTACAGAAACAACATCAACATACGCTGTTAATTAACACACAGTTCCTGATCATTTTGAAACAGAAACACCAATGTTGATGCCCTTTATTGAACGGCGGGAAAACACAACAGTTTGCAATGATGAAATAGACAATAATTTTTATTATTTTGTACAATAAATTATACATCAGTGTTAAATCGTCAGTGCAGTCATTTTGAAGTATTTCTTAATCTTACAGATAACTTATCTGATTCGAGTTGTAACTGCAGACTTTGAATAATATCCTTAACTGTTTTAATTCAGTTCTCGACAGTTTTAATTTACGTTTGTTATTTTCAGTTTCCTAGTAAATTTCTTGAAAATCCGGACTCGTTAAGTATGCATTTTAAATGTCTGTGCTATAAGCAATGGTCCAGTGAAATACTATGGAGTGTCTGACGTCGAAGCTGTGCTTCGATAACATTGACTGCTCGCATACACTGGACCGCAATCGGAATTGCGTTTGAAGTTTTAAAAGGAGTGTAATGTAATACTTTGTTTTTACAATAGATTTATTCACTTTCTGTCATATCTTACTGTAAATTAGTTACTTCAGTGATATATGATTTTTGGTAACCTTAGGACATGTGTGTTTGACGCATACAAACTGCTAAGTGTTGACATATTTTCGTGACTATTGATCAATCTATCGTAAATAATAATTTAATTCTTAAGTATCAGCTTAATGTAGAAATAGATTAAGGATATCCAAAATCAAGTGGGAATACGGATGACAGCAAAAAAAAAAAAATATTTGACAACCAGGCAAGAAGTGGTATGTCCTATGGAAGCTACAAAACTGTGTCATCATTTGTCTGTTTACTGACAAGAATAAAACGAGTAATATTAACGCAAGCTTGCAAGCACGAATTAATGTCAGCTTTGGAAATTTAAAGCGAAAAGGGATTTTAATTGAGTTGAATAAAGAGATATAAGACATTTTACGCAACATTTTAGTGTGCAAAGCTTTTTTGTATAATGCGATGCAAAAAAAAAACAACAACAAAAAACAGTATTACATAATCGACAAAAATAAAATCAGCAGCCAGTAGTGTCGCTCGAGTGCTATTCCTGGTCGAGATAGGTGTTCATGAGACTGATGACTTTGTCGTAGACGAGTGTTTTCCCGTGTATCGCCCACATGAAGTCCAGGTGCGTGAAAGTATCTTGAGTCACCAGGAACCTTCCGATACAGTTTGGCAACTCGTCGTACAGCTGGTCGACGTCCTGTGAAACAGATAGCATCCACAGGTATTATTCCGCACACATCGTCCTAGCACTTAGGTCGAGAATTGAAATAAAAGTCATGGTCGATTTTTGAGATTTGCAATTGTTTGTACTACATTTTCTCAATTTTACGATCTAAAACTGACTACTGATTAAAATATCACAAAATGAACATATATATCTGTCATTTAAAAAACTTATAAAGTATTATTGAAGAAAGAATTGTAACGAAGAAGAGAACATCCAGAAAAATGATTTGTATTTTGCTAAATTTGCCCAAATTCGTGGCAGATACCAAGTCCGTTTGAATAGTCCAGTAATAATATTTGCGTATTTTATGCTCCTGACACATCCATTTACCCGCGTATATAATTAAAAGATTTTTGATTATTATTAATTTATACTATGTAATAAAACTGCAGAAAAATTGCGCCTGTACATGGTAGATAAGATAAAAACCACATGAGTGGATGGAAAAGTAATTTGCTGGATGGAGGAATTCTTAAAAGGAAGAAAGCGAAGTGTTAGGGCGGGAAACACAGTATATAAAAAAGGTGAAAGTTAATACAGGAGTGTCTCATGTTAGTGTATTGGAACCATACTGTGCATTATTCTAATGAATGATTGAATTGAGGGGTTGAAATCAGAAATTAGATTGTTTTCAAATGACATAACGTTATGATTAAAACAGTAGAAAACTGAGGACAGCTAAGAGAGCATCTGAACAGGATATCTAGCTGGGTAGTTAAACATGGTATCAAAGGAAATGCCAAGAAGAGTGAGCTTGGATAGGGCAGGAATTACTTCTCGAAGATCTTAACTGTAAATATCTTTAACTCAGCATAACTTTTCATGCTGACTCGGCTACTCGGCGGGACACATTTGGCATGTAGTAGGAAGAGGTTTCAAAGTGATTCATTTATTGGAGAGCTTGATGAGGGATGTACCAGGGAAGTAAGGGAATTGGGTTACAAAACCTTTGTCAGACCATTGCTTGAATATGGTAGTGTAGTATGGGACCCACATTTTGCGTATCAAATACAGGAGTTGGAGAGGGTGCAAAGAAGAGCTGCTAGATTCGTTTCTGGAAAATTACCACAGAATGTAATCAGCAACAGATATGATAAAAGAACTGGAATGGGATTTATTGGAAGACAGGAGAAGGGTGAAGAGGGTCAAGGGAGTGTACAAGTCGTATATTTGTGATGTGGTATGGAACGATATTGGTGTGAGAATTAAAAGTAGTGCACGGAAAGGAAAAGATGACCATGACCACAAGCTGGTACTCGATTTCAGACATAAGGGTGTAGGAAGATTATCTTTTTTGGGTAAGGGTGCCAGTGATTGGAATAAGTTACCAAGAGAAATGATGAATAATTTACCAGAAACGTTGAAAGAATATAAAGCTAAAATTTGCAGAGGTGAAATGTAGGTGGGTGCAGGAAAGGGAGAAGATTGGTGTGTAGGCCACTGCTTGTATATGGTGGAGAGGTGTGGTACCCACATTATGGGAATCAAGTTCAGGAGCTGGAGGGAGTACAAAGGAGAGCAGCGAGATTTGTTTGTGGAAATTACCGCAGAATATAATCCATAACGGCTATGCTGCAGGAGCAGGGTTGGGAATCATTGGAAGACAGAAGACGACTGAAGAGATTGTTTCGTTTTTTCAAGGCTTATGATCACGATAACACATGGATGTACATTAGTAGAAGTTTCTTTTTTTCTGGCTTTACGGCTAAGGTAATTAGAGGCGGGATGGGACTGGGGACAAGGAACGAGAAGAAATTCGGCCATGGCCTTTTTGAAGGAAGCATCCCGGCATTCACCTGGAGTGATTTGGGGAAACCATGGAAAACGCAAATTTGGATGCCTGGACGAGGATTCGAACCCGCATCCTCCCGAATGCGAGGCCAGAACATTAACCGTTCACCCACAACGCTTGGTTTAGTAGAAGGATTAGGAGCTCTACATAAAGGGGAACAGATAATCATAAGCCGGCAATTGAACTCGGGTGAAAAGGACTGGCATAATTTTCTTTTGCCGGTAAGGGAATGAGTGACTGGAATAATTGCGAAGGGAAATAATGGACAGTTCACCAAAAACACTGAAGGAGTTTAAAGTCGCAATTCGTGGGTAAGGGATGGATAAAAAAATCAAGACATGAGAAGGAGTGCAGGGACATTGCTATACAGCATGTGCGCTTCAACGCAACTTAAAATTAAATTGAAAAAAGGTTTAATTATTTTTTTTCATAATTTGTAATTGTAATATACACAGTTGCTGTTGATAAAGCCTACCCAATTTTCAGCAGAATCGGTACCAATATTTCTGTGGACATCGAGCGAAAATGTATATCATTTTTTCACCATCGAAAAAAAATAATTAAATTGCTTAGATTTCATGCACAAAATTCTTTCCCTGAAAATATTTTTTACGTAAATGTTAAGGAAGAGTGGAAACCAATTTTACTGTAGAACATTACTTAAGTTATATTATAAATAATATGTTGATGCAGAAAAAAAAAATCCTTTTGAAAAAAACGATTCCGAGTATGAACCTCACTGCAACATTACTGTAGAAGGAATTACAGATATAAAAATTTTACAATAACCGCAAATTTGTTATCAGATTCTCTGCCGTCTTTTCGATCTCATCGTGAAAATCTCTAAACTCAAATCCGTTCTCTGTTACATTTCACGGAATTCTACTAAAATGTGGCGCCGCAAATTGATGATGAATTTGTTTGTAACTGAAGAGGCAAATTGAAAGCGAGGAATAAGTTGTTTTGATATCTCGCTTGGTTGTCGAGATATCGTATCTCAAAAGTGCGGTGGTTAGGTCGAAATGCGAGCTGGACCAGAAAAAATTTGACCGCACGCTGGACATACACAGTGGGAAATTTGTTATCTTCCTAGCGGTTGTGTTTAGGTTAAAATGCGGCCTGGACCACAAGATAAACGTCGCCAAATTCACAAGGAACTATTCCTATTACTAATTTTTGACAGTCTATATCTCGGGAATCAAGCGAGATATCAGTTTCGATTTTTCTCGTCGAGTTACATTAGAATCCATCATCAAGTGGCGGCTATATTAGGGGCCACCGACAAATTACATCACACGAATTTCATGACTTTTGGACCCCACCCATGTCACAGATTGTCACATTTGTGGGCCCCTCCTCTCCCCTGGTGTCACGTCACATATTTTGCAATTTTAAATTTATAAATTAAAACAGCACTTCCAAAATGATTTATGTATTTCTAGTTAAAAAATCATATCAACAATAAATCAAACATTTAAGAAAATATAAAAACTAGAATTAATGATACAAAATGAGTCGTCATGTGTCCATGGATTTTGAACCCATTCCTTGATACTGTTTATTATTGGCATAATAGTTACTTCATTCTTGATTTCTATAGTTTTGGGAACATTCGATGTGTCAACATCATCTTCATCCAACCATAAAGTATCGTCATCGTTTATAAGCAAAGAACTTCCCTGTTTCGTCTAGCGGCAATGCTTTGTGGACGAATCTTCATGATGGGGAAAACCTCTAGTTGCCTCTTATGTAATTTCTTATGTTGGTCAGTGGCTTTGTATGATGAAAAATATAGTCCACAGATGCCACACGATCGTTTAAATAAGTATGCCTCGACTCTGGGGCAATACGAGCCAAAAAGTGATACAAATTATGCATGTGATGTCACAAAGTTTATAACACGTCCCCCGCCCTTGCCACACGGTGTCACACTTTGTTGACCCCCTTCCCCCCCCCCCCTCAAGGTGTGACGTAATTTATGGATGGCCCCTTAGAGCTGCCCATTTTACTGTATCAGTGATTCCCTTCATGTGGATCAGACTGGAGTTTTTTACACGTGACTGAGTCGCTGTTAATTTCACTGTTACAAGAAAGTAGTAATTTAGCGCACGGAATTTCTACTTACCTCCACCGCGGCAAATTGGTCGTTGTTGGAGTAGAGTAGGGCGACCTTTGCAGTTATCTTTGAGATGTCGTAGTCAGGGGGGAGACAGAGAGCCGTACTGGAGGGTGTTACCCATTGTGCCGTAGTCATACTGCCTGAAGTAGCCTGGAAAACAATGCGACGGTGAAAGGAAATATTTTGCGTCTATGCAAGTCACACACTTGCATCAATAGCAGTAAGTAAGTAATTCACTTCAACCTGCTTGGTTAACAATGTTCTCGTGCAGAAATAAGAAAGCGTAGTCACAATGGGTTTCACACTGTTTCAAATAACAAGTTTGGTTCTAGAAGTTACCGCAATAGTGATCACTGACTGATTATTTATTCACTCAACTAGTCTTGTAAAACTCTATATATATAGTCATCAGAAGATGCAAGGATCGTTAGTGAAATTGAGCCGGAGAAAGAAAGATCGTTAAACGACTTTTTCCACCAATCAAAAACCTTTTCAAATATGTATAATTAATTGCATCGATATAATGTGTTTTTCATGTTCCCCATTCACATTTTACGGTAAAGTCGCCACAAATTAAATTCAAATTCCGAAATACGAGATGGTTGCGCCACTACGAAATGCTACTGGCACTGAAAAAATAAACTAATATGCGAACGAACAAGACACTGGAGGTATTGGTGAATTTTTAATTGTGTATGTCAAAAATGGCAGAATCGAAGAAATTAGAATATTGATTCCGGCGAGATGGAATGTGTACGATAATGACGCAAGATGGACTGCATTATAAATTGAATTATGTTTAAAAAGGGAGTGTAACCAAACTTATACGGTACCTGCTTTGTTTAGTTGGCTGCCTGATAATACAGGTCAACACTGATTTTGACTTTGATAAGAGGGTATGAAATTGCGAAAGATTTGTCGATAGTTAGACGGAAAAAAAATATACGGCCTGAAAAAGTTCTAGTTTGTATGCAGGAGAACGGTTGATCAATATTTTAGTAAGTCCATGGTTTAAATTTTTATTTACTGATAAATCGAAACAAATATAATTATATATACATTTGTATCAGCTTATACTATCATATCAAATTACAAAATAGTGGGAACAAGTTTAAAAGTGAACTCTGCTACTTTTTCTTTCATGTTAATAAGTACTTTCTCTCACAAACCCCCAAATGTAGTCCCCCATCATATTTTCGTTGTATTGGCCCTCATAACGTTGTTCAAAGTCCATGATATCTTGATGAAAACGTTCCCCTTGCTCTTCTGAGTACGCCACCATGTTTTTTTTTTTAAAAAATTGCTCTAAATGAGCATGCAGCATACGTACTCCCTCAAAATCCAGAAACTACTTCTTCAAAACTATTTCAACTTTTTGTTGAGCATTAGTAGGTAATTTTGGAAATTCTTCACTGCAAAAATTTTTTTACCTCCTAAACATCTTTTGAGTTACTGCAAGCAACATGTGGAGCCCAGAGTTTGTCTAGACTCCGAACAGGACTGTTGAAATAAGCTTCGTAAACTTCACAAAGCTTTTCACATGCGTTTAAATAACATTTTATATCTCGTACTTTAATAAATATACCACATCTATTATATAATTTCGTAAGGTCACCCACTCGCCTCGACAGCTATTGGCTGGAGAACGGTGTCACGTGTCAGCCTTCGCTCGCAAAACAGCGACCAGAGATACCATTACAAGGAATTCGTGATTGTGTCTACAATTTAATAAATAAGCAACTGCTACCAAATTAATTGGCATTCATTAAGTTAGCTTTTCATAGCGTTTCATAGTTAAAAAAAAAAAAATTAATAAGTTTTGCGGCTGAAAAAACGTGGATCTGCTTTTCAGTAACATGTTACTAATTGAAGCAACTTAAAAAACTTTCTAAAAAATTCAGTTACTGAAAGTCTCTGCTGTAACCACGAATGCCAATTGTCATTTCGGCTTAGGATAAATTTCAGTTTAATTACAACTTTCACTAATGTAGTTGCTTGACCAAAATTTATGCATTACGGTTTATTTGCTCTTTAGGCATTTTACTGACCACTTTCGTTGTTGGTCTTTATTCATGTTCGCTGTATGTGAGTTATTAAGTTATTTTAAGTGAACATCAGACCAAATGTGTCACCGAATCGACTATTCTGGCAACTTATTTCTGCGGAGTTGCTCAACTGTTTCATAATATGGAATGTGTATTAAGTTCTCCGGCCGTCACAGATACTATGACCAATGTTAACATTATGAGTGTTTGCCCAGTCTCAAGAATAAACAACGTGGTGCTTTCGAAGCAAACAGAATTTTAAAAAAAATTAAAAAAATTTGCAGACTGAACTTTAAGGGTCAAATACAAGTCAAGTTCGTATTTAAGCAAGTTCGAGTGCATTAGCTTTGAAACAGTTACACGATAGCGCGATCGTTCCTCTCCGTGTTTAACGCCTACCTCTGTTAATGCTTCTGAGTTCTTCAAGCTCAAGAGATTTTATTCATCCTAAGGGTGAAACACAGGTCAAGCTTATATTTGGCCAGATCAGATCAACCTCTCATAATCTTTCATCGTAAAAACTGGAACTATTTTAGACCCGTGATGATACGCAAAAAACAGTCACGGGCTTATACTAGTATATAATAAAATGCATCGACATCATATTTACACTTTCTAGACGACATTGTAACCTCTTTGAGTCTTAGTGATGTCTGTAGACACTATGCGACAGTTACGACCTCTTTAGTTTTTCGCGGGATTTTAAAATAAAATACCAGAACTATTTAATAATTTTATTTATATGCGATAACTCAGAAGCATTATTATCATAACTACCAAAAACACTTTTTAAGGAATATGGGTATTTTTCCTTTATTTTGGAGCAAAATTAATAGTAAAATCACAAAACAAATTTTATGACTAAGACAAAATTTATTTTTTGTTTAGTTGTGTAATGTGATGGCTTATAAAATTGAGAAAATTTATCTTTAACTTAGCGTCGTTGAGTATAAATTGTGTTTGGTTACTCACCACTTTTGATCTCCTGTCCGTAGTGAATCAACTGCCTGGTTGAGATGCCAGCCGGCGTGTGCCCTAGGTACACGGGTATCATCGTCTGTAAAGCGGAATCAAAAATACAAAAATCAAACATTGCCTTTTGTTTTCTTTTTCTATTTGGTTGTTAGTATACACAGGATGGTCCATATGAATATGGTTGTATACAGTAATGTTTCTACTGCTTTTTCCGTCTAGTGCAGCTAAATAAAAACTTTGTTTTTGGCATACGCATTTCGCTTATTTATTCAATCATCCTCGGTGCGCTAGATCAAGTTATAATAATTATTATCTGTTATTGAATGTTATAATCTCTACTTACAATCAAACACGACGCCATAACATAGATATAATTTAAAACACAATAAAATCGATAATACACTTTCCGACAGTAATAAGCATGTCTGAATACGTCATCATAAACAACAACAAATGCGTGTGTAGTGGTTACACAAACACAGCAAGTTGGAAAACAATAGTATGCGTTCAAAATGAAACAAGTTTTTGTGGTTAAAAGAACACTACAGTGCGTGTGTGAACACACATAGTAAGAAAAACAAAATACTGAGATGGAACTTGAACCAACTCCAACGTAATCAGGAAATAAAAAACTATAAGTAAAGTGTAGTATTTATAACAATTAATAGCAGATTAGCATTATTATTATTATTTACATAAACATATTATAACAACATCAAAACATCTACCAACTTGTTATAGAGCACCTAGGATGATTGAAGAAATGACTGAAACGCGTGTGCCACATACAAAGTTTTTTATTTAACTGCACTAGACGGAAAAACCACTAGAAACCTTATTGTTAAAGGAGCTAAGGAGAAAAGGCCTGAATATCAAAGTGGTTGTGTATTTTGGTGCCCATATATTGAGTACCAAATTCACTAGTTGGAGAGGGTTATAAGGTCCCGCAAGATGGGCGTCAAATTGTAGTGTCACTTGTTAGGAGCCAGATTTTAGAGTCCCGGGTTGTACAAATCTTCAAATAGGATAAAATATAGTAACCATGTTATGGGTATACAACAAAAAATTGGAGAGGTTTCAAAGGAGAGCAGAATACAGTCAGTGACTGATGTGATACATGCGGTTGGTTGGCAGTCATTCGAAGACTTGAAGTGAGTGCTGCCGGCGTCGGTAGCGCAGGGGCTAGAGTGCTAGCTCCGCGTACCGAAGGTCGCCGGTTCGAGTCCGGCCGAGGGCATGGGTGTTAAGTGTTGTGTCTGTGAATGTCTTGTCCGTGTTGTAGTGTCCTTGTGTCAATACTTGATAGCAACAAATCACATTGAGCTGGCTGTATGGCCTAGTAGCCGAATGCCATAAAAAAAAGGTGAGTGCTGGGAGTATAGAAGGGCAGACGTTAGCGACGGTTCCAAAATTGATAGACTACTAGTAGAAGGGAGTAGAAACATTTTTTTTAGGAGGGTAGCCCGGGACTGGAATAAATTTCCAGTCGTCAAACTGTGTAACAACATTTACAGGGCTAGTCAAAATGATTGCAGCGATTTCACGATTTTTCTTTTGGCTGTCCTATTACAGGTACGATGATGGGGTTTGCTGTTATAAGACAAATGGTTCTCCAAGTTTCGATTGCACTAAACGCAAGCTTGCCGCGGTGGCTGCTAGAGCGCTAGAGAGCAAGATGGCTGAAAGTGAGAAAGAGTACGTTGTTCTCGAATTTCATTCGACTCAGTTTTTGGTAACTGTTCAGCGTCACTTTAGAACGAAATTCGGCAAGGATCCCCCGCATGCTAACACCATTCGGCATTGGTATCAACAGTTTAAAGCCACGGGATACTTTTGTAAAGGTAAAACAACGGGTCTCCCCCTGTGTCTGAAGAAACCGTTGAACGTGTGCGGGCTAGTTACGTTCGTAGTCCACAGAAGTCTACTCCTCGAACGAGTAGGGAATTAGGTATTCCACAGAAACGACTGTGTATGAAGCCTTACTGGTTACATTTGCTACAAGCACTGTCGCACAACGATGAGTGCGTCGTTTTCAATTCTGTTCCCAATGTCTAGAACAAGACGAAACATTCGCAGAAAAACTTGTGTTTAGTGATGAGGCCACTTTTCATGTGAATGGAATAGTCAACAGGCACAATGTGCGCATTTGGGGGACCGAAAACCCCCATGCTTATGTGCAGAACGTTTGTGACTCTTCCAAAGTGAACATTTTTGCGCGATCTCACGAAAGAAACATGATTGGCCTTTTTCCTTTAACGAGGTGACGATCACAGGGAAAATCTGTCAGTAAATGATGCTCATGCCACTTCTGGAAGCTGACGGTGAAGATTTCATTTTCCATCAGGACGGTGCTCCACCCCATTTCCCTCTAGTTGTCCGTAATTTCCTAAACACCAATATGATGGATTGATCGTGCTGGGAATGCTGATCGTCAGCTGATGTTATGGCCTCCTCGTTCCTCTGATCTAACCCCCTGCGACATCTTTGTTTGGGGTATCGTAGGAGACACAGTGTTCATGCCACCAGTACCATTTAATCTTCCAGACCTGTGGGTTCGCATCACCAATGCATTTGCTCTCATTGACAGAGACATGCTGCATGGGGTATGGGAAGAACTCGATTATAGACGTGATGCAAATTCACTAAACGTCCACGTATTGAGCATCTGTAGACACTTCAGAAACTTTCACAATTTGTTTATATATCTGTGTAATCTTTTAAGTATATGCCAAATAATAAATCTGTATTCATTTTATGAAATCACTGCAATCATTTTGACTGGCCCTGTAGATGGAATATGCCCCTCTGTAGTGATTGTGGGGTGACAAAATACTACGCTGTTGATGCTGATTCGTTCGTCGGATGCAGAAATAAAACTTCGTAGCCTTTTCGTAGGCCTGAATGGGTGGCCAGGGGTTTCACCCCTCTCTTTTTTCGTCTTCATATGTGAATAACACTTAGGAAAACTCACAACAATCACCGACGCACATGTAACAACACTCGGACACGAAGTTCAAAGCGATAACCCGCTGTACCTCTGTCCAGACCTAGCTGGCTACTCCGGGCTGCTGACCAGACATACCTCGTTCAGCTCGGTCGGGTTGTACCCGCCGAAGAGGAAGATGACGCTGCTGCAGATCTCCTGGGTGATAGATTCGTCAGTGCAGAAGAGGTCTCCCACCATAGAGATGAGCTCTGAGCTGGGCAGAAACTCGTCCATTCCTATCAGCTCCGTCAGAACCTGAAACCACCAATAAGATTTGATGAGCTGTTGTGGTGCACTAGAAATGTGCCCGAACAATATTATATGTACAGTTTCAGTCATTGTTTGTGGACCAGAAACATTTTTTATTTTTTCGCGACTTTTTGTTTACCTTTGATACAGTTTATGAAGTAATTTGGGCTTAGAGAGTTTTATTCCTTTGTATAGGTAAGAAAGAATCGAGATTGCCCAAACCAGATTGGCTTTGATCTATATAAAATTATTAATTGTGGTTTGTATAGTTTGATTCTACGTCAAACGGTTTGCGTTGGAGAATTAAATTATTAAATTGAAGATATTCTACTCTTGTCATATCACGTATTTAGTCATTTTAGTCATTTACTTACTTTGTGACGTTAAGATATTCTACTCTTGTCATATCGCGTATTTAGTCATTTACTTACTTTGTGACTTTTAGGCTTAATTTACATTTTAGCTTCTAGAGAGAAGCAGTGAATTAGTTGAAATCCCGGAACGGAAATCCCAATTTTAATCAGTTCTCTTTGCAATGACACAAATCTCTGCTTAATTCATGGTTGTAAGTAGAGATAAAAAATCAGAAAAAAGGTAAATTACATAAAGGAGGAAATTGCTAGCAATGGAATATGTTGAAATGTTAACGTTGGGTTTGTTATTTCTTTTGTTACAGCTTCCTCGTACCTATTTTTCGTAGAGCAGCAGTCGGTTGTATGGCGCATTGATAGGGAAGCAGGTTAACAAGTGATCCGAGGAAATGTCTCGAAAGCACCATATCATGCTAGATTTGATACAAGTATTACGTCTGCATGATAGACTACTGTTAAAGATCGCACACAAACCAAATATTGTTTTAGGAGCTGATTCTCTCTTAAAGATCGATTGATAGAAATGAGATTTGCCATAAAGAAACAGGACTATTCATATTGGTCAGTAATGATTACTACAGTTCGATCGTATTCGTTGATGGTAATCATGAATGAAGAAATAAGCGTATAGGTTGCTTATTGAGTTGGTGCGATGATTCAAGAAGATAAGTTCAGTAGGAAGAAATTTGTTGCCATTTAATTATAACCCAAGATTTGAAGATCATTTGAAATATATAAACCTAATTTATTGAGATTGGTGTTAGTTCGAAGTTTTTATTTTTATAGCAAGTATATCTTTTTTTTTTCATGGGTGTCTTCTGTGGTTCGCAGTATGAAAGGACACTCTAATGTGGACTGAACTACTTATGGTGGGTAATTAACGGCATATAGAGCTCATAATTTCTTTATTATGAGATTAATTGTATTACGTGACCCAAAGATCACTGGACGTGCATCAAATTGGTTATTTTTACTGATTTTTTTTCTAACTTTTTAACAAGCATTTTATTATTTTGCTCTTGTATGTATGTACGAATATGATGGAATCTTCAATTCAATTTTTATCTACTTCCAGACGAAATTTTGCGCATCTATTAAGAACCAGTGACATAATTTCACAGCTATGTCATCGTATTTTCATTACTTTGGAAGATAAAAAAAAAAAAAAAAAAATCCTAACGCAACAAGAAGTCCTCTGTGTGCTATGCAATTACGCGGACACTAACGTTGAGCTGGTTGCAAACTCACAGGCGTCCGGCTCGGCATTGTTCTTCGGAAGCAGCTCTTCAATAAACGGAGACATAAAATTCAAAACAGCTCCCTATGTTAAACAAAGTCTGCTTAGATTTCGATCAATAAGTCTCTTAGCTTAGCTTAGCTTAGCTGAGCACAGGCTGAGCACAGGCTCATGTAGAACTATGAGTCACGTAAAGTCACTGGATGGTCACCAGATAGAAGAATTTGATTGCTAAAAACTAACAACATGTAATGTTGAAATGGATGGGTTAAGCGAATATGAATAAAATAATTTTAAGTTCATCATCACACATGAAATTCTAAGTCCCCAGTGTCCTTATCAATTACATATTCAATTTTAAGACTAACAAAAAAAAGCTTCAAAACTAAAAAAATACTCTATTATAACAATGTGAACTATAAATAAAAATAAAATTACATTTTAAAAAAACTATAAAAAACGCGCATTGTAGCAATGTGAACTAAAAAGTTTGAAATATTCTCTGAACATTCAGGTATAGTTCATCAGCGATAGGACGTTTCTCAATTCAGCATAACTTAATTTTTTTTAAATATACTTAAAATAAGAATGAACTCATTGACCAAAAAAATTGTGCGAGGCTCTCAATGACTCTATATTTACTAATAGCTAGTGATAAAACATTTAAGACAGTTGATACTTAGCACCCTACGATTTTTTTTACGTTCAAGTTAATTTTTTAGTAAATGATTATATTCTTATTTTAAACATATTCAAAAAATTGAGTTACAGTATCGCTGTTGAACAGACTCTCTATACAGGACTAGTCAAACTGATTGCAGCGATTTCACGATTTTCTTTTGGCTGTCCTATTATGGGTACGACGATGGGGTTTGCTGTTATAAGACAAGTGGCTCTCCAAGTTCCGATTGCACTAAATGCAAGCTTCCCGCGGTGGCCACTAGAGCGCTAGAGAGCAAGATGGCTGAAAGTGAGAAAGCGTACGTTGTTCTCGAATTTCATTCGACTCGGTCTGTGTTAACTGTTCACCGAAGTCCGGCAAGGATCCCACGCATGCTAACACAATTCGACGTTGGTATCAACAGTTTAAAGCCACGGGATGCCTTTGTAAAGCTGAAGAAACCGTTGGACGTGTGCGTGCCAGTTACGTTCGTAGCTCACAGAAATCTACTGCTCGAGCGAGCAGGGAATTAGGTATTCCACAGAAGTATGCCACTTCAGGAAGCTGACAATGAAGATTTCATTTTCCAGCAGGACGGTGCTCCACCCAATTTTTCTCTAGTTGTCCGTAATTTCCTAAACACCAGGATTCTAAACAGGTGGATTGGTCGTGCTGGGGATGCTGATCGTCAGCTGACGTCATGGCCTCCTCGTTCCCCTGACCTAACCCCCTGCGACTTCTTTGTTTGGGGTTTCGCAAAAGACACAGTGTTCGTGCCACCAGTACCAGTTGATCTGCCAGACCTGCGGGTTCGCATCACCAATGCATTTGTTCTCATTGACAGAGACATGCTGCATCGGGTATGGGAAGAACTCGGTTATATACTTGATGCGTGCAGAGTCACTAAAGGTGCGCATATTGAGCATCTGTAGACACTCCAAAAAACTTTCACAATTTGTTTATATATCTGTGTAATCTTGAAAGTATATGTCAAATAATTAATTTGTAGTAAATTGTTGAAATCACTGCAACATTCTGACTAGCCCTGTATTTACTGATTATTTTTAACCTTTTATTTCATATTGCTACAAAAATATAATATTTTATATCTAGTGTTTCTGATACGAAATAATTAACAATATGAAGTCTGGACCGTATAGGTTTAACGCATGTAAAATACTAAAACATTGATTGATTGTATCCATGAACGAATATTTTAGAGGCAAGGTGATGAAAATAATATCTCTGGAAGATTTTAGCAGTGTATGCGCTTAGTGTAATACCAGACGACTTCGTCTCCTGTACTCACCGCCAGCTCGTCGACGAACTGCGCGATTACCACGAAGAGCGGGCTGGTCATATGACTCATGTATGCGACGGGGGCGAGGCTGAACATGACCTTGATCTTGTCGTTGTAGTCGCTGCGCACGGCGCCCATCACGTAGAAGGAGGTGGTGCCCTGGGAGTGCCCCGCGTAGTATATGTTCGGGTAGCCAGTCTGATCGATGACGTAGTCGATCATGGCGGGAAGGTCGTACTGTCCCATCTCGTGCCAGCTGTCAAATATAACAGTGAGGGTCAGGCACGGAACTAGTTCGTCTTCAAAATATTTGCTATATTAATATCTTTGAGAGCGAACGTCATCTGGAGATCCATTGTTCCACAAGGGAAATGCTGCACATAACACCGTGCGCTCAAGTTGGGCAACACTCAACACCCCCCCCCCCCCCCAATAAAGCATGTTTAATTCTGTGAATTAGCAAAGGGAATTAAAAAAAATAGCACCTTCTGACCATCTCTTGTTAAACTGCACACAAAAATAAAAAAATACATCCTGGCTAAATTTGTCCCCCACTACTGCTGCCAGGCATAGGTGATAAAAACTTTTGGTTACATTTAGAGCCAGTAAACGATCAGATGACATCATCAAGCAACTGAAAGCTAATCCCATTCTACAAACTGTGCTGAACTACAGAACATCTTGGACAGGCCACGTAAGACGGATGGAGAATGGTTAGATGAAACGAGAAATTGTCAAATACCAACCCCAAAGGTAGGAGAGGTGAAGGAAGACCTGCAAGAAGATTGATTGAGACTTTATCATGCTAGTGATTTGGGGAAATCATCGAAAACTGAAATATCTATTGTTGGTCGATGATTTGACCAGCGTCCTCCCGAAAGCCAGGCCCAAGTTTTACAATACACGCCTCAATCTTAGTAACTCTGTGATGACTGGTTTGGTTAGTTTCAGCCCAGCCTTATTTTGGTTTTGAGTTAGTAAACGTTCATGGTACCTGCTCGATTCCGCTTATCACCCGTTTTCTGAGTTACAATGCAGAAATATTGTCTGGATGTATCTAGGTATATGAATCGTTAATTTATGCATTATTACGTATACTTATGAAATTAATTGTATATCACTTATCTATGAAAAGTCATATCAATAAATATACGTCTTAAGAAATCTCTACCTGGATAGCTCTTACTTAAACCTGTCTGTCAATTACTCCGCTCTGTTATAACACAAAAAAAATATTTTTTAATCTTTGTACGAAATAAACTGACTTTCCATGTTGATCTACCAAACTACATATCACGTCCAAATCCAGCTTATGCTGTTCACAAGTCTCCCGTTTTAATGGTTATATACAAGATTACGTCAACTGAAAAAAATATCATTAACACACACATACCTGGTGTCTGTAAACCACCAACACCATCACTCATTAGAATAATGGATAGAAATGGTCCCAAAACACTACGCTGTGCTATCCCGGTTCTCATTTTAATCACATTTGATAGTGCATATCTATCTCTTTGATCGATTCATCTTAATAGTTGCCTCACCCAGCGAATTTCTTTTGATTTACCCCAAACGTTATAATGTCATTTGCACCATTCTGTAGTTCACTATGTCAAATGCCTTTAACATACTCTACCATCTTCGCCTCCGTTGTCCGTTTTATTTGAAATTTCTTGAACACAGCCTATTAACTGAGATTCCTGCTGTAAATCTGTCCCAATCCCATAGGGAGCGTCCATAAACGACGTCGCTTGATCTAGGGGTTGGCTGGAAAGCTAATTTGGGATTCGTGGAGGGGGGGGGGGAAGGGTGCCGAGCCAGGCCACGTAGCTTTCCATGGCCAAAATGGAGCTACGTGGTTTATGGATGCTCGCATGTTGTTGATTTAGAAACTAAGTTTCTTTCCTCACTGTAGTTCCTGATGGTTACATACAGGGATCAGGCTATCCATCAGCTTATGGGAGCGTCCATTAATTACGTGAGGTGAAATAGGGGGGGGGGGGGTTGTTGATGTCTCACGTGAGGTTTCCAAATTCTTGTTGGAGTGTAGAGCTAAAAAAACAAGGTCTACAAATGACGCGAAAGGCGATTTTAGGGGGAGGTCTCAAAAAGTTGCGAGGGCGATTTCTAAGGGGGGGAGGGATCTCACGAACCAGAGGGGGGGGGGCCGGACCAGATCTCGCGTCTCAGCAGAGAGGGGGGGGGTCCGGAAATCCGGAAAAACACCTGAAGAAATTTATGAATGCCCCCTTACCTACTATTGTGGCCAAGTTAATCGACCGGTAATTTTCAAGAGTATTTTTGTCCCCTGCTTTTAGAACGGATAATATTACGGTTATTTTGTAGCCCTCTGGAATGCAGCAAATTTTCGAACTCAGCGTTTAACTTTTTTCTGCCTGAAGTCACGGCTTTCTTTGTACAGTGATAAAAACTAGTGCGAAATCTGTTCCACTGTGTACAGTTTCTAAAACTGGGTGAACACAAACTACCATTTTATTCTAAGTGCCATAAGAATTTTCACTTCAAAAAAGAAAAAAAGTCAGTATTTGAAACACACTTGCTTGCTATACGATTCTACAAATGGTAACTTATTTAGGCGCAGAGTAGCAGGTACATATTTCCCTATAAATTAGCTGAACTAATTTTCTGAAACCGTAGGATTTGCGAGTGTGCTCACCTGAACTGCCAGAACGCAGACTCGTCGGGGTTGAGTGAGGTGTGGTTCCTGGAGTAGGTGTTGCCTCTAACGTTGCCCAACCAGACGTCGTAGCCGGCGTCAGCCAACACGTAAGCTGGGGACGGCAGAGAGACAGGACATCAGACGTCTAAAGCGTAAGTAACATGTTGTAATGATACAAAGCTAATATTTACACTGACTGACTGAGGTTTCATTTTAAAGGAAGAACTGGAGAGGCAACCAAAGATTAAAATATCTGAATCAAATGAATGATTACGTAAGCTGTATTGACTTTGTGAACATGAAACAGTTTACACAGCATATATTTGGAAGAATGCATCAAACCAGTTAAAACATAAGCGGTAAAAACATTTTAAAAAATATTAATTTATTTCGGAGATGATGCCGATCATCTGCTAATGTAATATCGTAACTCCAAACGTACTGAAATATTATGTTCAATAAACATGTTTTCAGTGTGAAAACTGGTTGTTATCTTATCATTTTCAATGCAGGTTTCGGGAAACTGAACAACGGATTGTTTTATTTAATTTTTTATTTTTTTAACTGCGAGGTCTTTAGAGACGGGAAAGGATGGGGGGGCAAGGAATGGGAAGGAATTCGGCCATGGCCTTTTGAAGGAAGCATCCCGGCATTTGCCTGGAGTGATTTGGGAAACCATGGAAAACACAAATCGAACCGCCGTCCTCCCGAATGCGAGGCCAGAACGCTAACTGTTACACCACCACTCTCGGTAACAACGGATTGGCCGACTAATGGTCTAGATTGGCGACGTGTGTGTTGAGATGCCATCGTTAACAGACAGGCAATAACGCGTCAAGAAACAGAGCAGCAGCGGCCAGTGAGGGACGTACGACAGACGTGTCCGTGCGGAGAGGTCAGCGAACTTCGGTTTTGAAGGGGTAAGGCAACAGAGGACAGACGCGAGGGCCTATGATAACAAAACACCATCGGCTGCGATGCCTCTCCTGGTCTCGTGAACACTTCGGCTGGACTCTAAACGACTATGAAGAGGCTGCACGTTCGGACGGGTCACGATTCTATTTGGTAAGAGCTGTGGCGCAGACCTCACGAGGCTAAACCAACGTTGCCAGGAAGACACTCCTCAAGCTGGTGAAGCTCCATCCTCGTATGTGCTGTGATCTCTGGTCAAACTGAACGCTCCATTGAATGGAAATGATTATTTTTAGCTACATTAAATCCATCTGCAACAGTTCATTGTTTTCATATTCCCCGACAACGGCGAAATTTTCAAGAACCACAATGTGCTATGTCACCGGGTCAAAATCTTTCACCATTCATTTGAGGAATATTTTGGCCATCTAGATCGCCAGATTTGATTCCAGACACATATATCTTGTACATGATCGCAACATCCTGCACCGGTAGCACTTTCTCGATTATGCACGGTTGTAAAGCAAGCATGAATGGAAAGTGTAGTAGAAGGAATAGTACGTGAAGATCAGTTTGGGTTAAGAAAAAAACCGCGGTACAAGAGAAGCAATTCTGGCTTTAAGAACAATACTTGAAGGACGGATCTAGAAAAACAAAGACACTTTTATGGCGTTTGTTGATATAGGAAAAGCATTTGACAATTTTACGGGTGAAGAGATGTTCAAAAATTCTGCAATACCGAGATAGAAGGATACTTTACAATCATACTTTATAATCTTTATAAGAATCTAGTAGCTATAATAAAAGTAGAGAATCATAAGAGATATGCATCAGTTAAAAAGGAGGTGAGACAAGGTTGTACTCTATCCCCATTAATATTCAACTTGTGTGCAGAAGCAGCAATAACGGAAGTGAAAGAAAGATTTGAATGAGACATAAATGTTCAAGGAGAAAAACATCAATATTCTACGATTTGCTGATTACATTGTCTTGTTTACAGAACAGGTTGAGCAAATTGAGAAGTTATTGAATATCATGAACAAAATACTGAAGGAAGATTTTGGAATAAATATAAACCAAAGCAAGACAAAAGTGATGAAATGTAGTAGAAATGATACCAATCACAGTAGATTAAATACAAAAATAGGGTCAGATGCGATAGCAGAAGTTACTGAATTTTGCTAATTAGCAAGTAAAATTACAACTGATGGCCGAAGCAGGAATGATCTTAAAAGCAGAAAGAGCCTTCATGAAAAAGAGAAATCTTTTAGTTTCAAATATTGATCTAGGACTCAGAAATAACTTTTTAAAACTCTGTGTGTGGAGCACAACACTTTGTGGCAGTGAATCATGGACTGTAGTAATACCAGACAAAAAGGAAATTGAGGCATTTGAAATGTGGTGCTATAGAAGGATGCTAAAAATTAAGTGGATGGTTAAAATACGAAATGAACGAGTTTTGGAAATGATGGACGAGGAAAGAAGTTTGTGGAAGATTCTTACGGAAAGAAGAGACAAGATGGTAGGTCATATTTTGATACATGCAGGATTGGTTAATTTGTTAATAGAGGGAACAATCGAAGGTAATAACTGCAGAGGAAGACAGATTGGAATATATGAAGCATATAATTGAGGACTTGGGTTGTTAGGGGTATGTTGAGACGAAAAGGCTCGCGCAAGATAGGAAGGGATGGAGGATTGCATTAAACCAGTCGAGAGACTGATAACAGGAAAGAAAAAAAATTGCAAGCATGGCTGAATATTTCTTCAGGGGATTTCCGACTACTTCTTGAGTCGGTACCACATCGGTTCATAGAGCAACAGGTAGGTTTTCATGATAATAGGAGGTATCCCATGACTTTTGGCACTTGAGTGTATGTGAGTACAGGGAACCGAATTGTGGTGTGAATACTTACCAAAAGCCTCATCCGGACCATTGACGACCCAGTCGTCCGAACTAGACAACATGCCGTGCATCACCAGTATGGGGTACTTGGTGTTCTGCCCCTCATCAGAGATAGGGCTGTATGGAACCCGGAACATCCTCAGCAGGTAGCCGTCTCCAGTTTCCACGAAGTGTTCTTCAACTGGGTAGCCATATTTCCTCAACAGACCTGGCTGAAAATCACGAGCACAGAACCAGTCACATCATGTTCGAACACAAGAACTAGGCAAATATTGTCTAAAACTAAGATTTCTCCAAGGCAACGATGACTTAACCATAGTCCACCTGCGGCAATTTCACCATAATATGGCATAAAACGGAAGAGTATGATAGCACCAATCAGCACAGCTTCGAGTTCTGAAGACATTGTCTTTTACATACGTCAGAGGTTTCTTTACGAAAACGGCACACATCGGTGAATTTAGTGCCTTCAGACATTTTTATTTTAACAGTGCGAGATTTCTTTACACTTGCTATAGTGATGATTTTCATACTGTTATAAGAATATTGTGTATTGGTGAAGCCAGGGCTACTTTCAATAAAATGAATAACCTTTTCAAAAGTCGTAATTTATCAATTACCACGAAGATGAGACTCCTGCCCTGCTATGTGTTCTGTGTCCTCCTGTATGGCGTTGAAACGTGGACATTAACAGAAACTATCAGTAAAAGGTTAGAAGCTTTTGAAATGTGGCTATATCGAAGAATGTTGAGAATACCATGGACAGACCACACCACAAATGCTGAAGTGCTCCGCAAAATGAAAAAAGATATGGAAATACCGACCACCGTAAAAACACGGAAGCTTCAGTACCTTGGCCACATCATGAGGAATAATAGCCGTTATGAACTCCTGAAACCTGTTCTCCAGGGGAAAATACCAGGAAAGAGAAGTGTTGGTAGAAGAAGAATTTCTTGGTTAAAAAATCTGAGAACATGGACCTCCAAGACAACTACGGAGTTAATCCGAGCATCAACCAGCAGAGACGAGACAGCCAAGATGGTTGCCAACATCCGGAACGGATAGGGACCAGAAGAAGAATAAGAATGTCTTATTAATACCTAAACTAGCTTCTGTAGAACTAAATGCAGTGTTTTCTGAATGAGATATACCTTGAGTATGTCTGACGATACAAATTACCAGGGATGATGCAGAAAGGCAAAACTACCGAATCGAGATAAGCAATCGTTAGAACGTTTCATACTGTAAGAAATGAGGAACGCAAAGGAGAAAAATTCGTGTGGGTGTTCGTTTCAAGAATGTTCGATTAATTAGGCTTCTACAATGATATAATGCAGAAGCAAATATCCGGGAATACTTTATTCTTCCTGCTCGCAGAACGGCGAATCAAAAAATCTCTCGTGTAAACTACAAAATTTCTACATTTCTGCTTCCATAGTTTTAAATACCCATACAATATTAATATTGAAATTTGAAAATGATGTCTATAAATATTCATACCAAATTGAAATTATTTTTATTAGTTACAAATGTGACGAAGGCACATATGATTTTTGTGTGTGTGTGTTTGGGGGGGGGGGGAGTTTAGAACAGGATGATACCAAAGCAATGTTTTCTTAGTACAAGATACAGTATGGTAAAGTTAAAAGAATATGATCTCAGACCAAAGATATACGTAAAGATTCGTTTTATTTTCCGAATCGTTTGCAGTAATAAGAACGCTGTGTGCGATATTTAAAATTGTAGAAATTTCGTAAACGATGAAGTTGACCTTAAAAATTTGAACGAGTGCTCAACATATCCAATAAAAATTTCAACACGGCAGCATGAAGTATTCCAGGCGATTGTTCCCAACACGGTTCAATCACTACTGTCAAAGTGAGGGGTGTTCTGGCATTGTTTAACGTGAGTGCAGCAAAAGAGGATAGACAGCATATGTTGTGTAATAGCACTGCGAGACTCATTATTCTCACCGTGTCCAGCTCCATGTCTTCGTCGATGTTTGTGGAGTATCTCGGCTGGCGCGGTCTGGCCGATGCCAGCGCCGCGGTGGCGATCACCAGAAGCAGTAGCTGCGCGACGTAATCCATAGCTATGTCGGCCCTCTGCTGGTTGACACTCTCCAGATGAGGGCTGCCTTTAAATACGCTTTACTTCCTTATCTTAAACTTTTCAATGACGCTGCGTAGCGTGTGATTGAAACATAGCGATAAAAATGTCGAGATCTCAATGTCACTCAAACAGGGGAGGTAACGAGATAGGACATTGTCTTCGTGAGGTAGACGCTGTGGTGGACACATGTTGGTGATAGTTGAGGTAGGGGTAATTCTGAATGTACTACCATAAAGAATTTGGAATGCGAAGCACTGGATAAATCTCTTCTGAATACCTTGTGGACGAATTAAATGAGGAAATGAATATGAGTGGAGATGAATAGAAAAACGCGAGAAAGAAAAAGAAAATTTGTTTAAGAATAGAGAAGAAACGAGTTAGAATCTTTCCTGTGCAGGCAAGGAACAAGTTGGTATAATAGAGAGAAGTATCCGTGAAAAGGGAGTGATTGCGAGGATCTTTATAACTTAGTATTATGATTGCCTGAACAATACTAGAATGTCACTTATGTTAAATGAGTACTCCAGTTTCCACTTCGAATCCCACTCTCGGCTCTAATTATTATCGCCCTCATATTGTCCTTTACCTCTGGTAACGACTTGCTTTCTCTTTTTGAAGGATGTTGAGATGCTCCGTTTTTCGTATTCCTCATAACATTGTGCCTCTCCTTTACTGGTATTACCACATTAGGTTAAACTACCACAGTGGCAGAACGGCCGCAAACCTAAATTCTACATCCTTAATTTTATTCTATATCTACCAAATATCTCACCTGGGTTTGGAAATGAAGCCCCTGTATTAACTTCTGTTTACGTATTTTTCTTCCTCCTCAATTCTGTCCCAGTTTTGTCCTTGTTAACCAGTCTCCGCATATCACTCATGGCTGTTCGTTCGGCCTATAGTTGTCCGGTTGTTGTTCTTACATTTTTCTTAGGATTTTTTTTTTTTTTTTTTTTTTTTTTACTTATTACTTTACGCCTTGTCGACGGCTAATATCATTAGAGGCGGGATAGGACTGGGGACAAGGAACGGGAAGGAATCTGGCCATGGCCTTTTTGAAGGAAGCATCTCGGTATTCGCCTGGAGTGATTTGGGGAAACCATGGTAAACCCAAATCTGGATGCCCAGACGGGGAATTTTTCTTCGTATTTTTGTAGCATTCATTCTTTGTTCATGCCTTCAGCTGGTACATCTACAGATGGTTATTTCATCCCGCAATTTGTCAATTTTAGCAATAAGTTCTTCGCTTCTGAATCCTCCTCCTGTCCAATGTTGTCTTCCTAATAATACTTCCCCACAAAGATCATCTCTGGTGTTTTATCCACACAACCTCATTCTGAAAGGCCTCACAACCCAGATCGAATTTCGAATATTAAAAGTTCGGCGCATTGTTATTTTTTTTTTTTACCTGTGTTTTTGATACTATATTTTAATTATTTTTGTGTTTATTAATCATATGGCATTTCACAGTATTTAAAAAAGTTAATGCTGTATAATAAAACGAAGTTGAACATATGGAACAAAATTGAGAATATGAATTTGTAAGTTCAAAACTGTACAAAACTGCATATCAGCAGAGAGCAGATTTCAGGCAAGTTAGTTATGCAGTATTGTAGAGTTATTATGGGATGTGCTGGTTAGTAAGAGGAAAATAAACTACTCTCGTTGGAGATCGCTTACCTGAAACGGTCGGCTCATTCGCTTGTGTGTGACTAAACTTTTTGACGAAATTGACTTTTCTTCCCTTGTTTTTTTTTATGTTTATAGCATCTCTGTTGTCTGTCGGTTGACTGAAGATGGAAGAGAACCGAGTTTCAAAATTAGTGACACTGTAACAAAGTTTTTATTTTTCGTATGGATAAATTGGTATATACAATTCCAAATAAGTGCGAATATATAAAGTCTTACAACAAACTGCCACATTTCAGCAGTTCAGTTGTTTAGTCAAGGCTGTACTGATATGGAAGTTGATGTCATTAATTCTCGCTAGCCTCAAAGGGGTAATGTAGACTCTAGACGCTGCTCAATGGTGTGTGGAATGCTTTGATCGAGCCCCGTGGTAACAGTTTTGGGAGATAAGTATACTCCGCTTGTGGAGTAGCTATGCTTCGACCACTTCGTAACAGGTTTTGACGGCCAAATTATATTATCATTCATCAAAAGATTTCCTGCGAGTTACTGGGTGTGTTCGTCACGTGTATCAGGGTTACCTTTTACTTAATGTGAAGTACGCTATAATGCTTCCGTGGTTCCGGTTCCACAATAAAATGTAGGTCCCGTATACCTGGTAATTCTACCGGGTTAGTATAAGCGGTTAAGTTAGAGGCGGATTGCGCTGCTGATAAGAAACCCTGTCACCAGGTCACTACGGCCACACGAATTTACTTTACCTTTATACTTTTGTCGCTCATGTTAAATTTGGTGTTTTCGTGATATGATAGCTCCAAAATGATTTTATGGATTTGAAAAGTCAGTCTGACACCTTACGCAGCTTGAAAAGGATTAGCAGTAATTAGTTGTACGTTGCCTATTCTGAGTACGATGTTCTTCTGAGAGGTGTTGGAAATGTCTTGGCTTGTGGTTATGACACAGGAGTTGATCTCGAGGAACATTTTACGACTTTCACGGCTTCGTTAGGATCGACGCGAACTTTGTTCAGGAGGTTACTGCTGTTGTACCGCACTGGCGCTCGGAATTCAATAACAGAGTAAGCGTTAGCCCTTTTATTTTCTGCCTGAAATAAAAGGGGATCTACATGATCGTGTACCACGATGGGAAAAGGTGTGTAACCTATTAATCAATACGAATAGTCTTAAAGATAAGAATCCATTCTCATATTGGCACCACCCAAGAAATTAGTGCCAAACTTGTACGTTAGTAACGTTACCCATTCAAGAATGGTGACCCATCATTGGAAGGATATTGGTAGAAGAATTAGGAATGGTGAATGGAAAAGAAGAGATGGCGATGACCACAAGTTGGCACTCGATTTCATGCACAAATTTTCCTTTGTGGGTAAGGGTGACAGGGATTGGAATAAATTATCAACTGAAGTGATGAATAATTAACAACAAAAAATTGCTTATGTAGACGGGGGTCGAATTTAACACTCAAAGTACTTAAGAAAATTAAAAAAAAAATTTAAAAAGATAATTCTGTGACTATGGGAATTACCGCAAGAGCATGTGCTCCATCGCAATTAAATTAAATTGAATATAGAATCTAAGTTCGACCTTGGAGAATGGTATGAACTTATTCGATGTGCGGGAAGACCAAAATGAGGTAAAAACTTTGTTTATAACGAGAAAAAGGCATCAGTTTGTGACTTGGCGAAGAAATCTGTTAAGATTTGCCCAAACGAACGCCACTGCGTTTTCAAAAAAAAAAAAAAAAAAAAAAAAAAAAAAATTGTATTAACAAGTAGATCCTCTAAAACTTTAGAGTATTGGAACCAATGATGTGATGTTGGACACTGATTTAAACTGCTGTCGCTATTTCTCACACTGAAACGTAAGTGAATTCGTCTTGGAGGACTAATCTGTAATCCAATGATACATATCAGCCACTCATTTAACACCTGCCGAGTCATTGATTAGTAATATCTTCTGACAGGTGACTCTTGTTATCCGGTCGTCCACAGCTGTCGTACTTCATGCACGTACGCTGTGATGTATCTTGAGTTTCAGTTCAGTTCTTCCGCAATTCTTCCACTAGAAATCTACCATAATGAACTCGGATTTTTAGGTTCTAAGAATATTATTTTTGGTGCCTCAAATAGGCTCTGTTCCAATGCAAAATAGGTTCTTAAAATGTCAAAATAGTCAATCAAAACTGTGGTTATGTTTGAACAGCCAAATCGCACCAATTATATACAGTACCATGTATATGTATGTATTTAAATCCACTTTAAGATTATTTAGCAGTGTAGTACTGTTGGTGCGAAATGTGAAATTTACAGATTTTTTTAAAATTGATTTTATTTTGATATAACTGCGCAGGCTTTTAGTTAAAAGATTCGAACAGGCGGTAAATCATTATACGATCGGGGTTAAAACCCCGACGAAGCCGATAATTTTTCCTCGAAGCTGAACGTTCGGGACGGCTCCCCAGGCCCACTCAGCCTGCTGTCCAGAGAGTACCGTGGAGGAAACTCGGCGGGAGGTAAAGAACGGCCGAAACGTGGCGCTGACCCCCTCACATCCTTCTAGTGCCAATGGTTGTAATGGGATTGCAGAGATCTACCTCCGTGAATGCTGGAGGAGGCAGCAGGATTCGTAGGATCTCCGTGGCCTTTACGTTTTAAAAGTTTCGAACCTATGATGATCAGATTTTCCGATAAAATACTCTTGATGGGCCGTGAAAGGTGTTACAGGACTACACGTAGGACCATAGGAAAGGATCGCTTGGAATATTTTTGGACCCTTTCAAGTAACGGGAATGGGTGAGCAGATCCTACGGTAGTTCTACACGAATGTGCTATAAATTGAGCGCTTTACTTTACTATTACATGTAAGTTCAAACTTGTAAATTCGTCGCTTAGGTAGAAATACCGTTCAGTTCATTGTTACTTTTATTGCAAGATCGTCAGAAAAAAAACAGAGTAGTAAATATTGCAATATAAACAAAACATCCACTATACATCCGCATTAAAAATTGCGATTGAGGAAGCGGAGATAGGATTTCAGGCGAAAGTTCCGCACTTGCGGATGCGGATATGCGTAACATCCCTAGTGTGAAACACATGTCAACGTCGTATTTATTCATATCAAGCAAATCTGTCATTAACTTCTATCTCAAAACCGGCATATAGACCAAAATTCGTCAACGGCTTACAGTTAAAGTTTATAGTTAAAGAAGATATTTGTCTTCTCTTGATTTTTTTGGTTGGAAAACGGGCTAGAAAATTTTTTTCCTCTTGTATTTTATCAAATTATTGGTAGTAGTATTTTATATGTACGTCTAAATATATTTAACATAAAAATTTTAGCGAGTGATTCTAATTTAATTCCTATGCTGACAGATTTTGTAGATCAAATTAAAAATAATGCTGCACTGAATTTCGTTTTGTAAGCGCCAGGCTGAATTAAGGTCTCAGTTGGTAACAACAAAACAAAAACCTATGCTGAATCGAGGTCCGAATTTCTAGAAACGAGGCCAAATTTAACTGCTGATGTTGTACATATTTTTTTTTTTTTTACAATTACAACAAAACTAGACTAATTTTGGAAATAAATGTTTACTATCACAAGGAAACGAGGCCGAATTGACCGTCAATTCAATAAAAAAATTAAAAAATTCAAATCAAATAAAAACATAAGTCATAGACTTGACTATAAATTATCTGAATGTGATTATCGGCAATTTTTGGAAACGAAACTTTTAAAATCTGCGATCCAATGATTCCGTGTAAAGTTGGACAAGTCTGTGAGGTATGAGGTAGAAAATTCAGTCATAGAAACCACCGCTTTGGTGCAGGACGCATCGTGAAGGGGGAACCATAAGTGTTCTCTAAGGTTGGGAGGCGGGAGGGAGGACAGATTTGAATCTCCAGCAAAGGCGACGGCAGACAAAATGAAGAAGTAAAGAACGGTAAAAAAAAGTCATGCATTCGATGTTGGCAAGTCTGTGTGGGATCAGCCCCTAAATGTATGCGCAGCAGAGGTGACATTTAAAAAATAAAATAAAAATAACTTTTTTTATCCGTACACGTGTGAATCTGTCAAAAACGTAGGAGGTGTAAAAACAAAAAAAGAGACTTGAGTGGAAGATGGCTGATTAATTCAGTTATCTCCAATTCGCCGCTAATTATCGGTCGCATACCGCAATCAGATTACTTGTGATATGTGAACACCTGCCAGGATTTCAAAATAACGGGACGAAATTTGATACGGAGACGCCCAACAGGAATAATCAGTCACCGTCACCCACTACAAACTACTCTACGCCGAATACTGGAAACACGAAAATGTCTTAAATGTTCAACTGGACTATACGACTTGGTTAATTTGTTCGATAACAACCAGGTAATTATAAATACTTTATGAATCAGAAGTTACGTAATATAAAATATTTTTAAAAATTAACACAATCTGTTTATAACTTTTAGTATTAGTTAAGTACAGTTAAAAAATTTTGCCAGTCCCTTTGACTCAGTTAACTGTGGTACCGTGATGGTGTCCGGCAGTGACATGGGGTTGTCTCGTTCATGTCCTGGTGGTCGAAGAAATTTTCGGCACCAGGACTTGACCAGCAGGGAATTAGAGATGGTGGTGCACGATTTCTAATCACCAGACTGTACTCCAAAGTCTTGGGTTAAATTTTTTATTATTATTATTTCCTGATTTTATATAGCCTACTACCCAGTTACCCAAATTAGACCCTTAGTTTCTACAGTTTTATTTTTAAAACAATTTACTTTTTTATTATTTAAATAGATTTGGATAATTATTCTAAAGGATTTAACGGATCTAAAGTATTCTACTAATTAATCTACCAATTAATCTACTACTTAATGTACCATCTACTCTAGTTCACACCAAAATCAGCAAGTGTCTGTGTATTTTCATACTTCTAATCAATAAACTGTCTATTCACTGCTGTCCTGCGCTGACATCCAGCCCGCCCGGTGACTCTGCTGATGCTGCAGGGCAACTGCTGACATGCTGACCACCAAGTGCCGTCAGCCAGCCTCACGTTCCAGGTAGGGATCTCCTTCTTGTCCTTGGGTAAAATCCTAAACCTCTCCGCAGTGTGTACGAAGTGAGGGCATACCACACTTCTGGTGGTGATTGGTCCGTCGCATGGGGACTTAGGCCTGTCTTTCGGAAGAGTAGGCCTGAGTGGGCTGCCACCTGATTTCACCCTCTACCTTCTTTCATCTCTCATCCACAGCACCAACAACACCCCACACTATCACAGTAATCCACAATCACAACAACACTTACGAAATCTGTGAAACTGGGAGAAGCAACGGGAAACCTCCCCAGTCCAACTTCACAGACGTTGCCATGTTAGGGTAAACATCCCCCATGGTAACCGCCTGTTCATAATACTAGTAAACAATTTTTATGAACAGAAAATAAAGCTAAATGTATCGATGCTGTGCTGGCGTTTTGATTACTACTGCTTAAGGGTTTTCCTTATAAACGAACATTCAATGAAATAACATTGCAGTATTATGAACTGGTCCGCCATATTGACTATTCAAAACATAGCGTAACATAAATCTTTATAAATCACTTTCCTGCTAATTATTTATGAAAAACTCATTTAACGACTTTTACCTAATTACTTTTCACTGCTGTATGCCCCGATGACAATTTCCCTACACTCTTACTTCCACATTTAAAAATATGTGTTTTTTTCACAGAAATTTAAGTACATACCTATTTTTTCCATTTAAAATTCTTTCATTGTTTCTGATAATTTGTTCAGCACTTCTTTTGGTAATATATTTAAGTTCTTTACTTCTTCACCTATAAAAGAAAATTTTGCTACTACCATACATCTGAAATCAAGTGCCAGCTTGTGATTATAATAATCTTTTCCCTCCCATTTATTACTCCTAATTGTTCTAACAATATCCATTCAAAGCATCATCACGAATTCGCGCCTTTTACACGCCAAGCTTCTTCATCATATCAATTACTGGTTTTGTGTTACGGAAATTTCCACAAAGAAATCAAAGTGCCCTAATTCGTACCCCATGCATCTCCTTAATTTGATACCAAAAAATGTGGATCCATCTCTAAACTATCACAACCGTATGACCAAGATTTTGTAATACCTGTACACACCACCTTTCCACTTTGTCCAGCACAATTAAATTACTATCAAACGCTATGACAAGGTATTTACATTTAATGTCTTCAACAAGCAAATCCTCTTTCACCCTATAATCATAAGAAATCTTCAATTTTGTTTTTATGTACTGCACCTAACAGGCATTCACTTTTTTGCATTTCATTCCATGTTGGCCTACCCAACCAGATATCCTTTTCAAATACCCCTGTGGTTGATCACAGCCCTATAACGTTTTAAACCTATTAAAAAACATTATTTCATCCGAAAGAAACCTAACTATAGACTGTTAAAAATCAACACAATCATTAATTAGAATATGAACAGCAATAGTCCCAACACATTACCTTGTGTCACTCCAGTTTCGCACTTCCACCTCTTTTACTACCCTAACGCGTTGCTTCATACCTTGTAAGAGTATTTCTCCCCAACAAAGTCCCTTTTTCATTCACGTTCATGGCTTTTATCCTTATTTACCATAATTAACTGTGTCAAGTGCTTTGAAGAGGGCTAGTGTTACATTGTTAACTTCGCATTTATTTTCCATTTCATCCGAAACATCTTGCTTATAGTACACTACCTGAGATTCATATGTGCACACTCGCCTAAACCCACGTAGCCGTGTTATGAACCAGTTTCCCATCTGTCCTCCGGTAAATCAAGCGTCACGTGACTAAAGTGCTGGCAACATTCACACTCGCCAGACGATAAGCCAGTAATTCGATTTTTGGGCTCTTTCCGAACAAACTGTATTGTTTTCTTTTCTTCTTCATCGTCTTCTTTTTCTTTTCGTATGTTTACAGATTGTGAAGTAATGCTCCAGTCACAAGCCGAGTTTCTGGTCGCGCTTTTCATGCGTCCAGTATGAGACATGTTCTGTGCTTAACATTTAGTTCAGTTTTCACGGAGAAGCCAACTAGTAGCCTGGAGATATGACGTTTTATGGGAACGAGAGCTGCTTATGGAAGTCAGAGGAGTCGGCAAAAGGCAGGACTTCTCGTCAGTTTGTAAGACGGAATATCAAGTGAATTAACTACAATGTTTATATCTTGTTCTATATCGGTACGAAAGGAAGAATAGAGAAACATAACTACTCTCTCTCCAGGAAAGGAAGAGCAACAGCATCGAACTGGCACAAAACGGTTACGGAGATGAAGCATTCTATTCCATACATGGCAGCCAGCAGTGCGTTGTCAAAGCAGCTTCCGCAAAGCTGAGCTGTCAAATGCTTCACGAGACGCGGTCCTATACGTAGCAGGAGAAAAGTATTTATAAACGTTTCTCGGGAAACAAACCGAGTAATATTGTTATTAATGCCCATTTTTTCGGCGACTTTATTCTCCGTCGCCATCTTCAGGTGCAGTTGCAAGTCTTGAAGTCTGCCTTGAAGTCATATCGCATCCTATCGTACCTTTAAAATTATGATTATGTTAATGTCTTGCACCCTAACATTCCAGTTACCCAGTACACATGGTGTTGATAATACTTGAATCATATTGCAGACAACTTTTTAAAAAGCTCAGTATTGTTACAACGACTTCTCTGGTTACGAATATATATTATCTCAAGTACTTCGTCATAGAACATGTAAACTCGTTTACATCAGATTTACAGGTATGAAATTTCAATACAAGAAACAAAAATAACTTGTGCAAAACACAAACATCGCTTCCATTAGTACAAAGAGCAGTTAATTATTCTCAGACACATCTTTTTAGTAAATTTCTTAGAAGCATATAACAATTTATACACAAAAAGATGTATTTTAAGAAAAACCGAGAGATTATCTTTTTAGCAACTCCTTTTCAAGAATTTGTACAAAAGAATTAATTATAGCTCATATTTATTTTGAAAAATTAAGTTGGAAAAATTATTATTATTATTATTTTGGCTTTGCAACACATAATAATTTTTCACTATGATTATTACTCATATTGTATATATATGTATTAACTATGACATGTTTCACATCCCAAACCCCTTCCTTTGCAAGGAACTATGGAACAAGAGTAGCAAATAAATACATAAGCTACTATTTGTTAAGAAAAACATGGACGATTTGTATAAAAAAAATAAACATCTAAACAAGTGCTGGTAATTTGTTTAAAAACAAGGCAAGATCAGCAGTCCATATGTGCTCAAGACGAAATGTTTGTGAACAACAATTTTCAGTTTGACGAATACCCTTCACATTTCTTCATCTTCCTATCTCAAGTATGGACTGAAAAGTTACACTTCTTGGTATTAACGTAATAAGAAAATGAAAACTACTCAATGTATACTATCCAGAACACAATTTCCTTGAGAGTCCTTACAAAGTGCTACCATCTTCAGAGGGAGGGGACTTATTATTAAAACTTTTGCATCACATATATAATTAAATAAATTTTTACAAAACAATAAAAATTCGTTTTTGAATATCTGTTAAAAGACAAAGCTTCCTATAAGGTGCTCGAAATACCTTTTTTTCGCCCCTCTGTTACTTGTAAGAGAAGTACCCTAAAAAAAATTCTTCTGTTGATCTGTTTTGCGATCAATAAAACAAGTATTTCTGTTACGTCAGATCACAAGCCATGCAATGGAGGCGGGAATTACAGTAATTATATTTTTGACATTTGTGCTACGGAACACTAAAATGAGTGTAAATGTCACAAGGGAGACTCCATAAACTACGTACCTCCATTTTGCATTTTGGCCTCCTGTGAAACTCGCCATCTCCCCTCCCCTACGGAGATAATTAAATGACGGAAATATGTATTCACATGCTGTTGTGTGTTATGTATCTTATTTTAACTGTAACAAATAATACTAATAAAAGCTACGTGGTTTGGTTCGGAAACCTCCCCCCCCACGTAGCCCAGCGTAGATTTTCAGCAACTCCCCTCCCCTTTTTTAGACCGAGCCACGTTGTTTATGCACGCTCCCCAACCGATGTATTGCAGCTGCTAGGGACAACAGGAGAGAATTCAGATACGCCGGTGCTGTAGTTACGGCAGATCTCACTTTCATGAGATTTTCTTCAAGAATCTAAATTAATTTTGAGATTACATGTGTTCTTAAAAATATCAACTTTAACAAATAACACAACACATATTAGCAGAAACGTTCCGGCGTTAACAGACATACGGTGTCAGTCATTTCTGCTCATCACCATAGTTTGAGGTAAACTACCAACAGGTCGCGGAAAGAACCTAACAATAATCAGATATTTGTAAGTAAACACGTACCTAACGTCTTACATCAACGCTTAGAAAAATCAGCTACGTACTGTATAAAAAACAAGTGATTCCTTATCTGTTTTGAGATAAAGTCTCCTAATAGATTCATGCTGACTTGGCATGAATTAGCAATAGTATATTTATGATTAACTGTCTGTAATCGCTTGTGGAAAAGTTCGAAAGTCAATAAGAGTTTCTTGCTGGGAGCAAGCGGCACTGATAATCTATATTCGCTGCCTCGACTTTTAAATGGTGTACCTATTTTAAACTTTGTAATTATTTGTAGAATAGCTGCTTAGGACCAGAAAATTGATAAAATTTCAGTGTGATCCCCATTTTAATCAATTTTCCGAAGACTCTCTTTTATTGCCATACTTGTACTTGGCTTTCAACAAAAATAATTTTTCAGATCAGTGAATATGAATAAGACACCTTCATTCTTCTTCTCCTCAGAGCGAATATTGTCCTCTGAGTCCTCTTCAGTTATCAAATTCCAAACCGAATGGTAACGCTCTGTCGTCGCATTGGGGAAGACGCGGGCTGGAATCCCCGTGCGATCATCCACATTTGGATTTCCCGTGGTTTCCCCAAATACTCCAGACGAATGCCGGGATGATTCTTCCAAAAGGCCATGGCCGAATTTCTTCGCGTTCCTGGCCCCCGGTCTTTTCGCGCCTATATTGGAATCGATGTCGAGGAGGCGTAAAACAAAAAATAAATAAACAAACTCGAAGAAGAAAAATGAAAATCTCATGTTTGGATTCAAAGATGTCAGGCTTTTCTAATACTTTATATCTTGTAGCAGGAAATTTAATAAAAATTATATAGATCGTATTCAATCTCTCTGCGTAGTAAACAATGATTTTTATTCACTGTAGATAAAATATTTATTCCTGGTGTCATACCTACTTATGTCATTTGCACTACAGGATTCAGGATTTTCTACTGAGAAATACAGTAGTTTGTACATATTGTGTTGGTATTGAAATTATTTCTAAATTTCCACAGATGTCTGTATGACGCCAGTGGGTTACTTCCCGAAATAATTCCGACAGAACTATTTTGTGATCTTAATATCTACAGAGCTTGTGAAGAATTTAATCAGGGTGACGTGATGCCTTAGGCGACTAGGCAGTGGCACTACGGAAGCTTTCTAACTCTCTTATTTCCGTGTTAACTATTTGTAAGTTAATAACAGTAATTTGTCTCTAAATGTTCACGTGTAATTATTAAAGTCTCTTGCACATACAATGTGTATTCTTTAGCGATGTATTTGTTATTCCCGGCTAACAGGCGCTAAACCTAACTTGTGAGGGAGATTGTATAGGGGTTTAAGTCACCAACCAAAATTATTCTGTATCAGATTTCTTCACCAGAGGATTGCAGTGTTCCTGGAAGAGAAATACACACTCGTCACTTTGACCGAGATTAAAATTCGCGTAAATACAACAGACCATCGCATTTAGGGAGCGTCCATAAACCACGTAACTCCTTTTTGGCCTCCTGTGAACCCCGAATACCCCTCCCCCGCACGTAGCCTGACATGGGTTTTGCCTCTACCCCTCCCCCCCCCCCCCCGAACGAAGTACGTAGCTTTTTTCCCTATTGATTCCAGGTCTTCAGTACACTTTTTTCTCTTATTTTTTTAACTGCTTTACGTCTCTCAACAGCGTGGTCGTTAGAGACAGGAAAGGATGTGGGCAAGGAATTGGAAGGAATTCGGCCATGGCATTCTGAAGGAAGCATCCCGGCATTTGCCTGGAGTGATTTGGGAAACCATGGAAAACCCTAATCTGGATGCCCGGACGGGGATTCGAACTGCCGTCCTCCCGAATGCGAGGCCAGAACGCTATCCGTTACACCACCACGCTCGGTTTTCTTTTATCAGCCTATCGAAAATTACATATGGAGACAATTAAATGTAGGAAATAAATATTCACATGTTATTGTGTGTTCTGTACCTTATTTTAACTGTGACAAATAATATGAATGAAACGCTACGTGGCTTGGCCCTGAACACCCCCCACCCCCAACCACCGGCGTAGCTTTCGAGACAACTCCTCCCTCTTCAACACCGAAATACGTAGTTTATGGACGCTCCCTTAACTACCCGTCTGCCCTATACGGCTCATTATCGTACAACGGTCACTTCACGACTAACGCCATTTCGCTCCCATAAGTCACTGCACGACTCCACAGAGCCATCTATAGTTATCTTTGGTACTACCGCAGGAATGCGCGGTCCATATGAATATACATGCAAATATTTGCAACACCTCACCTTATACCATTCCTGCTGTACCGTTCACGACTAGGTTGCAGAGCTACGTTACATTATTCAGATTAAGTTGTTATCTATAGCTAAAAACAGGAATTTTGTTTTCGATGTTTTGTACTAATGGATCCACCTTATAATCATACTGTACTTTCAATTTCTGTCCGTGTACCTAACAATACCTTTTCGGTATTTACCTTCATTACAAAGTGACCTGTCCAGATCGCACAATCCTAACCTACTTTAATGCTATAATATAACATTACGCAACTGATTTAGGATAGTTGGGACGGACCACACTAGGCCCGGTAGCAATCTCCATGCTTTCACACTTTCGCATTTCAAGAATTTGAGTCTAAAATTCCTCCACTATTCAGACAAATTTTTTTTTTATTTTTTTTTTTATTTTATTTATTGGCCTTTAGCCTTGTCGGCCATACAGCCAGCCTTTGTAAACTTTACATTAATGTGTACATAATATTTTCATTTAGTTATACAACTTGTTTTTTACATGGGTTTTTCATTATTTACTAGACTATTAATCTATATTACATCATTTATGACAATTCACTTATGGGTTGCTCACACTCAAACATTATAATTTGACATTGTATACTTGTGATCTCACATGTAAATAGGACACATTTAACAAGAAAATTTTAATTGGTATAAAGGTTACACTTTTATGGTATGTATAAGTAGATCTAAGCTAGGTGTTTCCATCTTCTAGATGTATCATTTTAGTCGTTATATATTTACAATGAGTCTGCATCTATAGCACACAATAAAGAGGTAGTTTTTGAGGCGTATATATGATGCAGTTTTAAGAGTTAGATGGGGAGAATTCAGATGAATATGTCTCCCTCCTTATAATATGTCATTAATGTCTTATAAATATTTTTGTCGGTTGGTGGCTAGCAAGATAATCACATTCGTTGGTAGAGGAACACCGAGGGTTTTTAATCCTTCAGCATTTTGTCTTGTTGTATTCTATATTTCTGGCAGGAAAATAGAATGTGGTTTAAATCGCCTACTGCTGTATCTGAACAGTCGCATTGTGAAGTTTCTCTGAGATGTATTCGATTTAAGTGGCTGGGGAAATTACCATGGTGGAAGCGACTTCTAATGATACTTGTGATGTACCGCCTGTTGACATTCCCATTTGTAATACCAAGGCTTGACGGGGATATCTGGTTGTATGCGGCGTAGTGTGTACCTTTTAGTTGTGAAGAGCTACTCCATTCTGTTGCCATAGTTCTTTTGCTCGCTGTTTGATAGTTTGGTAGAGTTCTGAGGAGTGAAGTTTTAAGTCTTCTTCTTGTCCCGCTACTATAGCTTCCTTTGCCATCTTGTCGACGCATTCATTAAATTTTATTCCCTTGTGGGATGGAACCCACAAGAACCTTGTGGTGATGCCCTTTTATGTTATTGGCATATATTTCGTGAAAGATGTCTGCTATTATGCTTGCCATCCTTGTGTTCCAACTGGGCTTTTCAATGCTTTTGATTACACTCAGGGAATCGGAGATGATTATTACTTCGGTTTGGTCACGGTTGCCGCTATATTTCAATGCCTCTAATATCGCTTTTGCTTCTGCAAGAAAAATTGACGTTTGCTCTGGTAACGAGTATAGTGCCTGATACTGTGATTGTGGGCAGTATATTGCGCATCCTACTCTGCTTTCTGGTCTGACCTTGGCGCCGTCTGTGTAGATGTGTGTTGCATTCAAGGCTAAGGTGCTTAGTTTCCTTTTGAGGTTTTCGTTTTCATCCGTGTTCTCAGATTTTTCTAGGAGATGGATTTGGGTGTCGATTGTTCGTAGGTGGGAATGGTGCTTGGTAAATAGGATGTATTTCGAATTTCTCTATTTTGTCACTGATCTCTTCCCAATAGTTGTACGCTTCCAGTAATGGTATGTCGTGTTGGGTCGCTGGATCTTGATTTGTAAATTGTTCTACAGCTTGTTTTAATGTTTCCATCCGTTCCCTCAGTGGATGCGTTTTGAGGTTTAGTTTGTCTACTAGGAACTTTTCGGATAGCTGACTTCTTCTTATATGTAGAGGCGTGTCCCCGGATTCCACTAGTAGTGCGTTCGTGGGTGTAGACCTCATGGCTCCTACACATGTTCTGAGGCAGCGGTATTGCAATCTGTCCAACTTCCGTAGTGCGTCTTTCCTGCCGTTGACGTAAAAGATGCAGCCATAATCTACTAGCGATCTGATTAATGCTCTGTATAAGAGTAGGAGGGTTTTAGGATGGGATCCCCACCATGTTCCCGCCTACTGCCCTTAAGATGTTGAGTCTTTTTCTCAGATTTGGCTATCACCTTCTTGTATGTGTTCTCTCCAGGTAAGACGATTATCGAGTATCATTCCTAGAAATTTTGCATTGTTTTTCACTGGGAAGCTGTATGGTCCTAGCGACACGTTGTCATTGATGATGATTTTTTCGTTTGGAGAATATTACTAATGTTGACTTATCAGCTGCGATTTCCATCCCATTGTTGAATAACCATGTACTGAATGCCTCCAATGCTTCTTTCAACATGAGAAAGTACCACTTCCATAGTTGAACCCTTTATATATATTACTATGTCGTCTGCGAATTGAGGGTAGTTACTTTGGGGGAAAAGAGTTTCCCCAGGTCCGTGGGTGTATATTAAGTACAACAGAGGACTTAGTATAGCTCCCTGCGGGAGTCCTTTAAACACCAAGCGAGGACCTATCAATTTTCTTGGTCGCTATATATATCACTCTTTCTGATATTAGGGAGTATATTCCTGCTAAGAGCTTTTGGGGGATTCCCAGCTTACTGAGTTTCTGCATCAGAACGGGTATTACCACATTGTCATATGCTGCTGAAATATCCAAGAACACTGCGCCGAGGTACTGCTTCTGTATGTATGTGATATTGATATCTGTATTTAGAATTGACAAGTTATCCATGGTGCTCTTTCCTTTCCTAAAGCCGAATTGAGTAGCTGGAAGGAGCTTGTTTCTTTCCAACCACCATTCTAGCCTATTTTTGTTTAGGCGTTCCAGCGTCTTTGATACGCATGACATTAGTGAGATTGGCCTATATGATCCTGGGTGTTTTGGATCTTTATGGGGTTTCAGAATTGGTAGGATAATCTGTGTTCTCCATTCCTGAGGAATCGGAGGTTCATCCAGATGTCGTTGAAGCATTTTGTGAGGAATTGTAGTGGCATGTTGAATAACATCGCGTAGTGTATTCCGTCTATTCCCGGGGCCGTGTCGGAGGACTGTTTTAAGCATTGGAGGAGTTCTTTGACTGCAAACGGTGCGCAGAGCTGGTGCTCAGAGTGTTCGGCAGGATTTGGTGCGTATCGGGATTCTGGATTGGAGGTACTATCTGGAGCTATTCTTTTGGAAATTTCTTCTATACACGAGCTGTCTACTGAATTATTTGTTGGTCTATGTTTCCTATCTCTCAAGCATCTTATTCTCTCCCATATTGAGCTCGTGCTTGTGTCTTTACTCAATGTTTCGCAGTACTCGATCCAACTTTGTCGTTTTTGTTTCTTTAACGCACGTTTGGTCCATGCACTAATTTTTTGATATTCTATGTAATTCGTTAGTGTTGGTTCTCTCCGGTATTTATGTAAAGCTAGACGTCTTTTTGCTATTGCTCTTGAGCATTCTGAGTTCCACCAAACTGTCGTGGTCTTGCCTGAATGAGTTCGTTGTTTTCTTGGAGGTATTGATTTGTTTGCTGCTACTGTTATTGCTGCCACTAATTGCTTATATGCTTCTATCCCCGTTACTTTTGCTGGGATTTTGTGGATTTCCTCTTCCAAACATCGCTTGTATGTTGTCCAGTTAGCTTTTTTTATGTTCCAGCATCTTGTTGGATGCTTTCTGTTTTCATAGTCTGGTGGGCATCCGATTGTGAGTTGAATTGGAAAATGGTCTGATCCCAAAGTGTCCTTTAATACCTGCCATGTGGCGATGGTTGCAATGCTTGGCGAACAGAGTGTGAGGTCAACGGCGGATGGTTTACCGCCTACTCTGCGAATCAGCGTGGGGGTTCCGTCGTTCATAATTACGAGGTTCTCGTCTTCTGCCATGTCTATTACTGCTGTACCGTATGTGTCATCATGGTGGCATCCCCAGCTCCGGCTGTGCGCGTTGAAATCACCTGCTATTAAATATGGTGGTTGTATTTGTTTAAATAGGTTTGTCCAATCCGCCTGTTCGATCTTTTTTCGAGGGGCGCAGTATATCGATACCGCAGAGAATGAAAATCTTTGAGTCGAATTCGTATTGATACTGCTTGGAAGGGAAGATTATTGTTGTTTAAATGTTGAGGCTCATGCGAAATGTGTTGGTCAATTAAGATAGCAACCCCTCCTTTTCCATCTGTTCGGTCATTTCTATATACATGGTAATTTTTGAATCTAATTTCTTTGTGAGGGTGGAACCATGTTTCCGATAGTAAGGCTATATCTATTTTCATGTTTTGTAGTTCTGCACTCAAACTTTCTCTGTTTGAATATACTGATCTACCGTTCCACTGGAGTATTTTTAGTTGCGGGTCGTGAGTGGAGGACGAGTGCGAATTTTGTTTGTTATCTGGGTCCATTATGTGGTCGTTGTGATGATCGCCTCTAGTAGGTTTCTTATATGTGATGGATCAATTGTACTGTTGTATCTTGTCTGCTCAATTATGGTTATTACTAACGCCATCAATTTTTCTACTAGTGGTATTTCCGCCGCTATTATCTGTTGCTGCGCTAACTGGTGATTCGGCTCAAGATTTCCCGGCATCCTGTGTGGTAGTGGTTGATATGGATTGAACGTTATGGGTTGTGTTGGGCCGTTGCTTTTCCAGAACAGATTCTGAGGGATTATGGTACTACTGCCCACTGGCCTTGTTTTTGTAACGTATGTGGGCATAGGCGGCTGGCCAACTCCGGTGTTATTCGGGTTTCCTTGTACATGACTATGTGGAGTTGTGTGGCGCGACCGATGCTGGCTTCCGGGTTCTCGCACTTGCGGGCTGCTACCTTCTTGTGTTACTGCTGGGATATATGGTGGGTTTAGCGGTGTTGATTGTTTGGCTGCGATAGGAACTGAGTTTTCCTCCGGAAGTTGTTGGCCCGTTTGTATTAGCTGTGGGCCTGCTGCTGTTACATTGGCGTAAGTGCGTTGGTTTGTAAGGGGGTGCCATTGTTGGGGGTTATTGACTACCAAATTTTGTTTTCTTTCTAAGCGCTGTTTGAATTCTGGGCAGGAGCGATCGGTAGACAGGTGGTTTCCTTGGCAGTATATGCAACTTGGTTGGTTTTCGGAAGTGCAATCTTTGAGTTTGTGAGAACCAGCACATCTGCTACAGCGAGGTTGGCTTCTACACTGGGCTTGGGTGTGGTTGTACCTAAGACATTGATAACATTGTATTACTGGTGATACGTAGGGTTGTACAGCACATCTCATGCCATATAAGTATATGAACTGTGGCAATACTTGGGATTGAAAGGTTAAGACGCAAACTGGTAGGGGGCGGTGTTGAACTCCGTTGTCTGTTACAACTTTTTTAGTAAATCTTCTGACTCGTAGCACTGGAAAGGGGGAGATTGTTTCATTTATTATTTCATCCGCCGATAGCGAGGTGTCGATGTTCCTAATCACTCCCTGTTTCCTGGTCATATAGTATGGTATGTAGGCCTCTAGGTTATTGTCCTTTAGTGATCTCAGTTCTACCAAGGAATTTGCAGCGGTACCGGTCTTAGTTTCTATTCTAATTCTATTCCGCCCTGCGGTAGTAATATTAATTATTTCCGATCTTATGTGGTTATTATGTAGGAAGAGCATTTTTCCTACTGACATAGGGTGCAGCCTGCCAATGTTGTTATTGCTACTTTCCACCATTACATAGTAAGGACCATTGTCCGTGGGTTATCTTGACTATTCTGGTTTATGGGGTAGCCGGGTTTTTCATAATTATTTGGAGGGCCCAGATGAGGCAGTGGAACTGGTATAGGAGGCACGTTAGTTGCATTGTTAGATACACTTTCACTGACTAACGGATCTATTAATTTACTGGGTAGCGGGACTCTTGCGATGGGTTCTAGGTTAAGCAATAGCTGGTCTTTTTGCTTGGCGCGTTTACTCACTGGTGACGTATGTTGTATCTTCTGTGGTGAACGTGATCTTGCGCGTGAAAGCGGTTTGGTTTTTTGAGTCTGCCGGTGCTGTTGTTGATCTGTCGGGACTCCCTGCTGATCGTACTGCAACTCTTCCACTGTCATCTGCGCCGGTCGTTCAGCATACGGTGGGTCTTGGGTAGTCTGCGTGTGGTGGATACCGGGGTTGTCTTCCATGTCCTGGAGGGTAGGAGTGCTCTGGTGGTCTTCGATGTCGACGGCTGCTTCAGGAGGTGTGTCTTCCATCTGGTAATAAGTGCGTAGGGCCACTCCCACTGTCAAACTGGTCGATGGAATCGATCCAGTATTGTCTGCCATAGTGTTCCGAGACTGCGTCTCGGAACACTATGGTGTTAGTTGTCGTTGTTATAACTTCGCTTCTTGTAAATTAAACACTACTTTGTAACCGATGATTAACTGAAACGTTGGTAAACACTATCACACTGAGAATCGAAAAGTGGAACAGTCCGAATACACTACGTCCGGTTGTCTCACTCCCCAGACATATTTATTCGAATACAGAAAATTTATCACTCCCTCAAGTTCTGGTCACTCTTCACTTCCAAGTATTGCGCTATACCAAAAGCAGTAGAATTTTTCAGTAACTCTGTTCGGACCATCTTCTTCTGATAAAGTCTTCGATTCTGAGATTCCGATTATGTCACCCCCGTTAATCTTAGCACAAAAACATTGTCTTTGTGTATCCTACGAAAAAGATGCAAGATGGGTATTTTAGTGATCCAAGCGTAGATTGAAGTATTCATTTTCCTCACGTTGTCTCTAAAGGCGAAGATAATAACTGCTACTACGCTGAAAATGGTTTGCAGCAGTGTTGATTTCAACATATGCTCTACTGTTTCGGAGGTTAGGATTGCCATTCACGTGCGATTTGTGTTTCTAAAGAAAGAGCGAATTCAAATGGGATAAATAATCTGAATATTACCCCAAATAGCTGTTGATGTAGAACATCATGTAAAAATCCGCTTGCTCTAGTGGTAAAGCACTAATCATTTTGAATTTGTTTGAATTACAACTAAACGAATGAAGTTCTAAATATGTAGTACATTATGGCGCTATGTGGTTGACACATATTAACTGTGGAAAATTAGTCTCAATAATATCAGCGTTGAGGAGCTCTTCAGGGCTTATTCGCAGTGTCTACCACTTGATTGCCAGAGTGATGGTACGTTTGATACGCCGTCTTTGAATACTGCTGTGCCGAGAGTCTTTGGGCTTGAGCACAGCTGATGTTGTATTGACCTGACTTAAATTCAACGATCATCTACAATGAGTCCTCAAAACTGTCTCTCAGTTCTCACACAGTTCAAGGTAAATGCATATCGATCCACAGAACATTGTAAGAGCACTGAGAAACTGATGGAAATGAAACTTCCTAACTACAGTGTCGGTGCGTTTAGCTCCTGAAAACAATGCGATCGCCGCCATTGAAATACCCAAGCATTTGCTTCCCCACTGTTCAGTGCCTGCACGTCACTTATCATCTCGACTTCTCCTCCGGATCTGGGATCGACACCAGTCGAAGTGGACTGCTTCGTCAGTGTCGAGCCATGACTCTAAGCACGCGGTCGTAGACGAGCTCTCTGGCGTGAATCCCCCACAGGAAGTCGAGGTGGCTGAACGAGTCCTGAGCGACTAGATGGCTCTCCACCATGTTGGTCAGGCCACGGCGGAGTTTCTGCACGTCCTGCAACAAACGGAAGTAAAGACAGATTCAGTTTTTCTTGCCAGAAGTTCTACAAGTCACGTAAATTACATTTTCCTGGGATAACATTAAGGTCTGTAACCGCAGTCATCCACTCTGCCTTCTGCATCCCTATGTCATTGATCATTTTTGATTCGTTCATCGGTGTGCGGGATTAGTAACGTATATGTTTAAGATCTATCTATCATTTTTTATCTGAAGTTCCACATGAGAAGTATTTTGTTTAGTTGTCGTAAAAATAAACACTGTCAGTGGTGGAGCCACTCAGCTGTGTGGGGAGGCAGCAGGAAGTCACTAGAGGCGTGATCAGCTGGGTCGGTGGCCTGGCTCTGCTCGATAGCGAGAGAGGGGATTCTCGACTATGCAGTAGTCAGTAACAAACAGTCAAACATTAAAGCGACAGACGTACTAGTGTGATGTGCTCGAGACAGACTGCTTAGAGTGTCTCATACTGAATTATTTTTAAGCAACTATATTTAACACTTAATTGCCGCACAGTCTACTTATGTTGAATACATGTGTTTTAAAGTGCATGATCTTTTCAGTGAGAATTACCAATAGTAACATATCCATCAAATCAGATTCAGGCTGATTCTATCACAAGCAAATGTTGTCGAAATTTATGTTCTGCAATCGTTCGTGGCCGAATTACAGAATTTGTATAGCCCGTTATGTGCTTAAGGGGGCGTCCATTAATTACGTGAGGCGTTTTTCTGCAATTCCGGACCCCTCCCCCTCTGGTGAGACTTCGTGAGATTTGGTTGGACCCCCCTCCCCCTGTAAAATGACGTGAGATTTTGACGGAGGACCCTCCCCCCTACGAATGGACCTCGCAACATTTTGAGACCTTTTTTTTTAGGCCTCATGCTCCCAAGGGTGGTTATACCCCCCTAAAGTCGGTTTTTACCCCCCTATAATCGACTTTCGCGTCATTTGTAGACTCTTTTTTTTTTAGCTCTACAGTCCAACAAAAATTTTCAAAACCTCATGTGAGATCTCCGTTGCCCCCCCCCCCTCCCTTCCCCTTGGTGAGGTTTCGTGAGATATCGCAGGACCTCCCCCCCCTCATTTCACCCCACGTAATTAATGGACACCCCTAAAAAACCAAGAGGAACGACGGATAGCAACAAACAATCTCCTCTCAATCACTCTGTCCTACTATTAGGAAACGTTTGTCAAATAAAGATTCTTTACACAGGAAATCGTTCAGTTGTCAGAACTTGGTCCATTAAAACTGGGTGCACCGAGTTTGACACTTTGATAATATATTCGCGAAATTCATGAACCTGGGAACCTCAAAATTTCCATCTCAAGATCTCAATGGAACTGAAATTTCAGGCTACTTTTGGCTCAATGTTGATATAGTAAACCAGGAATGAAAAATAATGGTTGCAATGGTTAAACACGTGAAGAGAACTTGAGATGAACAGGGAAGATTTTAGACATGAACTTGAAAAGGAAGAGGCTCAAACACGAAGCGAGAAAATAGATTAAACTATAATAAAGTGGCACATAGGAGTTGGTCAATGGATGGGAACAACTGAGAGTGGATTCCATGGTTGGTTCGATATTGCTAAAGATAATGAATGTGGTAGTTATGCAAGAGTAAATGACGGATTAACGTAACAAGCGGCGAGGCATAGAATTGGAATTAGTGATATTGAATATTTCATGCAACTAACTATATGTCAGCAATGCTACTCACTCTCCCAATCATTTATGAGTAAGAAACCTTAAATACTTTTGCAGAGGAATGCGTATCTACGAATTCGCGTATCCAGGCGACAACTTACATATATCATGTCTCTTTTTATTATTCCTAATACAATTAGGGACGTCAAGTGTATTGAGAGTGGAGACAAGATGTCTTCCCATAAATAAACACCGGCTACTAATCATATGTTTACAGATGTCCACCTCTAGCTACCCAACTGCTCCAAGGAGGTTCCATGATTCTGAGCACAAGTTGGATAATATACCTCCTTCAACTGGTTATATCATCACTAAGTGGATAGTTCTAAAAATTAAAAGTGAGGTACTTTACGGATTGTCAATGCCGCAGTTACTGAATTGGGGGAGCAAACGGGAAGGAAACTGGGAATCTCTACAGCATTCGCATGAGAATCAAACCACAGCCCAATCCTGGATGACACAACCTGGGCACAAAATAAGACCATCCCAAATCTTATCTATCCCGGAGGGGACAGTAGAAGTTGATAATATCACAATGTCGTTCGTGGTCTAACGTAACTATTACAAAGGAAAAGTTTGATTTACGTATTGACACCATGCGAAATAAAAGAATTCAAGATTTATTACGTACAAATAATGTGGCATCTTTTATAACTGACAGATCAGGTTTCCGTACATTCTGAGTGAAATATAGAACCATTATGTATTCGCACATTATGTCAGTCAAACTCTCATTTCATCTGAGGCCTTTAACTTAGCTATTTGTACTAGTGCACTACTTTAGTTCTTACTAACTTTTTTTTTCGTCTTCAGTATCTCGACGGGTTTGATGCAATCCTCCAGCCCTTATTATCTTGCGCTAACCTCTTCATCTCAACATACCCCTTACAACCTACATTTTCAGTTATCTTCTTCATATATTCCATTTTTTGTCTACCTCTTCATTTCTTACCTTCGACAACTAGCTCAACCAACAAATTAATTAATCCCGCGTGTCTTAAAATGTGACCCACCACCATGTCTCTTCTTTCTGTAAGGCTCTTCCACAAGCTTCTTTTATCGCCAATCATTTCCAAAACTCGTTCATTTCGTACGTTATTTGTTCACTTAATTTTATGCATCTTTTTATAACACCACATTTCAAATGCCTCAATTTTCCTTCTTTCCGGTATTCACTACCATAAAGTGCTGTGTGCTACACACGCCGTTTTAAAAAGTTCTTTGTGAGTCTTAGACCAATATTTGAAACTAAAAGATTTCTCTTTTCCATGGAGTCTCTACTTGCTAGTGCTATTCTGCTTTTAACACCATTCCTGCTATTGCCATCAGTTTTAATTTTACTGCCAAAATGGCAGCATTCATTTACTTCTCCTATCGCATTCCTTCCTATTTTTTTATTTAATCTATTATAAGTGACATCATTTCTACTACATTTCGTCACTATTGACTTGCTTATTCCAGTCCTTCAGTGTTTTATTTATGACATTCAGTAACTTCTCAATTTCTTCAGTCTGTTCTCCGCATATCTTAGAATACTGATTTTTCCTCTTGAACATTGCATGTGTCTCATGATTCTCCATTTCTCTTATTTCGAATAGTAATAGGGTTGAAATAATTACTTAATATAATCTTAATGAATATCAAATGAAAGCTGACAACACGCTGACTATCAAAATGTTAGAATTTTCATTCGCAATAAAAAAATATTAAAAATACAATTTCACCATTTATTTACGAAAGTAATGATCTGAAAATTCTTTAAAAATTTACAGTGATATGTATCCTGCCAAAGTTTACGAGAAAAATATATCGATCTTTCTGGAGTTTATGGTATTTCGCAAAAAAAATTGGTACTCACAGCAGGTATTTTTTTGATAAAAATGATATGAATCATTTGATGGGAACATTCACAAATCAATCATAAATAAATTACGAAAAAACTTATTTTTAACATTTTCAAAAGTCCACCAAGACCCACAGTAATTTTTTGATTTATACATTGACAGACAACGTATAACTAACATAATTTGACAATCAGTTGTTATCAATCGTTTTAAAAATGTTTTTTCCACTTTTTGTGAATTCATATTAATACACAATCTACGTTGGCGAAAGTAACTCGCTTTAACAAACAAAAAACAAAACAAAAAAACAAAAAATAGCTATCTTAATTTGGTTACGAAGTACGAAGATGATTTATTTTAAATACCGAACTTAATAAATTCCGTCTCGTTCATTAGTATTGCACAAAGAAGTTATGTTTCTACATAAATTCGTAAGTTATTTGTGACATTTCAGAATGACTTGACTCATGAAGCACAGTATTTGAGTCAGGACACGCTTGTGTGTACACGTAGTCATAACAGGATACTGAGTGCGTGTTGACTGACCTCTGTGTCAGCCAGCCAGTCGCTGGCACTGTAGAACAGAGCCACCGGCGCTGTCACCCTGGACAGCAGGTAGTCGGGCGGGCTGGACCTGCCGTAGCGCTGACGGTTGCCTAGAGGACCGTGGTCGTACTGCCTGAAGTGGCCTGAAACAGGTGCCAGCTGTCACACGAAACAGCCTCGTAAGGCTCAGCCAGTTCCAAGGATTAATATTCAATATAGCAGCTTCTCCCAAACAAATGAAACACTCTACGGGTCATCCTGCTTCCAAGCACGAGGCTCCAGGTATGAACAAAAACCAACTCCTTTCAAGAGCCCTTTTTTTTTAGGGCTTTACGTCTAATAGAAACCGATAACATTAGAGACGGGAGAGAATGGTGGGCAAGGACCGGTAAGGAATTTGACCATGGCATTTATTTTAAAGAAACCATCCCGACACTTACCAGTGATTGGGGGAATTCATGCAAAACCGATATAATAATTGATAAAATTTCGATGGAGTGCTCTCTTCGGTGGCAATCTCCCTACACATCCGTCTTTCTCCTTTCCACTTCCAACCTGCTTTTGCTCTCAACTAAGTTTTACTTTAAATTCTTTCAGTGTTTTTGGTAAATTATTCACCAATTCTCTTGGCTATTTATTCCAGTCGCTTACACCCTCTGTACGAAAGAAAATTTCCCACACCCTTATGGCTGAAATCAAGTGCCAGCTTGTGTTCATGGCCAACTTTACCCTTCCAAGCACTTCTCTTAATATATCTGAATGGCTGACCGATGTTTTGAACAGATGACCTTCCAAAAGCAATGCCGTGCGTTACCATTTATGAATAACACTCTGTTGGCTCAATAAGACAACCTCCATATCCGCTTCTGAGAACACTTACTTACAGCGCATCAAATACTATAACAAGTGAGCCTGCAATCTGGGATGAAAGCCACAATATTGTTAATAACTGCATCCGCCATCACTGGCATCGAGGTGGAAGCATCTGGGTGACCTACGCCTACAGTGTAGGCAAGCAAGCGAGCACTTCGATGACCGCTAAGCTGTGTGATGGTGGTCTCAAGAGTTATCTGCCCTTACCACAGATGGCATAGTGCAACATCTTATAACTTAATAACATGGAATGACGTAAGAAAGTTGTACCACTTCATAGAAAGTGTAAAAATTAAAATTTGCGTGATATTTAGTTTACTTAGTTGTCCAAACGTTGCAATACATAGCGAGGCTTACCATTTTCCTTGTCACCACTATACGTCTGTTGATTCCATCTAATTCTAATGGTGAAGGCTACCAAATTCAGCAAAATACCGCATTTTTCATGTTGTTCAACGTCCTGCGTTTCTTGAGTGTCACCACCCGCGTCCCAAACGTATGTTTAATTCTTGTATTTGTTCAGACGACTGTTATTAGTATTATTAATAATACTCACAACAATAGACGCGGTTTTGAATTCCCTCCTACCATCCAGATGGTTTCCACAAATCACTGCAAGACAATACGGGATAACTCATTCAAAATTCCATGGCCGAATTCCTTCCCGTTCGTTGATCCCATTCCTATCCCGCCTCTAATGACGCAGAGCTCTAAGGAAAAGAAAGCACATTTGAAGAAGCATCTGAGTTGATTAATTATTTGTATCATGTTGGTGCACTTGCGGGTTACCCTCATAGCGTTTCCTTCCAGCCTAATGTAGTTATAGAATGTATTTTAGAATTTTTGCGAATAAATTCTTGTTAAATATACTCAATGATGTTTGGAAACATATTTAATTATTAGTCGTTAGAACAAGGAATCAGAGTTATTATTTCAGTTTATATGAATGTTTAACACGGAGTATGTATCGGTGAGTCACGTGGTTAATTCCCTTGAAGTAAGACAGGATATGAAGTGAGTTCCACTTGCAGCTGCGTGATAAGATTAACGTAAAACTAAAGCCAATAAGTTAAATATCAACCGCAGTTTCGCAAATCTGCTTTACGAAAGATTTCCTGGTGTCAGAATTTCGATGATTGATTTCAGTGAAGCAAAGTGATAAGCTAAGATAGCTCGAATTAATAAAACTCGTATGACCGTACTGTTATAGTAGCAAAATTTCATCCGTTTTAGGTTTTATAATACTTCTTGCATTCTCATCATCCTCTCCAACTCTGATCAAACTATCTCTGTCAGAACAACGTATATACTGTACACATTTGACATATTTTTTGCAGAATTTTCAAGAAATAAAGACCGAGCGTGCTCGGTGAGTGGTTAACGTTCTGGCCTCGCATTCGGGAAGGCGGCGGTTTTGAATCCCCGTCCGGGCATCCAGGTTTGGGATTTCCATAGTTTAACCAAATCACTCCAGGCGAATGCCGGGATAATTCCTTCAAAAGGCCACGACCGAATTACTTATCCTTCCTCGTCTCCAGTCTTTTCCCGCCTCTAATGACCACGACGTCGACGAGGCGTAAAGCAATAAGTAAAAGAATAAAGGAAATAGAAGAGTTGGTTTTAATATTGACTTTATTAAAAGTTGTAAGCTGAACTTTATTCACAATACGTCCATTCTTTAGTGAAATTCAAATGTTATGATCGCTGGAACCATCTGGCACGTTGGATATTTTCTCCATTTTCAGAGATGCGCTATTTCAACGGCAAACGTATTTGGCGAGTCACACAACCATCACAGGGGGACAAATCAGGGAGTACGGTAAATCTGGATCAAACGGACTTATTAGCTATTCGCGTTCTGTTTAATTTCGATCATGTGACAATGTTGTATTAGCACCTACACATCGCGTTACGGATAACTCATTATCTATACTGTTATAAACCTGTACGCGGGTTATGTCTTTCTAACCCTATGTCCGGCCATCGCGCAAAGCCTAACGAACGATTTTGGACGATGTTTTCGCAGTTTGAAAGCCTATTGTCTAGCTTAAAATCTGCGGGATACATTGCTCTACATTACAGTGGGAGAAAGCAAGGAATGATAATTAGGTCGTACCAAGAATAGATAGGCTCCAAAGATCAAACTGCATATCAGAAAAAAGACTTCTTTACGAGATATCCGCCAGAGATCACGCTACAACACGGATAAAAATATCACCCCTTTGGATTCTATTGATATATATATATATATATATATATATATATATATATATATATATATATATATATTTTGACCACGTAACTTGGTAATATACCAAAGTGTATCAGAAGTTCATCGAAAAAAAAATATATGACAGGTTGGAAAAAGAGCTAAGGGAAGATCAGTACGGCTTCAGATCAGGGAGATCGACGGTAGACCTGATATTTGCAATGAGATAGCTGCAGGGAAAACATTATAAGTATGGAAAGGATCTACTGTTGGTATTTCTCGATACTGAGAAAGCATATGATTGTGTACACAAGAGTATGGTATGAAGGCCTTGGAGAACACAGGAGTTCCCAAAGAAATAATCAGGAGAGTGAAAGAACTGTACCAAGGATGTGTGAGCTATTTGAAAATAGGGAAATGAAGAACAGATTGGCTGAAACAAAGGAATGGACTAAAACAAGGAAGTGCCCTATCATCACTACTCTTTATTGTAATCATGGATGATATAATGCAGAACGTGGCAGCGAGGATGGGAGAGGAAAATAAGAAGTTGATGGCTTTTGCGGACGATCTGATGATCTAGGGAGGTAATGAAGAGGAAGTGCAGCGACAGTTGGACGTACGGACAGACAGTGTGGAGGAATATGGCCTGAAATTTAATGTAAAGAAATGTGAGTACATGGTAACAACCAGAAAGAAGAATAGGATAACCCTGGGAATTGTGATGGCAGAACTAAAGAAGGTAAGCAGGTTCAAGTACTTGGGGAGTGTATTAAAGGAATTCACATGTGCTGCTGAAACATGGACGATGAAGAAGCGGGACGAGCAGGGAAATGAAGTTTTTAAGAGGTAGAATGGGAGTTACTAAAATGTACAGGATAAGGAATGAAGTGATTAGATACACCACAAATGAGGAAACCCTTCAGGGAATTATAGAGAGGACCACACTGAAATGGTAAGGACGTATAAAGAGAATTAGGGTTCAGAGAGTCCCAAGAAAAATCCCTGAAATTAAGATGCATGGTAAACGACCTAGAGTAAGACCAAGAGATGGATGGCTGAAAGGAGTGGAGGAGTGTGTACGGAAGAGAAGAGAGGACTGGAACAAGGTGGTGACAGAGAGGTGGTGGGAAGAAAGAAGGAAATGGAGAGGATTGTGCATGAAGCAGATCCAGCCAGAGGGTGGAAACTGTTGAGGATGATGATATTTACACTACAATAAGCATAAGGTAACTGTGGATTTTAATTTATAGTCAAGACCACAAAGATATTACATTACAAACGTTAAAGCTATTCTAACAAAAGACAAACGCTTTGATGCGCACATTTAGGTCACGCGAACGAGCGGGGAAAAGCTAGTATACAGTATTTCGTCTTAACCAAAATAAATGTCACTGTATAGTTTCAGTCAGCGTAAGTCTCTAACACTGCGGCTATATTAGTGTCGCCATAACCTCCAAAGGTTGTAGCTACAGGTTTCGGGGTTTACGTTGAGTCTTTCCGTAGTATTACGTCACAGGTAGTCGAAAGTGGAATAGACAGGCATTACAACAGAGACAGTGACGCAAGAAACCCACATTGTCCTCTAGCTAAAGTGCTTGGTTCGTGCGTGACTCACCACTGTTGATTTCTTGTCCATAGTGGAGCAGCTGTCTGGATGAGGCCCCAGCGGGCACATATTCCAGTATAACGGGCAGCAGTGTCTGTAAACAGCAAACGTACAAAAACAGTAACATATGTAACACATTAATGAACAAAGTTTTAGACCAGTAACGATTATTCCGAGCAGACAAAGTAAACAGTTTTCCATAAATCAATATTGATATCAGTCTCCGACATGGTGTGATCGGGCTTAATTTAATTTTGGGAAATAATAAGAGCCATACACAAACAAATAAGAAAGAATGTCAGTTTATTCGTTTAACAGATTTTTCTCTTCAAAGTTTACTGTTGAAGTGGTAATTACTCAGCTGAAATGACGAAATTCATTTAATATTGTCAAAAACAGTATTGCTTCACTGGGTAACGGGAAAACGGGGTAACCATCCTTTAAAAACGGTAGCAATAATAGTAATAAAGAGATTTTAGAGGTCATGAAAATCGTAATAAAAGTTCAAAAAATCTTTTAATTCTTACGATTATGACAATTTAAATTATAATTTAAAAAATAAATAAGTTACTAATAACAAAACAAAACATGAAACTGTGATTGTAAATGCAAAAATAGAAAATATCCTTGCTGCATAAATAAAATTATGTACTTATTCTGTGTTGCTTTCTATTGTTATTTTGCTTCCGTTATGACTAATTTTGCAGTGTTAATGATTTTTTTGCTTTTAACTGGTTTGAGGTAATCCTCCATCCCTTCCTATTTTGTGCGAATCTTTTTATCTCAATCCACTTCTCAATTATCTGTGTTTCATATATTCTAATCTCTGTCTTCCTCTACAGTTCTTACCTTTGACTGTTCCCTCCACTAATAAATTAACCAATCCAGCATATCTCAAAATATGACGTACCTTGCTGTAAGATTTTTTCACAAACTTCTTTTCTCAACCATCATTTCGGAAAAACGATGGTTTCGTACTTTTATTAATTTTCAGCATCCTTCTGTGGCACCATAATTCAAATGCTTCAATTTTCCTTCTTTCTGGTATTCGTAAATTCCATGCTTCGTTACCATAAAGTGCTGTGCTCCACATATAATTTTAAAAAGTTCTTTCTGAGTCTTAGATAAATATTTTAAATTAACAGATTTTTCTTTTTGGTAATACCATTATGCTTTTATCGTCATTCCTGTTTCGGTCATCAATTGTAATTTTACTTCCCAAGTAGCAGAATTCTCCTATTGCGTCCCCTCCTATCTTGATATTTAATCAACTATTATTGGTATTATTACTGCTACATTTCATCACCTTTTGTCTTGCTTTGGTTTATATTTAGTCCAAACTTTTTCATCATTATTTTGTTCATGTTATGCAGTAGCTTCTCAATATCCTAGCCTCTTCTGCTAACAAGACAATGTCATTAGCAAATTGTAGCATACTGATTTGTTTCCCCTTGAACACTTATGCCACATTCAAAATTTTCTTTCAGTTTCTTTATTGCTTCCTCTATATACAAGTCAAATACTAATGGGTGTTAAGATTTTTAAATATGATACAAGCAATTTTTGAACATGAGAAGTGTTTATTATGTATTAACGATACATAAAACCGCACAGCAGAAAAATGTATCAGAGAGCAGCTAGCTCGGAATAACAATTGAACAGTTTATACATTGGTCAGGGTATAAACTAAGCTAGAGATATTTTTGAAGTATAGAAGGCAGTAATTAAAATTAAATAAGTATAAACAAACGATACTTTAACAATGGGGATAGACTAAAACCATGTATCACACACACCCTTTTGTAACTGATGCATGTCTCTCATGATTCTCTACTTTTCGTAAAGCCACTTGATCCTTATATAGATTATATTCTAATTTTTCGATATTTTACCCCCGACTTCTTTAAAATTTTGAGCATCTTGTCCCGCCTAATATTATAAAAAGTTTTTTTTTTAACTCAACAAACGCCATAAAAGTATCTTTGTTTTTCTTGATCCGCCCTTTACGTATTAAAGCTAGTAACCATTCGTAAACGGAAAGCTCAAATGTAATATCGAGTGTGGTGGGTGAGCGGTAACGCTCCGGTCTCGCAATCGGGAGGACGTCGGTTCGAATCCCCGTCCGGGCATCCAGATTTGGATTTCCCATTGCTTCTCCAAAATCACTCCAGTCGAATGCTGGGATGGTTCCTTCAAAAGGGCACTGCCGAATTCCTTCCTGTTCCTTGTCACCATTCCTTTCCACCCCTAATGACCTCGACGTCAACGATGCGTAAAGCCATAAACAAAAATAAATAAAAACGTATGAACGAAATTACAGCGATTTTTTTATTCGACCCGTTGTCGTCCAAGCCATTAGTGCCAAAAAAGGATGGGAAGTAAGGAACGGAAAGAATTGCTGTAATGTCCTTTTGAATGAACCATTTCCGCATGGAAAACTGAAATATGAATGGCCGTACGGGTATTGGAACCGGTGTTGCGTCTTTCCAAATAGCAGATTCGACTATTAGCACAATATTCAAACTTCTTTGATTAGCACTCCCCCACCACGCTGTGCACATTGGCAGTTATGCATCGTTTCCTTCAAGTCAGATCTCATATCCCGAGCTCATTGCATAGGACTGCAGAAGGGATTTCCAGGTTTACCTCAGAGGACTAAAGAAGACTTACGACGGACTGCTGAAAAGAATGGAATCGAATTAGATATGACATTCTGTAAGGCGCTGCTTCGAATCGCTACCCAGCCATCGATATTTTTGTTCATAGCTTTACTTTCGGAAATATCACATAAAAAATTATCATCATTATCATTGACAGTATGCAGGTACTCTGCGGTATTTTTTTCAACACAATGCTCTCCATTTTCCTCTAGCTACCACTACCACCAAATCTCTGTTATCGCTATTGTGCGGTTCTCGCTTCTCTGCTCTTTGGTGTACGCCTACTACACTCCTTTCAGTGACGTTTTTCTTGATATTTCTCTCGTTCCAGATTCCTGTATCTTTCTTTTCACGTGTCGCTTCTTTTTCAGGCTTATCATCTTTTTCAATGGAGCCTCATTTCCTGAATCTATAACGTTTCCATTCGTTATCCTACCCTTTCTCATTGCCGTCTTTCCGCTTACTATACTTGACTCCACTTACATTCATCCCGGTCAACCGCTGATGCTTCTCTGTTTAAGAAGCACCAGTGAGGATAGAAACATCATATTGAGATTCTACGATAACCGAGGTGCCATAATTTGATTATCGATTCTTAAGTAATTCGACAAGAAAAAATCGAAACGGAATAATAAATTTTTTTGCTGTCTCTTTAAAAATAAATAAATAAATAGTTCTCGAGATATCGTATCTCAAAATTGAGGTTTTTTGGTCGAACTGCGGCCTGTACCAGAAGAAACCTTTCGCCAAAGCCAAATTTTATGATGAATTCTTATGTATCTCGAGGAAGCAAATCAAAATGAAGCATATATATATAACTCGCTTAGTTCTTGAGAAATTGTATCTAAAAACAAAGGTTTTTAAGTCGAAAAACGGCCTAGACCACAAAAAATTTCGCCAAAGCTAAATTTGTTGATGGATCCTTATATACCTTGACAAGAAAAATCGAAAGAGAAGAATAAATTTTTTTTTATATTTCACTTAGTTTTTCTGATATCATAAGTCAAACCTCAAGTAGTCAAGATGAAATGCGGACTGGACCAAAAAAAAATCGACAAAGGCATAAGCAATTACATATTGAACATACATAATGGTTGTTTCGTTTTTCCTAAAGCTTGTGGTTAAGTTGAAATGCGGCATGGGTGAAAATGAAAACATCGCCAAAGGCGCAATGAACTGTAGCTATAATTAATTTAAGCGAGATACCAAAAACAAATTTCCCTTTCGATTTTTCTCTTCAGGTTGCTTAAGAATCCATCACCAAATTGCGGCGATATGTTTATCGTAGAAAAGCCCATCACACGCACGTCATATTATTTTGATCACTATATATGAATAGGTTAAGATGCACAATAAGTCCAGACTATTTTTGCGGAGGTGGATAGTACTCTAATCTAGCAGACCGTGACATGCAGATACGTACTGCCCTTTCACGGCCACCTAGATTAGAGTGCTGCGGACAATACTCTAATCTAGCAGGCCGTGATGCAGATACCTACTGACCTTTCACGGCCACCTGGATTAGAGTGCTATCCGCCGCTGAAAAAAAAGGTCAAAACCTTTCGTGCAACTCAGCCATATGAATTCTTGAAGAAATTTGAGAAGACTGGTTTTATTCACATTAATTGCGAATAATTCTTCCAGCTCTCTCAGTGTCCCCCTGTCAACCAGGCATAAAGCTACAAAATTATCGAAACTATGGGTAGAAATACTTAATACAATTTCTAGTCTTACAAACGGCAAGTCTTAATGAATAAATATAACATCTAGCTCTGTCCTTTACAAATTTTACATCTCTTAGTTCCCGAGATATCTCAAAGTTTAGGTGGGTAGGTTGACATGTAACCAGGATCAGAAAAAATTCGCCGAAGTCACTAGGAACTACACGATGAACATGCAGAATAGGCGTTGTGTTTTCTTCCTAGCTGAGGTGATTAAGTTTAAATACGGCCTGGACCAGAAGAAAAACGTCACCAGAAGCACAAGGAACTAGGGCGTCAGTGTTTTTTTCTTCTTCTTCTTTTTTCGCTCTACCATTCTTCAAGAATTTCAAAACCTCACGTGAGATTTCCGTTGACCCCACCCTCCCCCTTCGGTGAGGTTTCGTGAGATTTCGCCCCCCTCTATTTCTTCTCACGTGATTTCTGAACGCCCCCCCTATAACTATAACTGATTTTTAACATTTGATATCTTGAAAACTAAGCGAGACATAAAAAAAAAAAAAAAAAATCTTTACTTTCGATTTGTCTCGTCGAGATATATAGGAATCATCCATTACATTCATCAAATTTCAGTGGCTCGGATATCATAGTATTGCCAAAGGAACTACACAAGCATTGATCGTCATATTGGAGCCCCACTGTTATGATAGGGCTGCCGTTCCTTGCGCGGTTTTAGTGACTTTTTTTTCTGGTTCGAGCCACAACTTAATCAAACCAGCTCAGTTTTGAAATACGATATCTTGAGAACTAAGCGAAATTTCAAAAAAAAAAAAAAAATTATTCTTTACTTTCGATTTGTTTCAAGTTACATAAGAATCATCATGAAATTGCGACGTCACGGTTATCGTAGAATCCCCAAATTATGTATCTCAGCTCTCGGTTCAGGTTTTTTCGGATTCCCGCAATAGATTTCAAATGATGCCTGGTCAAGTACCTTATACATGCTAGAAGTGAACTGACTACGAAAAAAATTATATCGTAATACAAGTGATTTGAATCATTTGACAATTCACCAGTTTTTTATCCAAACATGCTACGGATTCAGGTAGCTTGAAAAGCTCCCAGCCTTGCATCAAAATTCACCTCCTCCATTGCTAACGGTGTTGATTTTTTTTTTCTGTAGTTATTTTGAGACTCGTAATAGATCTGAATAATTTCCAATAAATAAACTAAAAGCAGCACAATAAAAAAAACAGCAACTTACACTAACGCCAATAAGGTCGGAATGCGGTGGCTTTTACCGACTACACGATTAGTCTGTTAGATTAAATGAGCGTTGTGCTCAGACCTGGAATTCTGCAGGACACAGGTTCAAATCCCCATTGGGCCATCCAGATTTCGATTTTTCGTGGTTTCTAAAAACAAATCCTAGCGAATGCTGCGATGGTTTCTTCAAAACACTACGGTCGAATGCCTACACGCTCCTTGCCCCGCATGAAAGGAGATATGACGGGTACAGAACCGATTCCTATCTGTTTCTTAAAAAATAAAATAAAAATGGAATATAATATGAGAACGTCCACTTACAGCCACACTTTAACGACGATTCCAACATGCCCTTAACATGTCCGTGACAACGTTGGATGCTGGAAGTCTCGTTTCTCTTGAAAAGTGAGACTTTGGAGATTCAGCGACGGCGATGAAATCCTTCGCTTCAAGTTAGACACAATGCCGTTCCTCTATTCACAATACTGATATCAATCGCAACAGTCTGGTCTCTGTGATCAAAACAAAAATATCTTTAAAATTATCTCTGACGTGGACCGTTTAAACTTGTGGTACTAACGGAATACTGCGTGCGACTCTAGAACAATATACCAAATTTCGACGCACGCTGTGACGGCGTATCTACGGTAACTACTAATCTTCTTTGTTGACAGGGAGCGTTGCCGCGGAGATGGTCCCCCGCATTGTCGAGAGGGTATATAAGTCGGCGTCCGACACGGCCTCGGTGTACTCCAGCCTCGGACGGGACAGCGAGCAGACGCGTTGGAACCTCGGCCTAATCGAGTCTTCAGCCTGACGCGCGCGTCGCCTCACTGAAGACTTTCGGGGCAGGGATTGCGGCCCGGCTGCGCGTTGTTCCTTCCTCGGCTGGAGCTGTGCGGTGTTTGCGGCCGCCGCGTTTGCCGGCTGCCGCGGGGACTCGGCCGCCACAGGTGCTGCACCGCAGCGACGAGCTGCGCCGCGGCGCCGTGCGGCCGCTACGTCCATTCCTGCAGCGGGACTCAGCCGCGGCATGTCGCTGCACCGCGGCACTTGCCGTGGTCCAGCCGCCGCTTGCCACTGGCCCGCAGAAGCGCTCGCGGCGGATCTGCCGCCGCTAGTCGCCGCACGCGGCGCCCTGCCGCGGCTGCGCCCACTGCAGGAGTGAATGCTGCCGCCGCAGGCAGCTGGCTCCACCGCCGCGGCTGGCACAGCGGCAGCCGCGAACACCGCGGAGGCTGGGGCGGGGCTTGGGTCCACTGAGGGGGCGGGTTTGGGGTGGACCCGCACTGAGGAGCATACTGACGTCACGCTGTTTCAGGGAGAGCGCCGGTCGCAGAACCAGGAGCGGTCACCGGCCGCGGCACCGACGCAGAACGGTTCGACGGAAGAAGCGGGAGCGGCCTACAGCCTGATGCGGTTCATTGGCGGCTCTCCACATTCATCCAAGACAAATACTGGCCTTCATTCTGATTCCGACCTATAAATATTGTAAACAACTTTAAACTGAAACTTGTAACTGAATGTCTGCGAATAAATTTTTGAAATATATTTAACATGTTATTTATTACTAACTTTAGAGTGAACTGACCAACTTAATTTGGCGGTATAGAATTTATCAGCAAATCTGAGTAGAGCAATCACATACTTAAAGAAAATTTTGTTTTCTACAGAAAATCCTGCGTGATTAGATGTGTAATAAGGCCATCGCCTGTACTCGTATTTCTTTTACTATTATGCTAAACTAAGTCAGTAGTCGACAACTAAAATGCGTTGTATGCGACCAATCACACAAAGGCAAAGACAACTTCCCACGGCCCGTGATAATATGTGCCGCGCCGGGACAGCTCGTAGCAATAGAGCCGTCTGCCGCGGCGCACGGTGACGTGTGCGGTGCGAGCATTCTAGTGTGCAGTTCGCCGAACGACCCGAGGCAGTTCGTACGCCATCCGTGGCGAGTCGGATTGCGTTGCGTGCTTGTGGACGGGTATTAGCAGTCTGCGTCCTTCGTTCACATTGTCACGCCGGCACTGTCTTCGTTTAGGCACATTGTGCACTGAAATTAAATAACGCCACAATTTTTTGTTTAGGAGTTTTTCGTTTTGTTCTGACCATTTTTAATCATGACTTGGAACAATAAAAAGGTACTTTCTCTATTAAAGGGTATGAAAGGCGTTCCATATTGTGGAAGGACGGTAATCTTTAACATAATGCGATAACAATAAAGGATACTTGGCGCGAAATAAATGCACTTACTGAAGAAGAGAATCACTTTTTTTAAGCAAAAAAAAAAAAAAATTGAAGTATTCGAGGCTCGAGCAGGAGAGAGAGAGAAATGAGTTCTTCGTAGCGTGGGAACAGGTAAATGTAAGTTGGTCCATATTATTCAGTATCTGAAACAATTTGGTTTTGTATAAATTAAAAGAAAGACAACACGTTGAAGCTTAATTTAGTTTTGTTCAATGAATTATAAATTAATATTTACAATTTATTAAGTAATAATTTTGTGTCGAGTTTTTTATGTTTTCAAAGTAATTTTAAGTAATTAAAGGAATTTATTTTCCAGTCGGAAGGACATCTTTTTAAATGATTCGCATGGAAAATTCTAAAATTCTTACATGATGCATCTGATTTTCGAGACACATCAACTGTAAGTGCAATTGAAGCACTAGCCACCGTTCCATATCCACGCTCTAACTATACAGCGCTGCCAACTCGTCTGAACAAACGAACGGACGGATACCTGCCTCGTTCGATGCCTCGGGGCACTGAGTAGGCATACGTTCTGCCTCGCCACACCTCGGTCCCTTTGTGCGTTGCCTCATTCTGATGTACACACATCTTAAGGCTTATGTTACTGACTATTTTCAGAGTGTTTTGTAGTAGGTGTGAGGAACCACGGAACGCGGTAGAGTTGGTAACATAAGAGTGGTGAAGTAAACAACATAAAAGTTTTCAGATCTCGATTCTTTTTATTTTATTTTGTGCATTTTATTGTATATTGTACCATCCAGCCTACAGTTCCATTATTATTCATATGGTTATTAACTACTAAGACGCTGGTTAATATGTAATTAACATTTAATAGTTCACCTTCATTTTCATAAATGTGTTTCCTTTGGAAGTCAAATGTAATTTTAGATATATTATGTTATAATGATTCAATACAATATGTCGTGGCGTAGCTAGGTCAACAAGGGCCCCGGTGCAGATTGGGCGACCTTTTTTTTTAGCTCTGCGAAGTTGCTGGTAGGGGCTCCCTGGGCTGCGCTTGGGGTCCCCCTCAGCTGCGTTCGGTGGCCCCCTGAGTGTGGGGGCCCAGGTGCACTGAGCCCTATGGTAGCTACGCCGCTGCAGATAATAAGATGCACACAGGTAAAAAATTAGGTCCACATTAGTTAGTGGTCCGCAGCATTATTTTGTCAATTTATTGGTCCTTGAGCTGAAAAAGGTTAAGAAACGCCGCTCTCAGATGTTGATTAAAGGTCTGTTGGTAGGGACACGTAAAGCCGTGGTCTAGGGGCATTTACTGGAACTGAATTCCAGTCGAAGCACAAAGCACAACTCGACCAAGAAGATGACCTGAGCCACAACTGAAAATATCTCAGTTCAACACCCGACTAAGCGAGTGAGGAATGTTTTAGCCGTGACAAATAATCAGAACTTTTACTGTACTGATTCTCTTTTTCCGTTCGTTTTTTTAATACTAACGTATGGGTAACATGTATTTAAAAAAAAAAATCTTACTCCACAACCAGGAAGTTGGTTGGATTCTCCCGAAGGAGGCATACTAAGCCATTGTCAGAGATAGGACCACCATTTCCTTTCCTCTGGGACCTACAGTTTAACGCGGAATCCGAACCACGGAGCGTCCTGGCGTATGACCAAACACATATCTTAAAAATTTCTGGCTCTGCCAGGACCACGAACTTTTGAAAGCAAGCACCTCAATTACGTGAGCTCAAAATAGGGGAAGGGGAGGGGAGGTTTTCGAAAAATCTCACCAAATCTCATTTAAAGGGAATGAGGGGTGGGGGACGTCTATAAAAATTTCACGTCAACTTTGTTTCGGATTGCCACCCTTCAAAGAGCAGCAGAGCTAAAAGAGAAAAGTAAAATAATAATAATAATACGGGGTCAATGTCACAGCGTTAGGGGGAGGGGTGTCCCACCAGAACTCACACAAATCTCACCAATGGGGAGGGGTGTCCAAATTTAAGAAAAATCACTTCTCGTAATTAATTGATGCCTCCTAGAGGGAATAATGTACAAAGAACTTCCTCGAAGCACTGGTTGTTGGAAAATATCGTGAAAAACATAAACCAATCTGTCTCATAGTTTTGCACGTCTCTTCCAGCGAATAATCATCCAGTAAAAAGTTGTAATGAAAGAGGACAGTGGTGTTTGATGACTTCAAAAGCCACAGGTGCACCATGTTCCTTCTTAGTAATGAAAATGACGCTTTTATTAAAATCTGTTCTAATCGCTCCTGTTTCAAAGCTTTTTGATATCAGTTTGAATAATCTTTCGATTCCATCATCTTCGACAGATAAGTTTTACAGGCATCCCATCATTTCTTGCATGTCTTATATGATTTCAAATCATTGAAAGTTCTATCAAATTCTGACCCCAAAACAGGATCTCCCAAGTCATCAGTGTCAACAATGGCTTCTTTTCTCAGTACTCTGTTGTTCAAATCATCCCCATCACACAGTTTCTCTATGTAAGTTATTCCATCCATTGGTTAGCTCTCTCTTCTGAGGTTAAAACAGGTTTCCCATCAGCAGCTTTAATATTTATACAGTTTCTTCATTTCTCCAAAATTCTTGTTAATGGTTATTGCATACAAAATTCTGCAGATCTTATGCCGAATGAAAAATAGAACTACAACATGAAAATGCAACAACTTGATCTTCGATTTTATGAAAGACTACCTAGAGTTCAGGGTGTAGAAAATGTTTACTAACCTGATTAAACTCCTTCAGATTGTAGCCTCCGATAACAAACAAAATATTACTGCAAATCTCTTGAGTGAAGTCTTGGTTCTTGCAGAGCATGCTGGTTGCTGTGTTAGTTAAGTCGCTATTAGGAAGGAATTCATTAAGACCAATAGCGGTGGTAAGTGCCTGGAAAAACAATTGGAATACATATGTAGCATAATGAGAAATTGCCAGTAAATAATTTAACTCTAAAAGATAAATATTTCTCTTTTCATACTACCGCAACCACTTCCGCGAGTCGACCACGAGTAGAACACACTCAGGTGGAGTTCCGTTAGGTTTTGATATTCAGTAATTTTGGACAATACGGTAATACCATACAATGATGGATAGTCGTGACTACACTTAAGCCTTTCATTTCTAGCGGTGGTATTCTGGTTGCGAAAAATTTAGCTAAGATTTTGCGGCTGTTATTCCCCCGAACGACTGTGTTAATTACACAAATAATGATAACATGGTACCAATCCTGGTGTGTATATGGTAGGTAACGAGACTTTTTGTTCGCTGTTAATACTTTGTCACAAAATCTATTGTGTATTTACCTTTCTTATCAACATATTTGTTTGTTTTACGGATGTAATCCTTTGGATACTTTACGGAACAAATAACAGAGTGTCATATTATGCAATCCTAATCCGACAGGAGTAGGTCTCGATAAACCATTCCGACCATTCTGAATCCTGATCTGGGTTTTCCATGGTTTTCCAAGATCGCCCCAGGCGAATGCTGGGATGGTTCCTCACAATAGCCCATGGGCGCCTCCTGTCATATCCCGTATATCCCTTCCAAACTATCACACATTTGAATAGGGGCAATGCACTCTCCGGCAGCCACTTTTAGTGAATCGCGGAGTAATAATAATAATAATAATAATCTCAGTGCTCACATGACCGAATTTTAAGAACCAAAATACTTGTCACTGAACCGCTATTTGAAACAGGATTCAGAGTGATCTAGACGTTTAGTCGTTTAGCTTGGTTTTGGTTGCAATCCATGTAGCCTCACAAATAAACCAGCGGTTGTGATTAAATGATTTGAGAAACGTGCTGTTAAGGTTCCACAATCTAATCACCTAAACAAATATTTCGAATGTGGTCGTTAAGACGGCAGTCGCCAGACACTAAAATCAATGCTCGATATATTTTCAGGTTAGGTAGAGGACTCAACGTGCTTCGTTGCCGCTCGCGCTGTGAATGTCTTCATTGTACAGCAATAAAATTTATTATATGTAATTTTGGTTGCAATGCACTTTGAAAATGCGACTCGTATAGAGCTTGCTGCTACGAAGGTGATTCATATGTGGAACCAGAGGATAGAAGACGGTCTTGCACAACGACGAGCGGGCACTGCATCACAGCGCGGGATAACCACCATCTTGTCCGCACGGCCGTAACCGACAGAGCAGCTTCGTCCACAGTGCTGGCTCGATGTTGGTAGGTTTCCATTGGACAGAGATCCGCCAACGCCACAAACTGCAATTGGCACGTGATCGCCATCAGTGGTGTGCTGAGTGGTGAAATATAGTGTTTTTGGACGAGTCGCGTTTTGATTCTGTTGAGGGCTTTCGGTCAGAATTTAGGTTGTTTGCAGATGGTATAATGGTATACAACAGGATCAAAATAAGAGAAGACTGTGAACAGTTGCAGGGTGACCTGCGTAGAATATCTAAATGGGTATGTCACCATGGAATGAAGATAAATACCAAGAAGAGTCAGCTTATTACATACCCAGGTAAAAAAACTAAATATTGTTTATGATTACAGGGTGGGGTCAGATTTGCTTGTTGAAGACTTGAAGTGGAAATATCTTGTCATAAAGTCTCATAACAATCTCAACTGGGCAGCGCGCATTGGGCAGGTGGTAGGAAAAGGTTACATTACTCTTCATTTACTAGAGAGGGTGATGAGAGGGTGTACCAGAGAGTTTAGGAAATTGGGTTACAAAACTCTGATTATACCATTGGTTCAATATGGTGGTGCAGTTTGGGACACACATTTTGGGTATTAAATACAGGAGTTGGAGGGCGTGCATAGAAGAGCAGGTAGATTTGATTGTGCAAAACATCGCAGGACCCACTCAGTACCCGATATGATAAAGGAACTGTATTGAGAGTCACTGGAAGAGAGGAGAAGGGTGAAGAGAGAGCTGGGAATGTACAGGACATATGTTGATGATGGAGCTAATTTAACCGAAAACTTGCAGTAAAAGAATCAAATACGAAATTTTAAGGAAGTATTTACCAGCTATTAATAGGCGCAATCTCTAAGAAGCAATAGTTCAGTGTAAACAACAGTCATGGAACTAGCGTGGCAGGTGAGCGGTAACGCTCGGGCCTCGCATTTGGTAGGACACAGGTTCGAATCCCCGTCCGGGCATCCAGATTTGGGTTTTCCATGATTTCCCTAAATCACTCCAGGCGAACGCCGGTATGGTTCCTTCATAAGGCCATGGTCGAATCCTTCACGTTCCTTGCCCCCAGTCTTTTCCTGCCTCTAATGACCTCGACGTCGAATACGCATAAAACAGGAAGCACATGAGTTTAACAAAATTTTAACTTCATTAAATTTCAGAATTTCTCAAATTTCATAAGATTCCTGTTTTATAATATATATGTATGCTTAAATTATTTAACAATGCAGGGAAATAAATTTGTTTTAAAACCATTTGCTGGATTGCTATTATTAAATCATTGAACTAAGCAAAGGGGAAAAACATATGTAACACTGCTAATTAAACTTCTATTCCAAGCGACATCAATTATTTTACAATTCCCGTCTCTTTTAAGTATAACATAAGGAAATATCTGTTACCTCGACGGGTCCTTCGACGTCAGCCAGAAGCCTGAGGAAGGGGCTTTTGAGACGACCAACGTATGCTACCGGAGCCATGTGAACGGCGAGTCGCACCTTGCTGTTGTACTCGGGCAGCAGGGAGGCCATCACGTAGAACATAGTGCTGCCCATGGAGTGCGCCACGTAGAAAAGCCGTGTGTGGCCAGTACGAGACAGCACGTAGTCGATCAGAGAAGGCAGGTCTTCAGTACCCTGTTCGTGCCAGCTACGAACAGCGAGAAAATCAGGAGTCGAAATAGCAAGGGGCCAAGAAATGATCCCTGAGGAAAACAGTCTGCATCAATTGCTCAAGTCAAGGAAAAGTGGAAAGAATCGAGGAGAAAACGGGAGCAGATCTCGAAGCACTAACGAGTTTCGCATCAAACGTTAAAATATCTAAAAAAAAAAAAAAAAAAAAAGTCTGTTCATAGCTGATCATTATGATTCAAAACTCTTTGTTTCGAACTTTCGTTTGTTCCTTTGCTTACAGCCAAATACATGCATCTTAAGTAACCTAAAAAAAAACAGATCTGATGTTATATTTCTAAATGCCTATACACCTGTTGATAATATCAAAAACAAAATTTTTGCTAGGTACAAAAATAATTTTAACGTTCGATAACATGACTAACTTTTTTTTTATTGGTTGAATAATTTATTACAACTGTCAGAATGCAACACAAAGTACATTTTCTTATAAGTAAGTCTTCGTAAGTGACGTCATGAGCCGCTGTATTTCACATTTAAAATCAAAATGCTAACAACTTGTGGATTAAATTTAATAATTAAAGAATAAACGACAGTATGAAAATTTCGATATAAATGATCTATCTAATGACGCTCTGATAGCAGACAACGTGAGAAACAAACAGCTTATGGTAAGTTAACAGAAGAAGAAAATAGAATAAAAATCTGCAAGTTTACACAAACTGAAACAAGAAATGAGGAAGTTGAATACAATAGTAGCCCAGAGATCGTAATATTGTCTGGAGGAATTAATAGATGCAAACGAGAAATTATGAGAAGAATGTAGGAGTATCCAAAGTATTCCTCAAAGCAGTTTACACAAAATCAGAGTTTAGGAAAACGAAGACTAGAACTCAAAATACTAGTGAAAAACATATAGTAGAATATACTTTAATAACTGCAGCAGAAAGCCACATGCTAAATATTGAGACATTCAGGGGCTTTGATAAGTTAATGTTCTGGTAATGTGAGAAGCTATGTTGGTCCAGCAGAGATCCGAAAATAGTGGCGAAAAGTCTGAGTTGTATATTGTTAGAGATCAAATAAATATCATTTTAAAAAGAAAGAATTTAATTACTATTTCGGCATCCGTCACACCAGACTTAATTTCCTGACTAAACTAGTACTGCAGATTCTCCCAAGTGTTATAGTTTATTGAAGAAATTGCGTTAAAAAAAAGTGATTACAAAGCTTTTCCCAGCTGATTTTTAAAGAGTTGGAAATAATACTGTAACGTAATTACTCCTTCATTATCCTTCCGTCAACTAATTACATTTGAGTAGTTAAAGGTTGTGGTTCACTAATTCTAATTTAGTGAGATTGGTTGATAGACGAGTATGTGTGATAGTTCGGTGTGTATACTACGTGATACGATTTTCAATGATTGTTAGAGATTATGGAAGTGCGCGAGATTGATTATATGCCTAAAATTTAATTAAAGAACATTAATATGTTATGTTGTGCCAACGACAATATTCAAGCATGTTTTCGACATACTGAATTGTTTATTTTGTTCAAAACAATGTTAAAATATTGTAAATTTTTTATAATTTTATTAAAGATTTTTTCCATTTAGTTCTAAGTAGTATTAGGTTCTTTATTTATTTATTTTTTTTTTTTTTTTTTTTTTTTTTTTTTTTTTTTTTTTGTTAAATTGTAACCGATTGTTCGAGCCACTGTTTGGCCTTCTTGAAACGAGTAGCGGCGCTTTTGAAGGCGTCGAGAATTGTACGTAAAGTTAGTGTGCCAGTAGAGTCGTTCGGTATATCGCGAAGAGAAAGTTACGCAAATTTTGTCAACTATTGTCCGTTGGTGTTATTTGGTAAAGAGTCATTTGTATATTTTGGAAATGTTTCTTTAATAAATGAAAATTAAAAGGCATCAAGAATTTTCTCTTCCAAAGTTGTCTGGTATCCACTGTTGAGAATGATAATAACTATAGTGGTGAGTATACTCACTTGGCGACCGTCTAAAGGCAGTTTTTAAATTTTCCTAAATCTTAAAGCAAATTCATTCCTATTTACATCTCATGTTGACTCGTGTCAGGAGGATTTGAATTCTGAAACCCACGAATAACATTTCAGATTGTATACGTAACGGTGTTTACGTGAATTTTCACGGACGATTTCTCTGATGTCATATCTGTATGTGATGCTGTGTGTTGGTAAGAGAGCTTCAAGAGGACGTGATAACGTGGCGTCACGGAGATACCAATGCGCAGTGTTTTCACTGATTCTCTGTCAACCTTGTATCCCTCGTATATACTGTAAAGAACTATTTGTGGACTTTCAGGTATTCCAGTCGCAAAACACAATTCCACGGCATTACTCGGATGTAGTTAACAATTTCACCCTACGTTATACAAGTAAATTACAATTTTGTTAATGTTGGAGTAGGTTATCTTTTTCCCTACATGTAGTATTATTTGTTTGCTCCAATGTATTTATAGTATTCTGACTATTCTATCAGTCTTTGAACAAATAATTGTGGGGCACTACAGTGATGAAAAATCAAGACGGACACAACAATTAATTAAAACCACCACTGCCCGAGGCCGGAATCGAACCGGCGACCCTGCAATGCGAGGCCAGCGTACTAGCCTCTGCAATGAACGGCCATTCTGTTCCTAATCCTTCTACCAAAAACCATCCAAGCATCATCAAAAATATAGTTTAATTAGGTAAAGGAGTTCGGTTATTGCCGTTTCGCCGCACGATTCACAGAGGTACAACTCCGCATTCCAGTTCGACATTCGACGCTAGAGATGGTGCGACGATGTCAGCGCCATGCTACGGCCATATTTTATGTTCCCGCGAAATTTCCCTTCATGTTAAGGAGCGTCCATAAATTACGTGAGGTGAAATGGGAGGGGGGAATCCAACGAAATCCCACCAAATCTAACCAAGGGGGACGAGGGGGGAGTCAGCGGAGATCTCACGTGAGGTGTTGGAAATTTGTTGTGGACTGAAATGAAGCGAAAGTCGATTTTAGGGGGGGTATTTCGTCGAAAAGTGAAGGTGTAACTGGGTTTGGAAGGGTGAGACCTAAAAAAAAGGTCTCAAAAAGTTGCGAGTGGATCTCAACAGAGGGGAAGTATGGGGGAGGGGGGTCGGATCAGATCTCATGATATCTCTCCAGAGTGGGGGGGGGGGGAGTTCCGGAAATCCGAAAAAACACCTCACGTAATTTATGGATGCCCCAATACTTCATTGGATAGAAGGTTTGGTGGGACGTTTACCTGCCGGGAAACATTCTCGGCTTTGTCTAGAATCGAACTCCGGTCATCAGGGCCGCATTCAGACGCTATACAGCCTGAGTTACGCAGACGCCCATCATTTACTTTAATTCAGTTTAATCTAGATGGAGCGCAAGCAAGAGTAGTTGACTGGTTTGAGTTTGTGCTCACCTGAACTGCCAGAACTCGGATTCCTCTGGATCGAGTGAGGTGTGATTCCTCGAGTAGACGTTGCCTCGACCGTTGCCCAGCCACACATCGTATCCGGCGTCAGCCAGGATGAAACCTGCAGCCGAGAAGTCGAGTTCATCAGCAGCTCCTCACGTATCAATGCGCCTGGTATTGGATTCCAATCCCTCGAAAAATTGAATGCAAATATGGAGGCGTAATGTAAATCTGTTTCTGACATTCCGTATTCTGCAACTATTTCCAGCCCGCTACATGAATGGAAATATGAAGACAGCCGTGCGCCAATCAATCACCCAGTTGGGGGGGGGGGGGATGAGCGGTAACGCTCTGGCATCTCATTCGGGAGGACGCGGGTTTGAATCCCCGTCCGGCCATCCGAATTTTAGTTTCCCCTAACCACTCCATGTGAATGCCGGAACAGCTGCTTCAAAAGATCAATGTCGAATTCCTTCCTCCCCCCCCCTCCCCCCGCCCCAAAAAAGAAAGAAAAAACAGTTTGAGTGGAGAGTTTTCCAGAATGTTAGTCAGGTGGTTCTAAAACGCAGGGACTGTGGAAGTTTGAGGTGGAATGGGAAGTAAGATAGTCATAAACAATCAAGCAAGAAAATTCTAACCGAGCAGAAATATTCTTGTAAAGCAGCCACTGTTATTGACTTACAGGCAATCAAATCTAGATGTATGATCCAGAACAAGTGAGTCAGATTTTAGTTTACTGAGCGTGGTGGGCGAGTGGTAACGTTCTGGCCTCGTATTCGGGAGATCGACGGTTCGAATCCCGTCCGGACTTCCAGATTTGGGATTTCTATGGTTTCCCCAAATCACTCCAGCCGAATGCAGGTATGCTACCTTCTAATAGGGCATGGCCGAATTCCTTCCCAGTTCTTGTTCTCAGTCCTTTCCCGCCTCTAATGACCTCTAAATTGATGAGGCGTAAAGCCATAAGCAAAACAAAAAAAGTTTTAGTTAATAGGGAAAGCGTGCAAAATAAAGTTACCACTGTTGTTATTTTGTCTGCGTGCATCCTACTGTGGAGGGGAAGGAAAAATAAGAAGATAAGGGGACGAGGTTCATGTAGACAGGACACTCGTTCTTACTTCGTTCTTACAGGACACTCGATAGTGAGTTGTAGTTCGCTAGTGTCTTTGAATACAAACAGTTTGCACTAATTTGTTGTGGCAGTGTAAAAAAAAGTGTCATCTAAAAATCCACCCATTTATTTATTTATTTCTCATGTCCAGGGCATAACATTAAAAGCTGAAAAAATACAAATTACAATAATTAATTAATATCAAACTATATAACACAATTAAACGGAAACATTCGGACCTCTATGTTTCTCTTGAACCAATAAAAAGACACATTTTGGGTGTTTACAGATATTAGATAATAAAATCTCTTTCTCTGGTGATATACCTTCGATGTTTATTGATATAATCGAAAGAGCTGGCTTTGAAAAAAACCGTTTAGTTTGAAATTTGTCCTGGTAGTGGAAGCATCTGTCATTAGGATTATTATAATGCGTACCAAAGTCTCTATTTGAATATTCGAAACCGTCGTTACTATAAAACGTGAATGGCAAGATATAGAAGTCTGTAGATAACACAGAAACTGATATCAGGTTGAAACCGAAGTTACAACTGGTACATTAAAAAAAAAATCATCCTGCATCTACATATTTTTCCGAAACTGTAAAATGAGATTCTTTTCGCACTTCCAGAGAGGAAAAATCTTATTTTATGCTTTCCTGAAATCACTGCAAAAGTATTTACAGCGAAATACTTAAACCAAAGCAATCCTGCTTTCTACGGATTATTTTTAAGTGTCCTCTGTCAATAACGGCTTAAAACGTTGCACCCAGAAGTTTTGCTTCACACAACGTGGTGTGAATACTTGCACGGCATACATCAATAATTGCGTCACTGTATGCGAATAATACGTAATATTACGCTTCACATTCCGCGTACAACTGTTTCGTACGTAACATTACACATCTTCAAAAATGTTACAGAAATCTGTTTACTTAGAAGAGACTTAGGACACACTTTCTTCGATATGTCAAAAATAATATATGGGGACTGCATTATTAGCTTTGTATTAATGTAGAATATAACATATTACTGATTCTGGCCCAGGTATTGCTGTTCAGATGAAACTAATGATTTTTGTAATCTGAAGCAATGATATCGATGATATCTTATCTTCTTTAAAAAAGATACCCTTGAAAATGGAATCTCCTGCTTTAGTTCACACGCTGTTAATGGGCTGCTGCAGTTATCAGTGGACAGTGAGTGACAGGATGTAAAGTGTTCTATTTACCTCAAAAGACAACACAGAACTGACAAACAGTCATGTGAAAAAGATAACTCTCAAGTGTTTCTGATTGACAGTTGATCTTGGCAGCTAAACCTGCATGTTTTGTTCCAATATCAATAACGTTTTAACATTGCTAAAACGCTACAGGTAGACCATTCCATAACCTACTTTACTATTGTTTTTTCAAATTGCATTCGGCTTCTTAGGCAGCACGGCCAGCTCAACGTGATTGTCACGATGCTTTCAATGTATTAGTTTCTCCAGTACATTGTTGCAATGAAGTATGATCACAACACTGACACGACATTCACACAGACACACAACACTTAAACACCCGTGCCCTCGGCCGGACTCGAACCGGCGACCTTCGGCACGCTGAACCAATGCTCTAGCCCCTTAAGCTATGCGTTTAGAGAAATAGAGCAGATGTGGTTATTTATGGAGACAGTTAAGCTTTAGATATCTGTTAACACCCTTTTCACGATAACTTTACTTTGTTACTTACTTTCGAATGTCGATTGGAGTAACAATCAAACTGTCGACATACACAAAGTAGGTAACTCAACTTACGTTAACATACTTATCGCCAATAGTTTTAGTGCTTTTTTTTTCAGGCAATTCAACACGCATTTTTACATTTAATACGGCATATTTTGTTTTTTAAAACACATTTTTTAAGTTTCCGACACATAGATATATTTTCAAATATTTCCAGTAACAACTTTGCACTGCATACATGTTTTAAGAAATCTTAACACTTAAAAATCTGACAGATTAGAAGGGACAGGCTAACGTATTACTGGATTGAAAAAGTCAATAACGTACCATTAAGGCAAAATTGTCATGAAGCAGCTTTGAACCACTTGGCATGGCTTTCAGGTATAACTTATATCAGAACTAGCAACGATTCTAACTGTGCTGAAATTGTGTGATTATCAGTTTTTATGGAGATGGTATGCGCATAGTACTTTCCGCAAGTATACAAATGAAAGTGATTGACATGACAGGTGCTGTCACAGGACATAAACCATATCCTTCTCTACTTCAGTACTTTTCAGACACTGCAGACCAGACCTTTAACAACATTGTTTAACTCGTAAGCAGTAGAAAACATTCTGATTTCATAAAGGCGCAATAGTTCCTACAAAATGATTCTTTTACTGCGACAGTGGAAAGACTTGTTAGATGGCTGGTGTGTTTGTAGCCGATAAAGCAAGATAGAATCTGTCTTTGGTTCATTGGGATATATCTTTGGTCCGTCGGAACTCTCCATTCATTTTTTAAGTTTTCTTCGTTTGGATTAAGCAGCGGCCAACATTGCAGAAGATTCGAAACAGTTACGATAAAATTCTTTGTTGATTTGATAAACAAGTGTTGTGGAACTTGTCTTCCAACAGATTTCGTGAATTTAATTAAACTCTCAGAATAATTCAGAGTACTCGGTTTTCAAGTTTCATATTTTTATTTTTTTATTTTTTAGACGATATCAGTTTCCAACGCTACTTGTCTATGCGTCACAATCGGACCGATCATTTTTACTTGACGTAGTGGACGATGCTGCTTGGAACTGCTTCTATTTGGTTTCTGTTTGCGAAACTGATGGATATCGCCGATACTGGAGTGAGAACGGTAACGTTCGACCCATGCATTCGACAGGACACTAATTCGATTACCGGTACCATAAACCAGATTATAGTTTCCTTGGTCCAGGTGGTTGAAACGGTAGTGTCCTTTAAAAGGCCATCGCCGATTTCCTTCCCGTTGTTTGCTGAAAATCCTCCACTTAAATTAGTTTTAGGAACGTTAAGAATCTTGATGATGAAAGAAAATTTGTACAATGTCAAGGAAGGCACAACTCGAATATCTTGGCTTCATGTTTGGAATCAATCGACCAATACGGTACTTCCGCTTCCTACCAAAGAAAGTTTTTTGCTACCAATTATTGTTCGATCACATCGTTTTCTGAGTTAGGGCTTGTTGAAATTAAGATCATAAAGCAGGTAAAAAGTTAGGGGCAAGGAACTTGATGGAATTTAGTAATTGCCACGGCCTTCCCGGTATTCACCTGGAGTGATTTCGAGAAACCATAGCAAATCGAAATCCGGATTGCCGGTGCAGTTATTGAACCAGTGTTCTCTCGAATGCAAGCTCGTATACCTAAGTCAGTATCAGATGTAAGTATGAAAATATTATCTGCATTAAACACGGAACGAGCGGTTGGAAGGGATGGACCGAGCGTGGTGGTGTAACGGATACCGTTCTGGCCTCGCATTCGGGAGGACGGCGGTTCGAATCCCCGTCGGGGCATCCAGATTTGGGTTTTCCATGGTTTCCCCAAATCACTCCAGGTGAATGCCGGGATGCTTCCTTCAAAAGGCCATGGCCGAATTCCTTCCCATTCCTTGCCCCCATCCTTTCCCGTCTCTAAAGACCACGTTGTTAAAAAGGGACGTTAAACTGATACAAAAAAAAAAAAAAAAAAAAAAATGGAAGGGATGGGTCGTACTAGGATCAGAAGTGAAGTAATAAGACGTGTGAGTTGTTGCAGGTTACGAATTAAGAAGCGATGTTGGTACCGAGTGCTCTGTCGGGCTCTCCTATGAGCCACACGTCTGAGCTGCAGAGTAGTCCGTGCATCAGGAGAACTGGAGGACCGCCTCCCACCAGGCGGAACAAGCGCAGCAGGTAGCCACTCGATGACGTCACCACGTGACGCTCCGTCCTATAGCCGCGGCGGGACGCCAGTGCCGCCTGGAGGGAAAAAACGAACTTAGCATCGTTACAGATACTTTTAAGTAATATACACATTTTGAAGGTTTTGGTCTTTATAACCAAAAAATTAGAGAAATATGTATGCAAATATGACCTTAAAAACGGATATACATGACCTAAAAATAACAAAATATGACAAAAATTTAAATTAACCATACATCTACATAATACTCTGCAATTCACAAAATTGTGGGTGGCAGAGGGTGCTCAGCACCAAAGCTAATCTCTTTGCTGTGCATTAAAACAACCTCAATTAAACATCATTTATTTTATCTAATAGTACCGCTTTCATGTATACGGCATAATTTGCTTCCGTGCACTCACTGCACTATTGGGAAATTAAATTTTAAATCGTTTTATTTAAGACACTTTAATTTCACATAATTTTCAGAAAAGAGCCCTATCGTCTGTACTGTAATACTCCTTTCCAAATTGCTTTACATAATCATAACTTCGCACTTTCAGAAAAATTTGTTTTCGGCACGGCGTCCATTGCAGATTTAACACTTACTGAGGATTGGCGACAGTGAGACATTGATTGACGCGGCTGGACACAGGCATTCTGCTGCTGCATTAGAAGGCGAGCGGAGAGAGAGTGGCAATAATGTACAACTTTAAATATTGACTGGTGAACCCTGACCAATTCAGTGGTGATTAGTTTGGTTTTCCCTCCAATGTATAATAGGAGCACAGTTCTGTGCATAATTATCTTAATTTCTTCTCGTCTATAAATTCTACTGAATTCCAGGTGCTATTAAAAAATTACCAGATTTTTCTTCAAAAAATCACCATATGACCATAAATACTATTATAATATGACCAAAACTAGAAAATGGCCAGGATATGCTATATAAAATACATCTAAATACAACCAGAAACGTTAAATTCAGCATTACTAGCTCAAAAATATAAAAAATATGTCTTAAAGATCCGAACCGATAGCACAAGATTACTGAAAGCTTATTTGGAAAAAAAAAAAGGATAACAGGCAAAAGATCGTTGGAAGACCAAGAAGAAGATGGATAGACCAACTGAAAAAGGATGTAGAGAGAAGAGGATGGATCTGAGAATCTGTATAGATACGGAAAGTTTCTAAGACAGGAGACAGTGGAAGTTGATCGTCTATAAGCACCAATACCGAAGCACTGGAAGGCTCGTAAACCACACCCGGGAAACTGGAGATGGTCCCAGATGATGCTGCTGATGATGGCGTTATCGTTCTATGCGAATTATTTTACTTGTTTACTCCAGATAAAACTGTAAGTATCAACTAAATGTATAGATACTGGCGATGTAAAGACATCGGTCCTTAATCACCTTAGTGCTCAATCATTCTAATTTAATTGCACATTGCTGAATTCGTAATCAATTTACATGACACAGACGAAATGGATAATAGTTAATTCTGGTATGGTGTTACGAAGTAAACTATTATAAACTCAACTTATGGGATACACAAGAAAGTTACTGATATATAGATCATATTTATTTTAATTATAAAATGTCAACACATTAATTTCAGGCTGAGTTGTTATTCAAAACCAATAAAGATTTCAGTGCTAAGATAAATCACTAAAACAACGGCGTGAACAACACCATTAAAACCTGACAGAGTATATTTACTATTCCAATATTTATTATTCCAGTATTACGAGTATACCACGATGAAATTCTAGCCTCTTTAACGGGTTACCCTGCAACTGTGTGGGCAAAAGATTTGCGTAAAGCAAAACCAAAGATCATACGTGTTAGGTGAGACTGCTGCCACTACTTTCCTCCACGCGGACAACAGCGATGTAAACACAAATCGGCGCTGAAACGTCAGTTTCTAGGTGTGACATAACAAATGTCAGTTACGGGACCTGCATCGAAAATACGGGTTTTCTCCGGTGTAAACATATCAAATGTAATATATCAACAACTATTTATGCTAATAATAATAGTTTTCAACGTTAGTGGTATCATTATCTGGAATTAAGCTATTCCGCGCATTTCTATATGGAGTTACTCAAATTTGGATGCGTATCTAAAAATCACACAAACGGCATTAGCTTAGAAATGAGGTTTTCTGTGATACGGAAGACTAAATGCGATATTGGGAGTTCTGTCATTACCGTGATCTCACAATCTGACGATGAATTCATGTCTCGAAGAAACAAATCGAAAATAAAGAATAATATATTTTTTTTATATCTAGCTTGGTTTTCTTGATATAGCCTGTTAAAAATCAGTTATAGGTACAGTTCCTTGTGCTTTTGGTGACGTTTCTTTGTCCCGAGGACTAAACGAGATATCAAAAACATTTATTCTTTATTTTCGATTTGTCTCGTCGAGTTACATAAGAATCCGTAATCAAATTGGGGCGCCTTGATTACCGCAGAAATCCCGTGATATTCCCCTTTCTGTACTTAATGAATCCAGTTTCACTATCTAGAATTAAACTCATCATCATATTTTTAGATCGCGATACCCAAAATTGCATGCGTATTTACAATTCTCAGGGTATCTGCATAGAAATGAGTGGTTTTCTGTGATATGGAAAACTGGATGTGATACGAGGCTCGTTCAGATATTCTATAAATCATAGTTTTCACCGTTGCTGGAATGACTGTCTAGAATGAAGCAGGAGGGTTTTCTGACATATAACATCGCAATACCGCTGTAAACAGCCAATTTCATAGCCGGTATAGGGATCATATCAACGTAAACTTTTGTTTTCAACCTTGATTGTGTTTAGATTGAATGCGGCCTGGACCAGGCGAAAATATTCATAAAAGCCGCTGAAATGCGGTTTGCATACAGCGAAAGCACTCGATCTCTATCGATTCAACATGACGATACGTATCCATCATTAATCCGTGGAGAATATTTTCCTAGCGTTAATTTCTTGTAATTTTTTGCAAGGGAAAGAAGCTAAAATTTCTAGAATATTTATTGAAGGTTTTGATGTTTTACAGCCGATTTTCAGTCTCTTTAATCAAATAGTTTAATTTCGCTGGTCCAGATTAGCCGAATGGCTCGCGTTTAATCTATTGCCATCATTACAACGCATATTACAAAACTTTCCACAGCTAGTTTGTGGAAAATAATTTTTGTTTTGTGCCTAATTTTCTCTTAAGCTTCTGATAGCTATTCACATAAATCAATCTCGGTGGTCGCGCAATGCGAACCATCTCAGAAAGATTTGTGGGTGGGGTGGGACATTCTCCACCAGCGAAATACTCGTACCGACCTTTTGAAATTTGGATTAACTGCTTCCTTATAATGTCCTCTTCACATTGCACACTCTCCTTTTCCGGAAAAGTCGCCACGAATTAAATTAAAAAATGCCGAAATATGAGATGCTCCGCAACCGGGAAATGTTAGCAGTACTGTTAAAATGACACAAAAATTATCGGTAGGCCTACAGGGATCATATCAACCTAATAGGTTTCGCTGGTGGAGAATGTCCCACCCCACCCAGATTTGTGCTACAGGCATGAAAATTCCTTAAGTGATATTGTTTAAGAATAATTGTACATTATAAACAGCGTATACATATCTATTGAGTAAATTGATTCGAAATAAGAGCAGTTCCCGCAAGCTGTAATCTGTGAAATTCGTGTTATTACCTGTTGAAGATAATGGCAGATATTTTTTTGGGCTTCATTCTTGAGTTTCGTATATGTATTGCATGTAGAAAAGCGGTAATGGCACGCAATAAATTAATCAAGAAACACAACTCAACGGCGACATGTAACCAGAGATATTTTTACACTGGGATCGTGATAATCTAACACGGCAGGCAACTTCCAATGGAATAAAAATAATCAATTATATTTCAACGTTAGGTGGCAACGTACTTAATATTTACACAGATGGATCGAAGGTTCCAGGCAAAAGTAGAGTAGGTTGTGCCTTCTTCTGCCCCAGCACAGGATATTCTGCCCAGTATTCTCTCCCGTAAGAAACGTCCATCTTCTCAGCTGAAGCTAGAGCTCTTCTTGAGGCAGTTAAATACAGCCGCCTATGCGGCCATAATATAGTAGTGATTCTGACAGACTCCCTTAGTGTACTTAAGAGTTTGGAAAACACAACCTGGGACAATCGCTTATCCCTATTAATAATTGAAATCACGAAACACATAAAGTACAACAGGGAGCTTGGTATTACGACATATCTGCTATGGATGCTAGGCATTTGTCATAGCGTGGCACCAGGTTTTGTATACCTTCTTCATAGAATTCTGCCGCCTGTGTCTTCAACCAGTTGGAAACAGTTTCTTTCAGCTCATCGTCATTCGTGAAGTGATGACCGCCAAGGAAAGACTTGAGATGTAAGAACAGATGAAAGTCGCTAGGAGCGAGGTCAGGGCTGTACGGAGGATGGTGAAACACGTCCCAGCCAAATCCCTATACGAGGTTTTTCGTCACGTATGCAGTGTGTGGTCGTGCGTTGTCGTGAAGCAAAACAACACCTTTTGACAGCAGTCCCCGGCGCTTATTCTGAATTGCACGGCGCAATTTCCGAAGTGTCTCGCAATAATCATCTGCTTTGATTGTTTGACCACGCGGTAAGAAGTCAATGAGTAGGATGCCTTTCCAGTCCCAGAACACTGTGCAGTCATTTTCCGAGGTGTCATGATTTGCTTCGGCTTAACCTTTGGTGGGGATGAAGTGTGCCTCCATTCCATTGATTGCCGCTTACTCTCAGGGGTGTCGTAAGAAACCCACGTTTCATCTCCTGTGACTATCCGTCTCAGAAATTATTCGCCGCTTTCAGCATAACGGGTCAAAAACTCAAGTGCACTACCCATCCGTTGTGTTTTGTGTTGCTCAGTGAGAATCTTTGGTACCCAACGTGAGCAAAGGTTACGGAATTTCAGTTGTTTAGTAACAATTTCATTGATCAGTGATCGTGAAATCTGGGGGAAGTCCATAGCGAGAGCACTAATTGTAAACCTACGGTTTTTCCTGGATCTTGTCATCAATCGCGTGAACCAGTTCTTCTGTAACCAAAGGTGGACACCCACTTCGTTCTTCATCGTGCACATCACTACGCCCGCCATTGAACTGTCGGATCCATCTTCTCACCATCGAATCACTCATCGCATTTGGTCCGTAAACATCGCAAATTTGCCGATAAATTTCACTTGGTTTCACTTTCCTCGCATTCAGAAACCGAATCACAGACCTGATTTCACAGGTGTCGGGATTTTCAATGAACGCCGACATTTCAAACAAGCACAACAAAGCGTACGTAACTGACAGCGATCTCCATCGTCTACAGCGCATGTGCGGAACTGCAATCGCAGCGCTGCAGCGGAGATAAATTGAAACGGAACTTACTTTCTGGACGCGCCTCGTATAATACATAAGATGGCTGTATGGTCTGTGTCACCGAAGGCCAAAATAAATAAAATAAAAAAAACATTTCAAGACATCCAAAAGAGATACACATTGTTTGCTTACCTGTAAAATTATGTAGAGCTTCTCTTGTTTTACGTTATTTAAATGAAATGCAACTAGCGTGCTCTAAGTAAAGGCTGAAATTAAATAAATATTTAGTAATTCGAACATTATCGAAATAATTTGTGGAGTTAATATATACGGAAATTGCACATCTTATTTTCAAACACTTACTATATTTTTCTGCTGTGCTGATGGGCCACTGGAATGCTAATTGATCTGTGTGACCGTAGAGTTGCATCCGCATAAAGTTGTCAATGTGCTCTGCGAGCAACTGGCAATGCGGAACGTTCCGTTTGCGTAGGAACCCCTTTAAATTACTCCACAGGTTAGTACACATGCGTATCTCTGGATCAATTTTTTTTTTTTTTTTTTTTTTTTTTTTTTTTTTTTTTTTTTTTTTTTTTAATGGTTGACGGTTCGATGTTCGTAAGGGCAAACACGTCCTAGATTGCCCTTAAAGCAATCCGTCCAAACTCGTGTGCCAGGTCTAACGTGGTTAATGATGAGTTGGGTCCATGGGTCAAGGTTGCTGCAGACTTGTCCTCAATGTATAGAAGCACACCACGCCTCTCTGTTACACCGTAGATACCAATATTGACACGTTCAGGAACCATCCTTCCTTTGTTGTTCTTCCTCTTAGTTATAATAGATTCATCAACTTGAACCACTTGACCGTGTCCTCCAAATATGAATTCCTCTGGAACGCGTATAATCTTCCACGAACAGATATCCGAGAAGTATCTATACATTTGGATAGCAGTATTCTCTGATAATTTGGTGAAGTTTCTATATGACGCTACGTTAATGGAAGATGACCACAACCACATTAAAACGAAAACCTCTTTAATGGAAGTTGAAATTCCTTCGAAATCCCTCTTGCAAGCTCCGCTCTTTCTGCATTTACTACATCTGAAAAAAATCCTAAATAACGCTGAGGATCTCTGATCAAACTACAAAACCTTCCACCATATTCCCTCTCTCTCCAACGAGTGATTTTTCTAATGAGTCCAATATTTTGTAAATCTAGAAGTATTTCTCCATCCGATCTCCGGAAGAAATTGTACAAATCTTCCAGAATTTGAATCTGCATTTTGACGAGACACTCACACAACTTAAGGAAAACTAAATTTCTTTAAAACTGAAGTAATGTGTTTTAAAGCTAACTATGTATGCTGCAGAAACAGATTATAGAAACAACTAAAAACGAATAACAATGAAATATACATTCGACGTTCGTTTTTTTCCCTACCGATATCCACCCTCACGATGCCCCAAAGACATTACGGAGATAACGTGTGTTTGCTGTTTCAGTGACTGCAATACAGCTTAAACATAAACAACGCATATGTGCATTCGAAAACCAAGCCAATGTAAATTATTAACAAAACCGAAACATCTCGTGGTTTATGGTGCACACAAATCGTCAGTTTTGTTTCTGGTCCAGGCTGAATTTCATCCTAACTGCAACTGGCGATGTATTTGCATTCCAAAACCAACTCGAATCACTAGTAAAACCAAAACTTTTCGAGCTTTATGCTGCACACAAATCGTTAGTTTTGCTTCTGGTCCAGGCCAAATTTCATCCTAAATGCAACTGGTGATGTATTTGCATTCGAAAACCAACTCACATCACTAATAAAACTTCTCGCGCTGTATAGTGCGCACAAATCGTCCTTTTTTTCTTCTGGTCCACAATTGCCACAAATTAACCACAACCTCCAGTGGTATGGGAATGTCCATATTATTAACGGTGTTTTCAGTCGATTTTACAATTGCTTTCAGTCCCCTTTTACAGCATACATAAAAAAAACATTTCTTTTATCGCCGGTTCCAACTACTTACCTATCAACAAATGGTACAAAACACATTTCCCTTGTGATATTTCAAAAACATACATGGATAAGTAAATCTTCTTTCAATATCCCTTTCCTTTGCTTACATATTGCACATGGACTGTGGTCGATAGGTAAAACTTTCCCCTAACGTTTCGTCTTCAGCTGCGGAAGACATCATCGGAGGCTAAGCGGCAACTGCAATGAGGGCTCTTTTTTTTTTTTTTTTTTTTTTTTTTTTTTTTTTTTTTTTTTTTTTTTTTTTTTTACCTAAGCTGAGGGCCAGGGGCGAGCCGTTGGAGGACATAACAATTGCCCTTTTCGGCTTTAGAAAAGTAGCAGCAATTAACAATTTAATATCAAGCAGTGCTTTTGATGACGAAGGTGTTTTAAAACTTAATAATTGAAACAACTTTCAGCAGTCATTGATACAGAATTTTTAGTGATTTTAAAAATAGAATTTTTGTGATAGTTAACAGTTTACTATAAATAATAACAATGACTATAATCATTAGGATTTTAATGAAGATGAGATGAAAAGATGTGTGAGAATTGATTTTGGGACTGTACTTGTTCTTTGTATATATCAAAATATATAAAGTAACCCTTGCTGCATTGGTAATGGTTTTAGACTATTAATGCTTAGAAGTATAAGTTTCGCAGTGAGTAACGTAAGGAGGTCGGGGCGGTTTGCAAGAAGGCGCTGACCATATTTCTGTCTGAGCAAAAATAGTCTATTACGAAGTGGTTCTAATTTGGATATTGAGTAAAACAAAGCAGATGGACTGGTGTGATCGAGGTGAAGGATACGGCGCTCACGAGATTCGAAATGCTCAATTTTGGAAGGGGGGAGGGGAGAGGAAATAGGGGCGGCATACTCCAAAATGGGACGGACAAACATTTTGTAGGTGAAAAGTAAAGTGGATTGGGAGTTGAAAGAAAATTTCGGACGGATGCATTTAATAAGGTTAGTGCGGGAAAATAGCTTCTTTGTTAGGGATTTGAAATGTTGATTAAAGTTGAGGGTTTTGTCCAGGTATATGCCTAAATATTTTACAAAAGAGGGGTCAAGGGAGCGCCGTATACAGGGTGTTACAAAAAGGTACGGCCAAACTTTCAGGAAACATTCCTCACACACAAACAAAGAAAATATGTTATGTGAACATGTGTCCGGAAACGCTTACTTTCCATGTTAGAGCTCATTTTATTACTTCTCTTCAAATCACATTAAACATGGAATGGAAACACACAGCAACAGAACGTACCAGCGTGACTTCAAACACTTTGTTACAGGAAATGTTCAAAATGTCCTCCGTTAGCGAGGATACAAGCATCCACCCTCCGTCGCATGGAATCCCTGATGCGCTGATGCAGCCCTGGAGAATGGCGTATTGTATCACAGCCGTCCACAATACGAGCACGAAGAGTCTCTACATTTGGTACCGGGGTTGCGTAGACAAGGGCTTTCAAATGCCCCCATAAATGGAAGTTAATAGGGTTGAGGCCAGGAGAGCGTGGGGGCCTTGGAACTGGCGGTGAATCGAGGAAGTACAGTACATACTAACGAAACTAAAATGATCTCTAACATGGAAAGTAAGCGTTTCCGGACACATGTCCACATAACATATTTTCTTTGTTTGTGTGTGACGAAAGTTTCATGAAAGTTTGGCCGTACCTTTTTGTAACACCCTGTATATGGACGGTGTAGAGGGCGCAACAGTCCATTCTTGAATAATAGTCCCTAATGATCTCATTAACCAGTTGCTTAATATCTCTGCCTTTTTCAGATACTCAGTAACTTGTTTTCCATAATTGTTTCAACACCCTCCCTCTCCCTCAGTTTTCTAATAACGCCATAGAAACCAACTCACATCCTTATTTTTTAAACATCGTGAGCCATCTTCCTCCCACCCACCACTCTACAAAGAAAATAATAAAAATAGAAACGCTTATCGGCAATGTAGCCACCGTATATCAAGAGTAGTTTACTTGTGCAACAATGTCGTCATACCGACCGTATCTAAACGGGCATCCGCCGAAGAGACGGCCAGCAGGGTAGCAGCGGCGGCGACGAAGACTGCAGACATTCTTCCAGCTGCCGAGTCCGCCGCCACTGCCTATAAGAGAACTCCAGAGCAAGGTCGCGAGCAAAGAGCTCATTGTCTGCACGGGGCGTGACTCCAGAGGCGGCCTTATTACTGCCAGTTCAGCGCAGATTTCTCCTAAGAGAAGCCTTCACCCGGTCGACGTGCAGTAGCAACCTTGCCAGTACACGCGAGATTGGAGTTTTACAGTTCGAGATTTCAGTTTCACTCGATTCTGTAAAACTGAATCCAGGTATAGTTTCATAATTAGCGATCTTTTAAAGAAGTAGGTTATATCCGAACCAAAAACAATTATCGTATTATTTCATTGATATTCATAAAACAAGTAAATTATTACTAAACCATTCATTTTAGGTATATCAGAATTCGTTCTTAAAATTTTTGCAGCGCTGCTCCTTCTAAATAACATATTTCTCAACTACTTCGCTTGTACAGTACAAAATTTCGAAATCATCACGCTCTAACTGTTGATTTCGGATGGGTTCTTGAACTCACATAGACGAATGTTGAGAGTTCACACTTCAAAAACTAAACTTTAATATAACCCTACTACACAATACACATTCGTCTGAATGCATTCCTGTAAAGTTGCCAACACATAATCCTTCCTTGATGTACCTGGATTAATGAACTCAGAGATGTCATCAGGTCATAATTCAGAGAAAAAATCGGCATAGTGACTGTGGAGCCAGAATAAAATTTGTATTCAAAGCAGTTTGTACAGAAAAAGAAGTAAGGATCGAAACCTCAAAAAACTGAATGTAAATTTAACCTTTCAATGTGTCCATACCTTAGTAAACATGTCTGCTGAAAATAAAAAAAGGTAAACAGTAAGCTCCATTTGTTACCAAAATCGACAGAAATACAAATGTATTCCACCTGCTGCAACACACGTAGGAATCCCTTTCTCATATTTTAAAGTTTTAAGAATATATGTAAGCCACGTTGAAGTTTTATAAAATTAAAAACCAACCTGTGATGAGCCAGGAACATTTCTGTAGTCTCGAGATACTAGCGATCGAAGAGGAAAGTGTAAATTTGGATTATTATAGAATCTTTCGTGGAAAGGGAAGCTCGATGAGTGAAGCTGTAGCAACATTTAATGAATTTTTCTAGGGGTTAAGGATTGACAGCCAGGGCCAACGCTAGGATTCTAGGGCCCCAGGTAAGTGTTCGGAGCTCCCTCTTACCTCCCCCCCCAACTACCCCCCCCCCTGGCAATTTTTTTCACTTTAAATATTGTTTGTGTGGATAAAATTTTAAAACTTTTATTTGACTTCTATAGGGATCCAGGGTACTTTTGCCCCCCTTACTACCCCCCCCCCCCACCCAACCCTAACGGCGGCCCTGTTGATGGTATTGGTACAGTCTGGGTCATGTGTTGTCTGTTCCAGTTGAATATATTTCATATAGTGAGTAAAAAAAAAAAAAAACATTCATTTCTTTTACAAACCATTTTTATTGCATTAGTTTCACTCATTTCAAAGTTTTCTTGCTTTCACATTTATTAAGTGACAGCCTTGCTAATACAATTCACACATTTTTTTTTTTTTGATTCTTTTTTCTCTTGCAGTCACAATAATTTCAAAGCACCTCATAAAAGTTACTTGTATTTTTTGCGCATTTGAATTAATCAACCTCAAATGCTGTAGGGGAGAGGCCAAACTACTGTAGATCTGCAGCTGTCTGATCTTCAACACTTAATTGTGCAGAAAATATTTTCTTTGATGCAATAATATTCAATGTTTCAACATCAGCTCCATTACATGTTCATACACATAAGTTAATGCACTGTCTGACCATACAAAGTCTATGTGATTAAAATGTTCTTCTTTCACCTTGTATTTCTCAATGCAGTTTGGCAGATGAGAGTGCAGACGATCTATATCCTTACAAAAGAGATGAAGGAATTAGAAGTTTTTCACTATCACATACATAAAAATATTATTAATTATAAAATTTATGCACACAGTAAAGGAAGCCACAACGTTCACAATTTGATGGCGTGTGTATCAAAATAACAATGCATGCAGGCACGTAGGGCCGGCACTAGGAATTTCGGGCGACAATGGGGCGGATCCTTGGCTCATGGCCTCAGGGTCCCTACAGTCGGTGAGCGGGGCCCCCTATCAGCCGGCGGGCTCGGGTACTTTTTACCCGCTTACCCCTCCCTAACGCCGGCCCTGCAGGCAAGCACAAGGCTTTGTGCCAAAGTAGCCTCCAACTTTACTTGACCTATCCTTTTTTATTTTCCTACTAGGTCTTATCTTTACATGTATATATATGGTGAGTTTTGGGTATAATTTATTTTTCCTTTCCACATAAATGAATTATAAGAAGTACTTGTTTTATTCTTGCTCAGTATTTTTCACATTAATGATGCATGTGTTCTGAGGCACAATCATCTGAAAAATTTGGAAGAAAATGCTTTTTGTAAATGATTAGTACTCTCTAACTTACCTCAGAAGCCGCAAGCCAGTCATTGTTACCATACAGCAATGCAACAGGAGCTGTAACTTTTGATAAGTCGTAATCAGGTGGCACAATTTTTCCGTAAATCTTAAAATTTTGTACAGCTCCAAAAGAATACTGTTTAAAGTATCCTGAAAAGAAAATTAATTAATTACAGTAACAATAGAGGGAAAGGACGGCTGTGAGGTGATATTTATAAGGAAAGGAAAGAGAAATTACACCCAACACTCACCAACGCGAAATAATATACAAACACAAAAAACAAACAATATCTTGTGGTTAAACCTTTATCAAGTAGACAGAAACAAGTGTTTGAGCTCACACAAGGTTCTACAGTAAACACAGTCACACAAACAATGAAACTGACCATTGGAAGTGGTGGGTGGAACAACAATAGTATTATCGCAAATACTAATCTCAAGTGGGAAAAATGGGCATTCAAAAGAGCTAATAATCATAATAATAATAAAAATAGAAAATAATTTATTAAATATAGTCTCTATGTATAAATCTATTGTACAAAGATGGGTATAACAGAGTGATTATGGAAGGTATTATTATTACCCATTAATGCCTAGTGCAATAGAATTTTATATAGAGAGAGACCCTATTTAAAATTTTATTTTCTATTTTTATTATTATTATTAATATTACATTTTTCTTTCATGAGACTAATATTTTCGATTACATTAATGTTGCTCCCCCCCACCACCTCCAACAGTCACTTTCACTGTGTGCGTGTGGCTGTGTTTACCACGAGGCTTGCACGAGCTCAGCCACATGTGTCTTCCACTTGATAAAGGCTTAACCCCAAAATATTGAGTTTATTATTTCGTGTAGCTGCTGCCCTCCTCCCTTCAACTTTGGTGAGTGTTGGGTATAATTTCTCTTTTAATTAATTAATTATTAATTCAGTGTGATGGGCAATACTCTCTGGTATTATTTCCTTATGCACTTACTTTTGCATTTCATAAACATTTTTTTTTTCTTTTTAGTATTTCATCATATACCTTGGGAAATTTCTTCTAGTCTCTATCTCCCCTATGATATTCACCTTATATACTCCTTGAAGTCACCTGTCTTCCAATCATTTTCAACCCAGCCCCTTTATCATAGCAATTACTGACGATAATTTCCAAAAACAAATCTAGCTACTCTCCTATGCACCCTCCACGTTGGATCTCTTCCTTTGATGGCAGTGTTCTGCAATTAAACAGATTTTTCAAAGAATGGATGAGTATATAGCTTGGCTGGAACCACTCCACTGGAGGCAAGAGGGACAGTATAAATGGGGGATGAAATGTTTGTTCCATAATAAAAAGGTAAAAATTGGTGAAGAAAATTTGTTCCATAGTAAAAAGTGAAGAAAAGCACAGAACCTGCAAACTATAATAAGGAGGTGAGAATGCTAAAGGGTTGGTAACAACACAGTAGAGTTAGATCACAGTAGATCTATAAAGAATATTAGAAGCTACTAAACAAAGAATTGTCAGCAACAAGGAGAGAAGCTAAAGATGCAGTCATGAATAACAATATGGGCTGTGGCCGATTCGCTACTTATTCATCTGCTGGCAAGAATGAAGTTCAACACTGTAATGTTGCTTTATGTGTCATCTATTTTGCTGCTCCCAGCCTCAGTTATCTATGGTAAGTGTTGGGCTGAATTTCCTGATCCTTCCTTTATTATTGAGCAATTATACATTATAGATTAAATTTCAAAAACCTACAGAAATACACCTGCAGAATGATACAGCTTGAAACTTACACAACATTGCAATGCACAGCAAATGAGTAGGCATTCAGAATGGATGAGAGCACCAGCCTATCATAACATTGCTTTTATGTCAAAATGTTTGCAACCTTAAACATTGCTGAAAGATAAACTAAACTATACAACACAGTTTATTTACTAAAAAACAATATAGCAACTGCAAATATTATTTAAAACAGTATCTAAACTGCTAAACTATTACAAGAAATTGTGTAAAGGCTTTGGAATAATCTGGATGCAATACACAGTTTATACAAGTTAAAATGAAAATGCCAAATTCACTCTCATGTTATATTAGGCATCCTATAATTACAGCTTAATTAATTTAAATTTCTGGGATAGGCAGGAGACATGTTGATTCAAGCTTCACACAAAACTTTTAAGATTTTAGTTTACCAACCTAATAGTAAGCAGAATTTTTACCAGTTTTTTTGTCTTCCCATTAATCTTTTGCAGACAACCTGTTAATAATGTATTACAAATCAACCAGTTCACTATTTAGTGCTTCAACATATAAATAGTATTTGATATATAAGTTATACCAGCAACCTGCATTGGACTGAATCAAATTGTGGTGATTAGAATAATTCAATAATATGGTCTTTATAATTTTATATGAACTGATCCCTGGATGCCAAGTTTGCCTATCCTGCATTTAAATATCTAGCCAAAGAGGAGAAGATTCTAATCTAAAGCCAGTTTATTAGCTAGTTAAAGTTTAAAAAATTGTCCAGTACATATATTGGTTAATGATCCTACTGCAAATGTATGAAAGAAAATATAAATAATAACCATTTTAAATTTAAATATAGAACTGCATTTATTTCAGTTTGGAATAAATAATAACACCCTTAAATTTCCAGGCACTGGATTTTTAGATGTTTACAACAACAAGTGCATTAAAGCTCACCTTTGTCAATTCCTTGTCCATAATGAAGGAACTGCATAACAGATCCCCCAGCAGGAGCATGCGCTAAGATTACAGGAAGCTTCTCCTGACAGAAAAATACAAAGTAATTTTTACTGCTTGAATCCTAAGAAGATGTAAATGACTTAAGAAAATGCTGCATGTATAATGGAAAACAGAAAAATATCTGCTAACTGATAATTAATTTCATATTGTTTTCTACCTTCCATTGAGATACAGACGCATACATGCTTTCGCAACACAATTCATTAATTTTCCTTAACCCCCCAATATAAGAGACTGGTTCTGTGGGATGTAGAAAGTTGTCAACTTACAGATAAAACAATTGCATAATAAAAAAGAAAAATAAACACCAGAAGATGTATATTCATAGCCGGGCCGGTGCTAGGATTCTTGGGCCCCTATTAAATGTTCTTAGTAGCGACATAGTCGGTTGGGACCCTCCCTTCTTCTTTTTGGCTCCACCACTGTTAGGGCAGATTCTTGGCCCAGGAGACCCTTCCAGCCATCCCAGAGGGCCTGGGGTAAATTTTCCCCACTTATATCAACCTCCTCCCCCCCCCCCAAATGTCTGCCCTGGTCACAGCACAATATATACAGCATTTATAGTGGCTACATTTACACAAACTACTGGCTATTATTTTAAAGATACCATAGAAATAATCATCGATGGAGTAGAAGGACTTGTTAATTAAAATTTTCTCAATCTTTTCCTGAATTTAAATTGCATCACCTGCTAGATATTTAAGATGTGTAGGGAGATTATTAAAGATATGTATCTCTGAATATTGGACCCTTTTTGAAAAAAATGATAATGATTTGTAATCCTCATAAAGATCATTTTTATTTTTTGTGCACAACTGTGTATTTTACTCTTAGCTTCGTATAGAGTATGATTTGTGATTGCAAATGACATTAATGTGTTTATATACTTGGCCTCAAATATTAAAATCCCTAACTTCTTGAACAGCTCGATGCATGAATACATTATTAGTAGAATTGCCCAGAATTTTATTGCATATGACATTAATGAGTGAAAATAAGCAAAATAAATAGTTTCTTCATACAAAGACCACATATTGCCGAAATTGTATGAATTGCAAATGTAGCTGCATCCAATTACTTCAGTAAGTCACGTTAAATGCAAAGTGTGATAAAAAATTGTAAATTATAATAATTTCATTTCTTATGAAATTTACACAGATCTTTTAGTTAATCATATTAACTGCTTTTGTTTGTTTCAATTTACCTGCACTTTCATGCTAAATAGATGCTGTAGCACTGGAAGAAATAGTTTGAGGCTGATGAGGTAAGCAGACATTCAAGGACTTATTTTTGGAAATGAATCAGGCATTTATTAGTAGGGATCTGAAACATTAGGGAAGAAATAGAGCAGATGTGGCATGAGGAAGAAAATTGGTTTAGTTTTTTGAAAATTACTTTTCTTTTTACTTCAGGCCTTATAGTTTGTTGACCAATAGGTCAAAGAGCCAGGGGAGGATTTGGGATAAGGAACAGGAAGGATTTCAGCTATAGCTTTTGAAGGAACGACCCTGGCATTCACCAGGAATGATTTTGGGAAATGACAGAAAACCAAAATCTATATGGTCGCACAGGGATATGAACCCACGTCCTCCTGAAAGCCAGGCCCAAGCTTTATTGCTCACACATCAGATCTGTCAATCCTATATAGTTTTCTTCTGTAAGTTCCAGTTGTTTTATTGTCCTTGGAAAAAATTAGTGTAGTGAAATATGCCTTCAAATATGTCTCAACATTTTTATGATTTTACAATCTCAATGGAAAATGTTTAAACCAAAAAGAAGATAGTAAATTCTGAACCAAATTTTGTGAATAATTTTGCAATAATACCTTACTAAAATATTGGAAATGTAGTTGGAATACTATGTGAGGGAATGCTGGTCTAAGCATGTATGATTGCAACAAATACCTAGGTTGTAAAGAAGAGAATGTTTGGTGTAGTTAAGATGGCAGCTCTCAAAGTGAGTATACTGTTGCAGGTTGTTATGATTGATGTGGACCAAAGTGTTGAGGTAGCCACTGGAGAGTAGCAGATCAGCATCAAGAATGAGAATTCAACCATGCGAAATTTGATATATTATTGGAATTGGTGTTGTTCAGGAAGCTATGAAGGTTGTTTTCCCCAAATTTTCAGATCATAAGAACACTTCAGCAACATTAAGGGATTCAAATGGACATGGCTCACTCTATAAAAACCTTTTGAAATATCTAGTCCAGCACTATCAATTTGGTCTCCCTCATCTAATTCATCCAAAATATCTTGCATATAGCCTACTAATTGAGATACCCACGAATATCCTTGCCTAAAGCCATGTTGTTGACTTGAAACCCACTCAAGTTCCTCACAGATCTCTCTGATGTGGTTACGTATTAATCTCTCCATTAATTTACTTATCACTGATGTTACACTGCTTGCCCTATAATTTTCGAACCTACTTGTCACCCCTGCTTTATGTACTGATACTATCACACTTTTCCAGTCCTCTGGTAAACAGTAAGCATCCAGAGTCAATATAAATCATATTTCAAGATAAGGTACAATGTCACATCCTGACAACTTTAAGACATCCGTAGTAATATCACCTACGCCAGACCCTTCATGCTTTTTTATCTTTCTTAGTTCCTTTATAATATCCTCAGGATGAATTTCAAATTTTTTAGTCCGCTCATGTATAATTTTGTGGATAAGCTCATTTCCAAGTTACACCCTCCCATTCCTGAATCATCATCCCTTAGAGTATAATAGAAACCCTTGGTCCTTTGGGATGGAGAATGATGGAAGGGTCATTTTATGAAGCAAAAATTATAAAGGCAAAAGTTGGGATGTCGCATTACGCTGCGTTCGTTCTGCTTGTGCCCAAGAAGAGCATTCCACCCACTCCCAGGTGTCAGGGGCGAGTAAGTGCGCCAACTCTAGGTGGAGCTGAAGCAGTTGACGTCCAATTGTATCAAGCTGACGGCGCGTGTCTCTGATCCGTTCTCGTACCAAAGCAAGGCTGGCTCTTCTTGTAATTCGGTTCGCAGCAGGTGTCTGGATGTGATGACCTTGGCAAAAGTTGGGGAGAGATTTGATACAAATAAAATAACGTTCAAACTGGTGTGTAACATGGGAAACTAAATTTTAATTTATTAAAAATGAATTTTCTGTTAATCAACAGCACAGTTATAAATTCAAGGTTGAAAGACATCATGTGTGAAGAAATAAAGAACTGTGGAACTTCTCAAATGAAGAAACCAATTGCTTGGCAGAACTCTTGACTGAAATATTAGCTGCATTCGGGAGGACGCCAGTTCGAATCATCATTTGGGTATCCAAATGACTCCAGGCAAATGGCAGGATGCTTCCTTCAAAAAAGGCCATGGCCAAATTCCTTCCTATTCCTTGACCCCAGTCCCATCCCACCTTTAATGACCACAACATCGACAATGCGTAAAGCCATAAGTAAAAAAAAGTGAAATTTTAAATAAAACTAAATTTACTTACTTTGTACAGGAGCTTTGAATCAAACCCAAATATGAGAAACATTGGGTTATAACACACTGACTGAGTGATGGCTTGTTTTTTGCATGCATCCTGGCCTATTAGTCTCATTAAATCATGATTGGGCTTAAACTCATCTCCTCCAATCAGATATGTTGTTATCTGGAAATACAGGATTCATTACTAAGCAAAAGTCATTAATGTTGTGGGGCCAACTAATATTACTAATTATAAAAATTACACATTTTTTTAAAAAAAAATAGTGGCTCATGAATATAGTAATTTTTCAGGGAAATTTAGCTACCTTTTGCTAATGGTATCTAATATATTTATTTCAGATTCCCTGCAATTAGCAGCACTTCATTTTAAATACTGACACAATACTGATGCAAGAGAAAATAAGTCTAGAAATGCAATTTGGCAAATTGATGGAACTCACCCATCACAGTCTTAAGATTGTTTCAATGATCTGATGAATTTAATTTAATTGTGATGTAGTAAATGCTCTGGCGCCAATTTCCCTGTTTGTTCCTTTTACCTATCTTATTGTTATCAAGTGTAATTTGCCTAACTGCCTACTTTTTAATTTGAACATTTTCACCATTTTTGGTAAATTATACAATACTTCCATTAGTAATTTAATATAATCCCTAACCTCCTACTTATTTTTTCACCAATATATTTCTAGTCATCAGTATACACCCTGTACAGTCCCAGCACTCTCTTCACCCTCTTCCAGTGTATCCTTAAGTAGCTATTTTACTATTTCAGTCACTGGTTGTGTTCTGTGGAAATTTCCACAAACAAATCTTGCTACCTTCCTTTGTACCCCCTCCCTCATATATTTGATACCCAAAATGTGAATCCCACACTGCAGCTCTGTATTCAAGCAATAGTCTGACCAAAGTTTTGGAACCTAAACCTCTCACTCTTCTAGTACATCCCCTCATCATCTTCTCAAACAAAAAAAGGATTTTTAAATTTCTTCCTACATCTGCCCAATGTAGGCTGCTCAGGTGAGTTTATTATCAAATGTTCTACCACGATATTTACATTTCACGTATTCAATAAACAATTCCTTTCCCACCCCCAATCAAAAACAACCTTTAGTTTTTAATCTATGTATCATATAACATAAGAAATTGTAACAAAGTAAAAATCAATGTAATCATAGCACCAAAATGTTTAGCCACCAAATATGATATGTACACATTATTTACAGACAACTCATGATTGTATTTTTCAGGTGTTTTTCTGCAATCAACTAGTTAAATGATGTATTTCTCAGACTAAAATTAAAGTCACAGGTTATAGTTTATACAGGCACAGACATATGCTGACATTTATCCTCTCCTTTCCCTTTATATATAGAACACTAACAAGCTTTTTGGTTATCTAGATGGTAACGGAATTGAAAAATAAAAAATAATAAACGGGAAGATTAAGGAAAACTGTAAGAAGTTGATAAAAGTTTTAAATCATAGATAATCTATCAGGAAAAATCTATTGGCAATACCTGGTAGCTGTGCAATTGTAATTTAGATTCTTCGATCTGGGTGCCCATCAAGTTGGGTCAATAGCAGCACTGACTATCCTTTTCACAAAGTGTTTTGATTAATTTTTCGCCCTTAATATCTTCAGTCTGAGTTCTGTTAAGCCTAGAGATCAGTAAGCCTAATAAACACATTAAATTTTGTCTTGTTCCTGTTCTTCCTTTGTAAGTTATTCCTAAGAAAATTTCATCAATTTTGTCACTCACTCACTCACTCACTGATGATCATCAAAACTCTAAAATATTTTCATAGGAAGATGAAATTTTCTAAACACGTAACATTTTACCTCAAAATTGTGAGAAAAATTTAAAAATTCAAGTGGAATCGTCATATCTGTGTAATGATAAGATGGAAAACAACTGAGTGGTCCGCAAGCAGGAATATGGTTCTTGTCCAGTTCATTCATTATTGTACTGTACACATGGTAAAACTGACCCCTTGTCAACCAACAATGTTACGTTTGCCATGTCCTGTATAACAATTTCTAAGTTGCAACATTATAGCGAGAAAATAAAGATGACTCAGAATGAGCAGTCAACCTACAAAAATAAAAGAAATACTTCAAAAATAATTCTTGTTAAAATAGGGCTAAATTTCTTGTCTATTTAGTGGCAAAAAGTTATGAATTCTAGAATGCAATTTCTCTTCACTTATTGAAGCAGAATAGTTCCTTGTGATGTTATGAATTGTTTATTTTTTGCCATGTTTTAATTAACTATATAGTAAAACATCTACCTATATACATATCTTAAATGTGTGGTTCATCAGTTCTACAAACACGCAAGATTTCTCTCATACATCTTCCCATTTTTACAAAATTTATATATATCTTTTATCTGCCATTTAAGTAGAAATTATGACATGCATAATAGCAAAGTCGCCAGATTTTATACCAATAATTCATATCACCGAAAGAAACTATTCTTTTTTTCAGAAAGTAAATTAAATACACACTATAGATTGTAATCTTGACTCGGAAGAAAATCTTGTAACTTTTGGACACCAAACTGCCACAAGACTTGGCTCTATTTTTACAAGATTTTTTGTGTGGGATTTTTACTTATTTCAATTTTCTTGATTGCTTTCAGATTAGGGTATTAAATATAATAATATTATAGTACTTCTGCAAGACTGTTGTGATGAAATAAATGAATAAAGGGAGTTCTGAAACAATTACTAGCAGTGGAAATTGAGAAAGTAGAAAAAGATTCTGTACTTAAAATTGTTTGATGCCACCAAATCGAAGCCATTTTCTAAACAGTAATAATGAGTGTTGAAAACATTAAATTATTGTAAAGTACTAGCATATTGGTTAGATTATTATAAATATTACTAACCTGTGCACTTTCCTGAAATTTTGATAGGAACTGCAACAATGGACAGTACATATGGTTCATAAAACAAACTGGTGCAAAACTAAACATGGCACGTATCTTTTTATTATACTCTGGTCTCATTGACATACCAACATAGAACATAGTAGTTCCCATAGAATGTCCAATATAGTATATCTTATTTTGGGAGGTGGCATTGATGATGTGATCTATTTGTGCAGGAACATCATAAATACCATTTTCATGCCAGCTGCAAATAAATATTAAAGAAACCAGTGTACCAGAAATGTTATTTAACAACGATATACATAAAAATTTGTCAATAAATATATCATTAAATTACAAAATTTGTGACTACTAAGGAGAAAAGTGCAACTTTTAATTTTTTAATGCCTGTGAATTCATCCCTAACTCCTTTATTCAGATTCTGCAGTGCATTTTGTTGATATTTGACTGTACCAACATTTTTCCCAAAGCCCTTGGGTATTTTCAATGGCAAATTTTGGTTTATTTGTGACTGAATAGTCCGAAATTTAACCTTGAATTTGCATGGAAGTATCGGGCAAAATGTTGGTACCATCAAACAACAACAAAATGCAACTCAACATATGAATACCTTTGAGAATCATTTTCATATTGATCCATGACCATAGCCAGGGCAGGATGGGAGTGGGTCCTTGCCCATTCTGGCTCCCTCCCTTCATGTAGTTGAGTGAAAAATGTTTGAAAAATTTCTAACTTTTAGTAATGAATTTACTTTTTTGAAACTGATGCACAGCACGTTAGGTCACGGTCAGAGTGGATGCATACTTTGACAAATTGGTGGATGTACGTACTTGTTCATTTTCATCTATGTTAAAAACACTGCAAAATAGGTTACTACGGTCATAGTGGAAGCGATTCACTTGTGCCTTGACATACGAGAAGAATCTGAAAGCAAGACTGTTTGGTTTTTCTGCACAGTCATAAGAGTGAAATAAATACAGATAAGTTAATTTTTATAGTCTGTTATGGAAAACCTTGTGAGGTTGGACATCAAAGAATACATTAACCTTAATGAGATGTTTTAAGAAATTAATTTTGTACAAGTTCCTTCTTTTAATTTTTTTATATGCTATATATACTTCACTGTTACTAGTGTGAAAATTGTCAAAATTTTGCCAGAACTCTCACAGACTAGACTAGGATAGTGTTTAAATAAGTTAATTCAGTGTTTAATTTTTTTTAAGTACTGTACAATCATTTTCAAAAAAATATTTTTATTAAGTTTCCTTGTTTTTGCTAATCGTGGCTTCACCCTCGTATGTGATTTATATATATATAATAACAATGAAAAAAGACGCTAAGTAGCGGAAAGGAATCAAATTAGGATAGGGAAATGAGCCACCACTTACCTTTAGATGATGGATGTGGGGCGCGAACACACAGAAAAGACACAAACACAAATAATAAAGAAATTTTTGGGAAAAAAACCCTTCGTCAACAAGAGAACATTAAGGGAGGTTGGTGCAGCTGGAGATTGCCTCACAGAAAGACCCTTTCTGTAAGGCAACGTATGATCACATATTCCCATGATATGAGGTAAATAGTATATATTTACGGAATTGATAAATGAGTGACTTGTGTGATATGTGTGTATATTGTGTTACTTAAGGTGTACAATAAATATTTAGAGGTTATGTTCTTGCCTAAATTTCCAAAATGCATGATCATCTGGTGTCAGATCACGGTGTTCACGAGAGTAGTGATTGCCTCTGCTGTTACCCAACCACACATCATAACCAGCATCTGCTAAAATGTAGGCTGCAACAGAAATGTGACTAATCTCATACCAAACAATGAATTTTTAATATTGTAAATGCTGCAAGGAAACAAACAATTGTTAGTGCTGAAACCATAATAACATGGAGAAAATTTAGAAATTTTCATTTCAATACTAACATATTGTCAACAATTAGTTTTCATAGCAATCTTGCAATGGAAGTGATGAAAATTAATTATCTAATTTTTATCCTAACACATACTGTCAGTGTGTGTACAGTTCCTTAAACTATTTACTGTTTTGGAGGCCACATTTTTGTTTTATTATTTGGATCATTTTGGATAAAAAATTTACATCTTAATTTAACCTTATGAGTCCAATTTATTTTAGAACAGTGTGAACCAGTTTAATGGATATAGTGTGAAAATGTTTCTTGGCCTTAATAAACTCATGTCCATTGCAAACTGCTTTCATGCAGCTTTGTAAAGTTTGCAATTTATGTATTTTCAAGCACATCTGTTTATTGTCTGGTATATTGTATCAGTAATAGAAAAAGTTATCTTGTTTTATAACTTCTACTATAATTGGCTTAAGAATTTAGAACTGCTACCCTTAAAAAATAAATACTGTTTCTTAAAGTTAGAAAGTATTTGTTCTTGTATTAGAACATTACAAATTTAAATGCTGCTAAAGTATTAAATATGTTGTAGCTTTACTCATGTTATTTATGACATTAAAAATTATTTGAGTACATACCAAGGGATCGTTCAGGACCCATTACTACCCAGTCATCGGCACTGTTTACTAGGCCATGCTGCAGAAGAACTGCAGATTTTTGTGCTTTAGAATCTGGACCTGACTTTTTGCCATATGGTATTCTAAACATTGTAAGGAAATAATGATCCTCTGTCTCCACTTTGTAGATCTCCACAGGATAGCCATATCTTTCCAGAAGGTGGGGCTGTGAACAAAACAAATATCCTTCCAAATCTTAATGTTACATGACTGTTTTAACAGACTATGTAGCTATTAAGAAGTCTGATTTCAGCCTCTGCATTTTTTTAGAAATGCTAGAACAATGTAATAGTTAAAAACTATAATTACGAACTTCTAAAATCTCTTTGTCTTAACTGTATCTTTCCTCAAGAGTTAATGTCATGTTCCCATCTTAATTTATATTTGTGTACTAGATAATAGTGACAATGAAAACAAGGAAGAATAAGAAAAATAACCAATAAATCACTATTTATTATGGTAGAATGAACATAAAAATATGAAATACTGTGAAGTATGCTTGTATTTTTGTGTTTATCCTGCTCCTCCTACCTTTAGCTGTGGTAAGTGATGGGTTATTTTCCATCTCCTTCCTTCTTTTAATATTTGCAGCTTATCATATTTGTTTACATCTACTATTATTCCTCTCATTATTGAATTTTGATAATGAAACATAAGAAACACAGCACTTACTGAAGCTAAATTCAGGTAGGTTGCAGATACATAAGATTTAGTTGTATATTGAGTTGTCAGTATCAGGACGTGGTAAGTTAATCTTATAAAATATATTAGAACAAGTTATCATGGAAATCAAATAGTAACAGACTGACAGGTCACAAGCATTTGAAGACCTGTGAATTAACTTACATACATTGACTGTACTGCATTCAATGGATGATTTTGTATGGACCTGCCAGGAATGCAAAACAACTTAAAATATGCCATATTTATGTTCTTTCAAAACTAACCACAATTCACATGAGCATTCTATAAGCCAAAAACTTTCTTGTCAGCTCTGTGAACTGCTTCTTGGCATCTGCTACCATAAGACCATAATATGTTCACAAACATTTCATCTCTAGCTGATCCAGTAATAAATTTGGGAAAATTTTCCATGTTGACCACACTATCTGTACAGAGCTTATTACCTGATTATAATTATTCTCACACCCTTAACTAATCATAGTTAACTTTCTTGATTGGAGAGATAATTGATCTAGGTTAAATTTCAACCACCCATATCATTATCAACATAAACTATTATTTGAACTCATTATTATCTCCATCTTAGATGGTATCATAACTATAATGATCTTGCACAATTATGATGCAAAAACTGAAGAGTTTTCTGTGTGCTATTACTTCCACTATGCTCAACACTTTATCTGCTTTTAGAGATTGTTTACAATAAAATAGTAATAATCAGATTTAATTCTTACATAGATGAGTCATGATGCATATTTCAATTTTAAGACCAGATGACTAATTCTGCTAGGTATATTGTTCTACTACATACCAAAAATTTTCTTAAGGAATTTAGTATTTGTGGCCATTTGACATTTCATTTGGTAGTACAATATGTTTATTTAAGAACAAATACAAAGATTTTGTTTTACAATAAAGTAAGTGACATGCCAGTATGGCTGCAAGCTTTAAAATGCCACTAACGTCAAATGATGAGATACAATGGGGATAGGTTCAAATCTCAGATCCCACATCATACTGACCATCCTGACTGCAGTTTTTCAGCATTTTCCTGTAATCACCTAGGTAAATGCTGGGATGGTCCTCAATCACAATCTCATAAATTACACAGTTCACAAACAAAAATACTCTTATCGCACTGGCTGGCCACTTATTTTATTGTTAAACAAAATCTTTATAAGTTAGTTTGTTCTTAAATAAACGTATAGTTTTACCAGATATGGCCACAAATACTACATTTTTTACAGAAAATTTCCGGTATGTAGTAGAACAATATTGCAGAACACAAGTTACACATTTCATACATAGATAGCAACACCAGATAGCCTTCGGTGTGTGCATATCGTGCCCTGCCTGATGTCTCACTCCTGGCAAGAATAAGGCTAACCACCAAAATAATGCATTTCTTATGTTCTTCTCTTTTATTCTCATCATTCCCAGCCACCTTCATGTGCGGTAAGTGTTGGGTCATATTTCCCGATCCTTCCTTAGTTTTATAACCTTAAATCATTTTCCTGCTCATTGTTAGTATTACAAATAAGATAAAATTTATGAAATAACTTACCTACTGTAAATATCATAACTTATAAAATGATAAACAATGGAGGTGACTTACAGTGTCGAGGTCGATGTCTGGGTCCCTCCCTTGACCACTCGTATCACTACTGATATTGGAGCTTGTTGTAAGGGACGCCATTAATGCCAGCAAAATTATAGTGGTCCACATTCTGAAAAAACTGGTGTTATATTAGGCACTTCCTTCAGTCATATGTTAATTGACAATAACAGTTTTTATAATGAATTCATCTCACTCATTGCAAAAGAATCTTGTCAATAAACTATCTGAATGAGAAAATTGTTTGAAGTCTACTAGCATGTCAACTAATAATGCCAATTATAACAGTTTGTGTACAATTTAATTGCTTGTTGTATAAAGTAGTTATAATATAAATTAAAAGCATTAATAATTACTACAGAACTGTAGAATTAGGGAAACAATAATGGTAATTATAATTGTTATGATTGTCGCACAGGGAAAATTATAATAATGATTCTCATTAAACAGATTTTCTTTCTTTGATCTATTTCATTCTTTAATAAGAAGTGTTTTATGTCGATATCTGATTTCATAAAGTGTACTGTGGCAATAAGTACAAATGTCCCAAACATCTAGCACATCTGTCCAGCCCAATTGATTAAACATTATATCAATATTCTTACATTTAATACCCTTACCAGTAATAGGCAGTTTCGTCTTCACCATACAGCCATACAAAACTTTTATCTTCATTTCTGAATATCTATGTCTTCTTTTATTTTACATGGAAAGGACAGGTAAAATACACCCAACACTCACCAAAGTTAAAGGGAGGAGGGCAGCAGCTACACAAAACAACAAGCAAACAAATAAAATACAATATTTTGGGTGAAACCCCCTTTTTCAAGTTAACAGGGTAGGTGGCTGGGCTTGCGCAAGACTTGTGTTTGACGCAGTCACTCATAGAACACAACAGACCGTCGGAGGTGGTGGGGGAGCAACGATAATATAATCGCGAGTATAAGAAAGATTAGAATGGTTGAAAAAATAATAATAATAAAAAATATAAATAAATAAATAAAAATATAATTGAAAATTTATGAAAAATATATGAATCTATTGTGCTGGCCAGTGATGGGTGTACAGGGTGAGGGTGGAAGATATTAACGGTAATTAAGGCCTGGAGGATGTCTAGTCTGCAGGAGGTGTTGATATACCAATTCACACCTGTGGAGTTCAGATTGGGAGGTAGTGTCTGGAAGTACTCTAATGGCTCTGACCGTGAAGCAGTTATTAAGGACGCGGGTGTTGTGAGTACTGGCATGGTGAGCAACAGGGAGGTCCAGGTTTTGGGGGTAAACTGTTTGTCTATGACCATTCATTCTGATGGATAATGAGTTTGAGGTCAGGCCAATGTTAGGAACTTGGACAGTGGAGGCAGGTGAGCTGGTAAATGAGATGGGTGGTTGTACAAGTGGCATGGCCTATTATATGTTAGTTTTTACCAGTAGTTGGGTTGCTATAGGTAGTGGTAGGTGGATGCATACGGCAAGTTTTGCAATGGGGTCTCTTACAAGGGAAGGATCCAATGGTGGTTTAGGAGCATCAGAGGGTTGATATTTGTGTACAAGAATATTTTCAGATTAGGCAGTCTGCTGAAGGTGACTCGGGGTGTCCCTAGTGGGAAGAATGCGGTGCAAGGATCTAAGAAAGTCATAGCCTGGAATCGCTAAAGCAAATTCTATATTGGGGTCACTATTGTTTTTAATATATATAAATGATCTACCCTCAAAAATTTGTCCAATTTGCAGATGACACAAACATAGAAATTAAAAATAATCCAGATTTATCTACAGAATATATTTCAAGTCATGTCTTTGACCTTATTAACAAATGGTTTACAGCTAATGGCTTGTCTTTAAACTTTGATAAAACTCATTATATGCAATTCAGTGCACAGATTAACACCAGGTATAGGTATAAAATTTGCACGCCAATCCATTCAAGAGGTAGAGTGCGTGAAATTCCTAGATTTGCATATTCATCATAATTTAAATTGGAAGGTACATGTATCTGATTTACTAAAGCGATTGGGTGAAGCCATATTTGCAATTTGTACAATTTCATCTATAGGTGATCTCCGTACAAGGCTGCTAGTTTATTTTGCTTACTTTTACTCCTTAATGTCATACGGAATAATATTCTGGGGCAATTCTACCCATAGAGACAAAGTGTTCAGAGCCCAAAAGTGGGTAATAAGAATTATGTGTGGAGTTAGCAATAGTACTTCATGTAGAGATTTTAACATTGATGGCTGAGTATATATACTCATTAATGTCCTTTGTAGTCACAAATTATACTTTGAAACAAATAGCAAACTACACAACTATGGCACTAGAAGTAAAAATAATCTTCACAAGGATTACTAGTCATTGTCATTTGTTCAAAAGAGGGTCCGATATTCAGGGATACATATCTTCAATAAGATCCCAACAAACATTAAATGTCTAGCAGATGATAAGAATAAATTCAGAAAAAAACTGAAATAATTTTTAATTGACATCTCCTTCTACTCTGTCAAAGAATTTATTTCTAAGGTATCTACAAAATAAACTGTCAGTAGTTTGTGTAAATGTAGTTGACATAATTAATGTACTGTTTATGATATGACTGTACATCTTCTTTTATATGTATTATTTTGTTATGCAATTGTTTTTCTGTAAATTGACAACATTCCACATCCCACAGAGCTCTTATACTGGGGTCAATGGAAAATGAATGTATTATATTGTAATTGTTTCCTAAAAAATGAATCACCATGACAAAGAAAGTCTCTAATGGGTCTTTCTAATCTATCATTACATGAAACCTTTCTATTTGATTGAATTGTGATGTCTTTTATAATTTCTTTTTTGAATATTACCTGTTATTTACATCTGTTACTGCAACAATAAGGGAGCATCCATAAACTATATAGCTCCATTTTGGCCTCCTGTGAATCCCTTCCCTCCCCCCCCCCCCGCCCCCTCACTTAGCATGTAGCCTTTTCCCCTATTGATTCCAGAAGACATTTTGTACTGTTTTCTCTTGATAGACTATCATAAATTACATACCGGGATAATTAAATGACAGGAATAAATATTTGCAAGTTGTTGTGTCTCATTTTAACTGTGACAAATAATATAAACGAAAAGGTACATGGCCTTGCTCGAGATTTCCCCCCCCCCCCACATAGCCTAGCGTAGTTTTCCAGGTAACTCCCCCCCCCCCCCAGATGGAGCCACGTAGTTTATGCATACTCCCTAACTGAAGCGTCGCCAGACTGCTGTAGGATATTGTAACGTAATTATCAACTCTGTTTATTAATTTATTATTTATTTATTTATCAATCTTGTTTCATGGATCCCTGCTGAGGAAGGACCTCTGGGGTTTGAAACATGTCAGGGCTAATACTCATACATTCAATATGAGTCATAATCATAGGGTCAAAGATTATGACATGTTGACTTGATCTGACCAAATACAAACTTGACCGTGTTTCACCCTTAGGGTGATTAAAATCTCTTGTACTTGAAAAACTTAGAAGTATTAATAGAAATAGTTATCAAACAGGGACATGGATGATTGAGATATCATAAATTGATTCAAAGATTGTAGACTCGAACTTGCTGCAATACAAACATGACTTGTATTTGACCCTTAAAGTTCACTCTGCAAAATTTAAAGAATTCATATTTGCTTCTGAGGCATCACATTGTTTTTTTGTCGAGGTTGGGCATTCATAATCAGAGACAATATAATAATGCAGTCATTGGTTATAGTGTCTGTAAGGGGCTGAGAACTGTATACAGATTCCTGATTATTAAACAGTTGAGCAACTCTGAAAAAATGAATTGCCAGAATTCTAGTTTCGGTAACATATTTGGTCTGATGTCTACTTTAAACAACCTAATAACTCATGTTCAGCGAACATGTACAAAGACAATAATCGAAAGTGGTCAGTAAAAAATGCAAAAGGCAAATAAATCATAATATATAAACTTTGGGCAAGCAACAAGATTAGCGAAAGTTTTAATTAAATTGAAATTTATCCTAGGACTGAATGACAATTGGCATTCGTGGTTACAGCAGAGACCACGAGTAATTTAAGTCTTTTAAAGTTTTTTCATGTTGCTTTTATTAGAAAATCAGTTCCGCCTTCAGCTGTAAAGTTTGTCGATAATTTTTTAACTATGAAATCCGCGAAAAGCAAAGTTAACGAAGGTATTATGCTAATTATTTTGGTAGCAGTTGCTTAGCTATTAAATTGTGGATACCGGTATTACCTCGAATTTCTTCTAATGATATCTCTGGTGGCTGTTAATTTTCGAGTAAAAGGTGACACGTGACACCGTTCTCCAGCCAATAGCTATTGAGGTGAGTGATTGAAGAAATTGTCTCTGGTGAAGAATGAGTGAACCATGGAGGAAGGAAATATATGGAGGAGAAGTGACGTTAAATCTGTGAAGCCAGCTCTAAACTCTCGCGCATGCACAGCGGTGGCAGCGGCGATATTGCGATCCCAAACAAATGCGAAGTTCACATTGTGTTAGATGCTCTGATTATTTCGTTTTGTAATGTGTATAATTGTTTTATAATGCCATCTTGTGTTGCATACGGTTGCACAAATAGGCATGAGAGGAAAGAACCTGGAATATCATTTCATAAGTAAGTTGAATTCTAATTATCGTTGTTGAAGTGGGCAGTAGGAATTGCAAACTTTGATGCCTGTCTATAAATATTTTAGTCATAGTACTCAATGGGATGACTTTGTTCTAAAATTTTTGTTGGTGCAGTGTAGAAAATCAGCATACCTTGCTATTTTGCACATAATAGACTAGCATTACTTTCTAACGAGTGTTGAAAATGAGATTTAAAGGGGTGTGTTTTACATCGTGATTCAGTGAATTTAGTATTGCGCTTTCTTTCGTCACGTTGCAGTTTATACTGACAGTGTATGATGAAATTAAATGTGTTAAATTATGCTATGCAATCTAGAAATCTTGAAGAAGCAAACGATGTTGTTACCGCCAATACAGTTTGTGATTCAAATACGCGTGTGTGGGTATGTCTACATAGTTTGATTCTGTAGCGGTAATTTAATGGAGATTGTGGTTAGGTCTAAATGCAGTCTGTACCAGAATGGTTGTGTTGTTTTATAAGGGACAAAGAATTTATCTATTACTGTTAGTAATTTCATGAGAACCAAGTTAGTGACAAAACGTGTATTGCGATGGAAACTACTTCCAGCTATTCCCAATTAAGCTTACGATGTATGGTAAAAAGATAACTATTTTTATTCTGGTCTAGGCCGCATGTGGTAGTAAAAAAACTGAAATATCCATTCTGCATGTCCACCATGCAATTCATTGTGGCTTTGGCAGAATTAATTTTTGGTCCAGGCCGCATATCAATCCAATCCCAGTATATCCCGAAAACTAAGCAAGATATCGAAAAATGTTATTCTTTATTTTCGATTTGTCTCGTCGTGCTACATAAGAATCGATCATTAAATTTGACTTTTGCGAAATTTTTCTTCTGCATTTCAACTCAAGACGCCTCACTTTTGATATAGTATATCTCGAAAACTAGGCGAGATATCGATAATTTTTATTTTTTATATGTATCGTCTTTTTAAATAAGAATCCATCATCAAATTTGACTTTGACCAATTGTTTCTTCTGAATTTCAACCAAAAACATTTCACGTTTGTGACAGAATATCTTGAAAACTAGGCAGAATATCAAAAAAAAAAAAAAAAAAAAAAAAAAAAAAAAAAAAAATTATTCTTAATTTTAATTTGTCTCATCGAGTTACATAACAATCCATCACCACATTGCGGCGGTACGTTTGTCCTAGAGTCCCATTGAGGTTTCTGTACATATAGGCCTACCCTGTGTCTGTATGGGTACGGCCTAGCCCCCCACTCCTCCTCCGCCCGGCGTCACTTCAATGCATGGTGAAGGTCTCTTGCGTCGTCTCCATATATTTCTTTCCTCCATGGAGTGAACTGAGGAAATTACATAGTAGATCGGCTGCAATCCACGTGCGTTCGTGAACCACTTTGGATTTCCTAAACAATTAATGAAATTACTTCTTCAAATCACTCAAAATATAAAAATGGCTCTCAATAATTTCTTTTAATTTATTTGCTTCAAGCATCAGGTAACAAATGTGTAAATCTTCAACCATATATATTCAATCCTGCATTTCTGATCTATTTTAATCTGCCTTTACCATGAACGTGCTCCTTGATGTTACTGAATCATTAAATAAGAACACAGATTGATTCGAAAACATGTTAAACTTAAAATTATACTCAGGGCCGGCACTAGGATTCTCGGGCCCCAGGTAAGAGTTCTCGGGTCCCCGCCTCAACTTATTTTTTTTTTTTTTTTTTTTTTTTTTTTTTTTTTTTTTTTTTACACTTTGATTTTTTTGGATAAAGTCAGAAAATTTTAATCAAAAACAAAAAACACCTTTATATGATTTTTTTTAAAAAAAATTCTAAATAGCTAGACACGCAGGACGGAGGGCCCCCTTTTGGGGCTTGGGCCCCGGGTACTTTTACCCCGCTTACCCCTCCCTAACGCTGGCCCTGATTATACTTATGCAAACCCGCTTTGACTGATTTATCCGCGAATAAAGCTCTACATCAACAAATTACTGTCTCGTCACAAATTCTCGATCCACGTTTTTAACTTTCAAGTAACTGATGTAGGCTGGAATATTACGTACAGGTCGAGTTCATTAAATTAAAAATAAATCTAAAAACTTAATGTTCCCGTTTCATAGTTGAGTTACACCGACGAACTATATCATTATCTCCTTCAATACGAAGGTTGCGGCTGTTTCAAATGAGAACCTAGTATTCAATGGTAGCAACAAAAAATTGAAGAACTTATTGTACAGAACAACGTTTTCCTCGCTAACACCAATTCAAGTTACAATCCCCAACCAAGGCGGGCTAGTTGGGAATACGATTCCCTTACGTTTCATAGCAAATAAGTGATATAATAAAGTAGTTGAATTTACTGGAAGAGAGAAGGACAGTAAAGAGAAAGTTTTGAGTGTACAAGACATATATTGGTGTTGAAGCTTGGAAGGATATTAGTAAGAGAATTAGGAGTACCGGTAGTGCATGGAAGGAAAGAAACGACCATGACAACAAACTAGAACTCAGTTGACTTAAAGGACTGTGAAAATTTTCTTATGTAGTTAAGACAGTCAGTTCCATCGAAAGTTCTTAACAATTTACCAAAACATTGAAAGAATTTAAATTTCGGAAAGGACAAAGGTAGGTAGATGGTGAAATGTCCTCAAAGAATTTAAGATTAAAAAATATCATCAGATTGGGAATTATGTATAAAGGAAAGCTGCCGCTCGAGCATGTGTTCCACCGCAATCGAAAATTGACTGATTATAAGTTTTCACTTTGACTTACCTTGAGTTCAGAAGTGAATTATTTCACTACTTTCTTCAGTTCCTTCTGTTCTTTAAAAAGCTAAGTTTTACTCAATGAAGCCTCAATATAGCTTTTCCATAAAACAACTCTGTTCATAAGAAATGAATACTACGTGACACAGCGCCTGACAAGTGTTTATCTCTAGGCTTTGTGAATTAAGTTCTAAGTAATTGCCGTCCGCTTCTAACAGTGCGTAAATCAACTTGACTGGATAGTAAAGCTGTGATTACACTCGTCGTTTAGCATTTACAGTAGATTACATTGAACTAAATAACAGGTACCGTAATTATCGGTGACAATTATCACACCTTATGTTATTCTACATCGCTTTTGGTTGTAAAGTTTTAGATATGCAACTGTAACGAAAGTTATGGCTCTTTCCTCGCTGCCCAAACATCTAGGTCATCGTTTTCGTTAAATAAACCATCAGTAGAGTTATTTTAGAAAATATAGAAACTATAGAGTTCGATAACCACGATCGGATTTGAATTTAGCCATTGGATGGTAGTTGATTAATTTATTTTTGATAGTTGTTGGGTTCTGATCTGTTGTCGGCAATTGGCAAAGTATAGGTACTGATTTTCAGGAACGTGCAAAGTGAGGTTGCCACCAAAAATATTCATGTAAATTATTACTTGGATACACATAAATATTTTCTAGATATAATTCTCACTTATAGAAGTTAACTAAAAGCACTTTATAGATTTCACTTGGTTCCGAACTGTGGCACTATCATTTATAGATGTAAAACATAATCTCCCACAGCTGATAGCATTGTCGGCTGGCGGATCACTAGTCTTCCCAGAATACTCGTTATATGCAGATGTATTGCGGGCACGAAACAATAACTTTCTTTTCAAAGTGAGCGTTTTTCATTTAATGATTTCTCGGTCATCAGCGAAACGATATTATGACGGTCTACAATGAAATTGTAATGGGTTAGTTGGCTAAAGCACTGGACGAGAGATCAGAATTTTCCGGCTTGAGTTCCGGTACTTAAAACAGACCTTGACCTTTGGCAAAGATATTGTTTGTTGATGTTAAGGTGCTAGGACGCTCCGTGGTTCGGATTCCACGTTAAACTGTAGGCACCCGGAATCGTCCCTGCCCGGTAAGATCATCGGATTAAGTTCGGTGGTTACGACAAAGACGGATTGCGCAGCCGATAAGACGAAACGAAATTATTATTACGATAAAGAAACTTTTGAATCTAAAATTGCCTGCAAGGAATGTTTATAAACTATATGTAGGCCTACGTGAAGGTTGTTTTAAATGCAGCGTTCTTGTTGTTGCCAGTGAAGCATAAATACGAATTTTGTACGGAACTTTGTCTGCAAATTTTGGATTGCACTGCCTATCTTTATTAGTGTTTTTTTTTATAGTTGGCAGCCAGTTATTGGAGTTAGGTAGCCTATTACAAAAACAGTAAAGTGCTGTGTTAAACCAGACTTTAAAAACTTTAACATACACAGTAGCAACATACGAGGGTGGTCTGAAAAGTTTCCGGCCTAACAAAGATACAAGACATTTTTTCTGAATTTTTATGTTTTTATTTTTCAACATAGTCTCCTTGTAACTCTACAAATTTCTCCCCGCGAAGCTCCCATCTCTGTAACCCGTCCAAATAGTCCTCGGCGTTTTTATTTGCAAAGTAATTGTTCACGAAGGTGATTGCCTCTTTATTTGACGAAAATCTCTATCCTCCGAGCGCAATTTTTAGATGAGGGAACAAAAAGAAGTCGCTAGGGACTACATCTGGTGAGTAAGGCGGATGGTCAAGCAGTTCAAACTGTAATTCGTGAATATTCACCATGGCAACCACTGAAACAGGTCGGAGGGGGCCCCGGCTGAAGGCCCGAGAGGGCATGCCACCCCTTGAAACAGCTTCCACCCAAACAAATGTATGAAAATAAGTTGTCGGAAAAGATTAATTTCATTCTTTTTATTTACAATTTAATTTCATTTTACTGGTGTTAGAATTTACTGAGAAGTAGTTGTTCGTCACAGGACATGAACAAAAGGTCTTAGTATTTATTCATGAGTTCAATAAGATGGTCATATACATAAATGTTTGCTCTGTAAGACCAAATGAAGTCAACATGATTAAAATCTTCTTCTTTGATTTTGTATTTCTCAATTGGGTTTGGCAGAGATGAGTAGAGGCGATCTAAATCCTGCAAAAACAATTTTCATTAGTCTGAGTTAATAATCTGTTTATACTTCTGACAGAAAAAAATGAATTTACTTCAGAAGATAACTGTAACAAAGAAATTTTTTAAAAAAAGTGGTTGTGTTAGGGTTATTTCACAAATTTAAAAAAGGCAGAGAAAATTACCTTTTTTAAATCAAAATGATAATAGCATACTATAGATCCATAAATATACTAAAAAAATAAACATAGATTTTTAAGTATATAAAAAATTCATCCGTAGATGAACACAAAATGTACTGGCAGGTTGTAACAAAGAAAACAAGGAAATGATCATATCAAGTCCAAAAATACTGTTATGTATAAAAATTTTACAGAAAGGAAAGATAATGTTGACTCATCACTTACCAAGGTTACGGGGAGGAGGGCAATGATTACCCAGTAATCTTCCTTCTATTCCACCCATTCCCCACCCCTGTATCCCTCCCCCTCACCACATCTGATCCTTGAGTAATGTATAATTTTTATCATTGATTCAATCCTGTTATGGAATGCCTATGACTAGATATTTTTGGAGGCTTGGTTTTGTTCCCAATACCCCTTTATCCCAGCTAATAATTTTCCCTTTCTCTTCTGAGATGGGTTTTTAATATTTAATAACTTTTGATGGAGGTAATCAGGAGTTAAACCACATTGGAAAATTTGAAGTGATCTGCAACATCAATATCAGAAATTCCAGTAAAATTCAAATCTTTTTTTACCTTATTGAGTTTCTTGCTTCCACTCATATAGCTTTTTATAAGTCAGAATCTTCTTGGTAAACATGTTGTTGTCCACTCTCAAAAAGTTCACACCACGAGGGGCGTAGCTATCACAGAGCTAGGCGGTGCCCCTGGACACCACAGCAATCTTCATCTTTGGTAAGCAGGGGTTATTCTCTTATCCCAATGTTTAATCTTTCCACTTTTCAACATCTTTGTTCCCTAACAAGATATATATGTAAATCTTTGTTCAGCTATCAATTGTAAGTTTGGAATTTTTAAGAGTGCTTGATTTTCAGTTTCAGTATAGAGGTAAGTGGATCATTTTTTAGTTTTATATATGATGATGACTTTTAAAAAGCACAACACTGAAAGCTATAATATCACAACCATCCCAAGATTTCTAATGTCAAAAAAGTTACAATTTCATTTTACTCTATGGATCCACATTTACATTAAAGCGTTTAAAACTCATATAACATTGCTACCAGAGTTTCTATGGATTATAAAGGCTTCTATAATCTGCTCAGTAAACGAAAACATCACCAAACTCAGAAATTACCAGTAAACTGTGATTTGCTTTGTATTTGTGATGCATCTTGTAACAATGTACCACATTAAAGTTAAAAGTAATTAACTTTGTGGAGAGTTACTTGTCATAAAGACTTAATTACTTACCTCAGTTGCTGCAAGCCAGTCATTTGGACCATACAGAAGTGCTACTGGAGCTATTACTTTGGTGAGATTATAAGCAGGAGTTATAAGAGAATTATATATCTCAAGGTTCAATAAAGGTCCAAATGAATATTGTTGGAAACCTCCTGTAAGGAAAGCAATATAACTTCATAATAAACAAACAGGGTAATATATATATATATATATATATAAGGTTTTAATTTTGAGGCTTTCTGTTTCTTTGGTTAAGTTAAATAAGAAAAGAAAGGGAAATTAACCCACCACATACCAAAGTGGACGGATGCGATGAGAGAACACTAATGCTAGCAAACAAACAACACAATATTTCAGCATATGCCTTGCTCACAAATAGAAAAAACGGGCCATTAGGCTCGGAACGTGTGTGCACACCGAACGTTACCCAATGTCAGCATTAGTGTTCTCTCATCGCATCCGTCCACTTTGGTATGTGGTGGGTTAATTTCCCTTTCTTTTCTTATTTATACCGCCTAGAAGCCGCTTCCATTTTCCTTAGTTGCATCTTTGGTTAAGTTAAAATATAATATTATATTGCAACAAACATGGGAGTGAAAGTGAGAGCAAATTTTAAAAAAATAAGACATACTGGTACTTAATGATTCATGGATGTGCAAAACACTTTAGTTACTAAAATAAAGATGAAATAATGTTCTAGGAAGGAATTATCGTTCTCGTCACAAACACAAATTAGAAGAGTGTGGTAGCAATGAAACCTCATGATAAAACAGTTGCATCATGTTTTAGATTCGCTGTCTGGAAGGTGGGTGGAGTAGGTATACATATTCTGATGAACATGCTTACTGCAATGTTTTTAATAATTTCCCATTAATTACTTGTCTAGTTTTATTTATGTAACAATGTGTAAATTGCATGTCTATATAAGGGGAGAATTAATCGAATTCAAATATTGTGAAAAAAATGGGGGGGGGGGTGGAATGGAACCATGGTAATTGACCTAAACAAAAAATGTTCTCAAGACTTTTATTTCTCAGCAAACTGTCACAATAAACTATGGGGGTTTGTAAATATTGAAATATTCTATATATGAAAAATGTCATTGCTATCTGGAGGTATTGATGGCTACAGAATAAATACTGAAATGAATATCAATGAATAATTAAACATTCAGATCAATTTAAAATGGCCACAACTCAACTAAACATTGAGAAACATATAGAATTACATTTTTCACTTGAAAATAAGGTGCTTAATAAATCCACAAATTTTAGTTAGTCACTCTGTTTAATATTTCTTTCTTTTCCTTACATCAGACTCTGAAAACACTACCATTACAATTTTTTAATTTATTTAATTGTGATGGAGTGCACACTCTGGGGGTAATATTCCTACACATCCATTCCCCTCTTTTCTTGTATGCACCTACTTTTGCCCTGTACAAATTTCATTTTTAAATTCTTTCAATGCTTTTGGCAAATTATTCATCATTTCCCTTGATAACTTATTCCTATCCTAGAGCCCAGAGCCCCTTACGTACAAAAGAAAATCTTCCCACACCCTTGTGCCTGAAATCGAGTGCCAGCTTGTAGTCATGGTCATCTTTCCCCTTCCATGCACTACTTTTCATACCTACACCAATATCTTTCCATGCCTCATCAGCTATAAACACCTTGTACACTCCCATGAACCTCTTCGCCCTCCTCCTGTCTACCAATGAATCCCATTGCTACTCTTTTATCATATCAGTTATTGATTGCATTTTGTGGTAATTTCCAGAGACAAATCTACCAGCCTTTCTTTGCACCCCCTCCAACTCCTGTATTTGATACCCAAAATGTGTGTCCCATACTGCACCACCATATTCATACAATATTTTATTTTACCAAATCAAACTTTGATCCTATTTGAAGACAGCTGGGTTGGTCTTAAAAAGAAAGTCCTAACAACTTGTTCAGGCATAACAGTTCTAAATCCAAACAAACTGATTACATACCTCTGTATTTATGGAAAGTCTATCAGTTCCATATATAAAACTTTATACCCAAATACCACACAGAGACTTTAAATAGCTCTTCTTTGTCTGTTTCAGCTTTCATATTACATCCAAAATTATGAATCTACTGTCAAAATAACTCTCCTTATGACACCTAATTTGCTAACAATACTTTCATTTTCCATTTCTAACCTCTATAAATTATTTTGTGCCATCAACTCCTTAGTTATAAATTCACATTTCACTTTTTCAACTATACAACTGCCACCTTTTTACAGTTTATGAATGCTGCTTAACTCACAATATCTTTACAGGATCCAATATTTTATCATTCATGTTGGTACTGATTAATTTGAGTAATACAGTAATTTCTTGGTCAAGGATTTCAGTTTAAGTACAAATAAAATCCACTATTTTTCACAGTATATGGTAAAATTTTATTATGTTTCAGTCAAAATGCATGATTGAACATGCCACAATACTTATCTAACAAAACCACTGAAGAAAAATATATTGTAGCTATTACTGTGTCAGTGGTCATTATCACTGCACTGTTCTCTGGTTCCTTCAAACCTAATCTTATATATATATATAAATAGACATGTTTTTTCCTATATTTCACTTTTCAACCACCACTACCTAGCACAGATCACTGATGTTTGTGGGTGGAAGTAGCATGGGGTTTCCTGTCGTGCACAACGTTGGCCGAATGCCGATAGCTGTGGGGATGTGGGAGATATAATGATTAAAGTTGGTCAGTGCAGGCGTTTTCAAATTTCAACCAAAATTCGTATCTCCGTATACTACTCTTTCCTGCCACAACTACATAACATAGACTTTTGGTGTTTGTGTGTGGTAGTAGAATCGTCTTTCCTGTCGTGCACTATGGTTGTTAGATGTCGGTAGCTATGGGGATGTGGGAGATATGGGGGTTGAAAGTGGTCGACCTGTGGCAATTTCATACTTCTGCCAAAGACAAAAGTGTCATGGTGCATCACTTTTCAGCGAAAACTATAGATCACAGATAACTGGCGTTTGTGTGTAGTAGTAGCACAGAGTCACCTTTCGATCACAACAGCGGCCGAATTTCAGAAACTGTGGTACTGTGGTAGATATGGTGGTTATAAGTGGCCGACCAAGGATATTTTCGTATTTCGACTGTCTCCGCATATGTCACTTTTCTGCCACAACTACATAGCATAGAGCATTGGTGTTTGTGTTTGGTAGTAGAATCGTATCTCATGTAGTGCACTATGGTTGTTAGATATCGGTAGCTATGGGGTGTGGGAGAAATGGGGGTTGAAAGTGGTCGACCGTGGCAGTTTCATACTTCTGCCAAAGACAAAAGTGTCATGGTGTATCACTTTTCAGCGAAAACTACAGATCACAGATAACTAGCGTTTGTGTTTAGTAGTAGCACAGAGTCACCTTTCGATCACAACAGCGGCCGAATTTCAGAACCTGTGATACTGTGGTAGATATGGTGGTTGTAAGTGGCCGACCAAGGATGTTTTCGTATTTCGACTGTCTTCGCATATGTCGCTTTTCTGCCCAACTACATAGCATAGAGCATTGGTGTTTGTGTGTGGTAGTATTTTGTATCTCATGTAGTGCACTATGGTTATTAGATGTCGGTAGCTATTGGGTTGTGGGAGAAATGGGGGTTGAAAGTTGTCGACTAGTGGCAATTTCATACTTCTGCCAAAGACAAAAGTGTCATGGTGTATCACTTTTCAGCGAAAACTACAGATCACAGATAACTGGAGTTTGTGTGTAGTAGTAGCACAGAGTACTCCTTTCGATCACAACAGCGGCCGAATTTCAGAAACTGTGGTACTTGGTAGATATGGTGGTTGTAAGTGGCCGACCAAGGATATTTTCGTTTTCGACTGTCTCCGCATATGTCACTTTTCTGCCACAACTACATAGCATAGAGCATTGGCGTTTGTGTTTGGTAGTAGAATTATCTCATGTAGTGCACTATGGTTATTAGATGTCGGTAGCTATGGGGTGTGGGAGAAATGGGGGTTGAAAGTGGTCGACCTGTGGCAATTCCATACTTCTGCCAAAGACAAAAGTGTCATGGTGTATCACTTTTCAGCGAAAACTACAGATCACAGATAACTGGAGTTTGTGTGTAGTAGTAGCACAGAGTCACCTTTCGATCACAACAGCGTCCGAATTTCAGAAACTGTGGTACTGTGGTAGATATGGTGGTTGTAAGTGGCCGACCAAGGATATTTTCGTATTTCGACTGTCTCCGCATATGTCACTTTTCTGCCACAACTACATAGCATAGAGCATTGGTGTTTGTGTTTGGTAGTAGAATCGTATCTCATGTAGTGCACTATGGTTGTTAGATGTCGGTAGCTATGGGGGTGTGTCAGAAATGGGGGTTGAAAGTGGTCGACCGGTGGCAGTTTCATACTTCTGCCAAAGACAAAAGTGTCATGGTGTATCACTTTTCAGCGAAAACTACAGATCACAGATAACTGGCGTTTGTGTGTAGTAGTAGCACAGAGTCACCTTTCGATCACAACAGCGGCCGAATTTCAGAAACTGTGGTACTGTGGTAGATATGGTGGTTGTAAGTGGCCGACCAAGGATATTTTCGTATTTCGACTGTCTCCGCATATGTCACTTTTCTGCCACAACTACATAGCATAGAGCATTGGTGTTTGTGTTTGGTAGTAGAATCGTATCTCATGTAGTGCACTATGGTTGTTAGATGTCGGTAGCTATGGGGGTGTGGGAGAAATGGGGGTTGAAAGTGGTCGACCTGTGGCAATTTCATACTTCTGCCAAAGACAAAAGTGTCATGGTGTATCACTTTTCAGCGAAAACTATAGATCACAGATAACTGGCGTTTGTGTGTAGTAGTAGCACAGAGTCACCTTTCGATCACAACAGCGGCCGAATTTCAGAAACTGTGGTACTGTGGTAGATATGGTGGTTGTAAGTGGCCGACCAAGGATATTTTCGTATTTCGACTGTCTCCGCATATGTCACTTTTCTGCCACAACTACATAGCATAGAGCATTGGTGTTTGTGTTTGGTAGTAGAATCGTATCTCATGTAGTGCACTATGGTTGTTAGATGTCGGTAGCTATGGGGGTGTGGGAGAAATGGGGGTTGAAAGTGGTCGACCTGTGGCAATTTCATACTTCTGCCAAAGACAAAAGTGTCATGGTGTATCACTTTTCAGCGAAAACTATAGATCACAGATAACTGGCGTTTGTGTGTAGTAGCACAGAGTCACCTTTCGATCACAACAGCGGCCGAATTTCAGAAACTGTGGTACTGTGGTAGATATGGTGGTTGTAAGTGGCCGACCAAGGATATTTTCGTATTTCGACTGTCTCCGCATATGTCACTTTTCTGCCACAACTACATAGCATAGAGCATTGGTGTTTGTGTTTGGTAGTAGAATCGTATCTCATGTAGTGCACTATGGTTGTTAGATGTCGGTAGCTATGGGGGTGTGGGAGAAATGGGGGTTGAAAGTGGTCGACCTGTGGCAATTTCATACTTCTGCCAAAGACAAAAGTGTCATGGTGTATCACTTTTCAGCGAAAACTATAGATCACAGATAACTGGCGTTTGTGTGTAGTAGTAGCACAGAGTCACCTTTCGATCACAACAGCGGCCGAATTTCAGAAACTGTGGTACTGTGGTAGATATGGTGGTTGTAAGTGGCCGACCAAGGATATTTTCGTATTTCGACGAAAGGCATGTGTCTCCGCAGATTTCACTTTTCTGCCACGACTACATAGCATAGAGCATTGGTGTTTATGTGTGGTAGTAGAATCGTGTCTGTTGTCGTGCACTATGGTTGTTAGATGTCTGTAGCTATGGGGGTGTGGAAGATATGGGGGATGAAAATGGTCGACCTGCGGCAATTTCATATTTCTGCCAAAGACGCATGTGTCACGGTGTATCACTTTTAAGTGAAAACTATCAATCGCAGATCACTGGCGTTTGTGTGTGGTAGTAACACAGAGTCTCCCATCGATCACAACGTTGGCCGAAATTCGGTAACTGTGGGAGTGTGTGAGATATGGTGTTTGAAATTGGTCGATCATGAATATTTTCGTGTTTCATCCAAAGACTTGTGTGTATCCGTAAATTTTACTTGCTGCCGGAACTACATAGCGCAGAAGACTGGTACTTGTGTGTGGTAATAGTATCGAGTCTCCCATCGTGCACTAGGGTGGTTAGATGTCTATAGCTGTCAATATGAATTCTTTACAATCACGAACGAAGTCGTGGGTACCAGCTAGTTGTTAATAAAAACAAGGTTATTATCTCTGGACCCTACTGGTGGAATAAGATTGTTAATAATGTCTTAAAACCTTAAGAAAAATTCTGTTGATAGTGTTTACACTAAAAGTCTGGAGGAAAGTAGTCTGTTAATTTTAATGGTCCAAAACTTATGAGCATTATTTAGTAGGCATCTAAGATTAAGGTTAAATATTTCTCTCATTTATGGAAATCAACTCACCTTTGTCAATTTCTTGGGCATAGTGAAGAAATTGTCTAATGGATGCTCCTGCAGGAACATGTGCTAATATTGCAGGAAGCTTCTCCTAAGAAAAAGAAAATTTTGCAGATGTAATGAAAGTGGTTGTACATATGTATGTATATTATGATCAAAGACCAAAAATGCTCTGCTTGTTCACACAGTGGTCAAGTTATTTTTAACTCAATGACTGGTAACACCAAGAAAAGTCATTATGCAAATCGAGCAATAACTGTAGAGTGCAGACTTGACTCTGAATAAGATTTCATAACTTTTTACCAATAAATAGCACAAATACTTGGTTCTGCTTTTATTGGTATAGCAAGTTCTTTCTTCCAGCTTATTGACTCAAGTTAACAGTGTACTATAAAAATGAAAAATTGACAAACTTACAATTAACAATACTTATTACAATAAAGTATTTCTTCTAGTTATTTACTGATTAATTTTTTCATGACACTGATATTGAGAGATGTTACAAACAACTACACTTGGTCATTATGCTTTTAAATTAAAATTTATATTAGCTTAATATGATATAGTATTTACTATGTGAACAACTGATGAATTTTAACCCTTTCTTTTTCAAATTAACAGTACCCTATTTTTCTTAGGGATCAAAAGATAGTGGGTAATAGTAACAATAAATTATTTTTTTTTGTCCTATGTCATACAATATATGACCTCCTTGTTAAATTATTTTTATTACTTACTTTATAAAGAAGCTTTGAGTCAAAACCCTCAACAAGAAATATTGGGTTATAGCACAAAGGCTGAGTGACATCTTCTTTTTCACATAATGCTTGTCCTATCATTTTCATTAATTCTTCACTTGGAGTAAATTCATCAACTCCAATTAATGCTGTCAGTAACTGTAAATGATATATTTGTGTACTAAAAATTTATATCTAATCTTTAATAACTTTTATCATACTATTTTTGAAAATTTATTTATTTTTCAAAATTCATCTTATGGTGATACAAAAAGAGTATAAATGTGTGTGTAAGGAAATTGCTACTTGAATGTGCAATGCGCCACAGTTAAATTAACAATAACATCAGCTTTAAAAAAAAAAAAAAAAAAAAAAAAAAAAAAAAAAAAAAAAAAACCCCTTACAATAAAAATGTAGGATTGTAAGTGGTATTAACTATTTTTAATAAGATAAAAAAAGGATAAATAAACTGTTTTAAACCAGAATTACTAACTAACAAATCTTAAAATAACATGAGTAAACTATGCTAGAACATTATTCGAATAAACTTTCTCCCTCTGTTTTAATTTCTCAATTACTTACATAGGTGGCATGAAGAGTTCTTGAGCAAACAGATGATGATGTTAAAGGCAAATTAAAATATAAAATTTGATGAAACTATGAAGAATGTTATTCTAGGATGTTCAGGAAATGGAATAAATTACCAAGGGAAGTGATGAATAACATACTGAAAATGTTGAAGAAATTTTCATGCAGTCAAAAGTAGACAGGTGGTAAATAGATGAATGGGGAAAAATTGCTACTGGTGCCATGCACTCCATTACATTTCAATTCAATTCTCCAAATTCAGATATTAAACTCTTACAAAATTCTTTACATTAATTTGTTATTACAACAGCAACTAATCTATATTATAATATATTTTCAAGAAATAGAGCTCTGCAGATCAACCTGTATAAAACTGTCATTCCATCACATGATATTTTTGCAAATTTCACATTCAAAACAGTATAAAATTACAAGGCGGAATTATCAAAAAGATTCTAGTGTGGAAAGGAAAGACAAAATCAGCCACCACTCAACAAAGTTCAAGGGACGACACTGCCCTCCTATCTTCAACCTTAATGATTTTATGTTTCCTTTCTGAATTAATACTCTTCCTACTCTATTGTTGTCAAAAGTATTCTAGAAATTCCAAGGGGTGTTTTACTATTTCAGTACAGAGATCATTTTTAGGATGATGTATGTAGAACCTGATTTATTAATATCACTAATTTTGTCTAGATATGTGTTAACAGACATTTGTGTTGTGATTGCTAGAATTGAAAACATTTGAGAAGGTAGCAGCAATATATTATGTCACTGCACATTCAAAAAAAATTTATTTTTTTTTTTTTTGATCATTTATTGTGCAGAGTCTACACTGTTTATAATGCACATCCTTGATTTAGAGTCTATTCAAGGCTACAATTATGAACAGTCATATTTAGAAGAAACTGTAATAGTGATATAATTTACATTGATAAAATATAAACACATCTTACCTGCTCTTCTTCTTCAAATTCTGCTAACAGTTTAAATACTGGGCTGTACATATGATCCACAAAACAGATTGGGGCAAGGCTAAACATGGCCTGTATATTTTTGTTATACTGTGGTTTCATTGACATTGCAACATAGAACATTGTTGTTCCCATTGAATGCCCTATGTAATAAATCTTACTGTTAAATGTGACATTTAAAATGTGGTCAATTTGTGCTGGCACATCATAAACACCATTCTCATGCCAGCTGCAAAATAAATAGCAGTTAGTTAAAACAGATGCTGCAGTTTTCTAGAAATATATTATTTATTATTAATAACGGTAATCTGCTAATGTTCTACAGTGAATCATAAATTTTTGGCTTATACACACTGTTTCCTTCCCAAACAAGAATACAAAGGATTTACCAAGGGGAATGATGAATAACCTACGGAAAAACGTTAAAAGAATTTAAAGTTAAAATTTGTAGAGGGCAAATGTAGGCGAGTGTAGGATAGGGGGAAGTTGGTTGTGTAGGGAAATTGCCACCGGAGCGTGTGCTCCATTGCAATTAAATTAAATTAATTTTTTTTCAATTATTAAACCATTCATTTTATATACTAGACATATTTCAACAAAAAAAATATGCTCTCTGTGATGTAGAGTTTGTACTATAATAAGATAAATTAAAAAAAATTATTATTGAAAGTGTTATGTAATATTACTACATATTGATTATCAATTAAAAAAGTGGAAATCAACTGGAATAATCATTTATTTATTTATTTTTAGTACCTCTCACAATTTTTTTTTGCAATTTTACTCATTTTTGCTTTAGGCTTTTGAGTATGATAATTTACATTGCTTTCTGAAAGCAATTTTTTTTACTCAAAACTTACCTAAATTGCCAGTATTTATGATCGTCTGGTGATAGAAAACGATGTTTACGAGAATAGTGATTGCCCCTACTATTACCCAACCACACATCATATCCAGCGTCTGCCAAAATGTAAGCTGCAACAAAACATAATCTCTGAATCACATAACTCCTTCCTCATTAATAAGTACCAACTTTTTTTTTTTGTTTTTTTTTTTGGAAGGAATCTTTCAATCATATGATCACAACTTTTATTACTCGTCATTTATGGTATATAAAAACTAACATTATTCAAATAATTTTCACAATGTTATTTTTCAGTTTGTTGTATATATGTGTGTGTTAAATTACTTATTACTTCCATTGTTGCTGATACTATTTATTATGTAGTTTGGTGCATACCTAGAGATAATCCTGGCCCCATTATTACCCAATCATCTGAACTGCTAAGTATACCATGCTGCAGCAGTACAGCAGGTTTGGTCTTTTCCTTTTTTAATGGAGATTTCTTGCCATATGGTATACGGAACATTGTAAGGATGTAATTATCCTCTGTTTCCACCTCGTAGGTTTCAGCTGGGTAGCCATATTTCTTCAGTAAGTGAGGCTATTGGAAGACAAATCTTTTGTGAGGTGAAAAAACTATTTGTGCCTTAAAATTCAATTTTTTAAATATAATTTTAGTAAATTAGTAGTAATTATATTAGTGTTTGAGAATTTTCAAATGTAGCAACTTCTGGCATTAATGACTGATACTGAATCAATTTGTTCACAGCTTCTTTCATGGGGAAAATATGTCTGATGTAGTGAAGATTTTAAATGGCATGATAAAAGTGGTTAATAAATAGCTAAATAGTATTTGTTAAATTTAAATGTTTCTAGAAGAAAATGTGTGGTAAAGGGAAAAATTGGATTTAGAAAAGACACAGGAGAAAAGCAGTCATTGTAAATGGAATCAAAATAAATTGGATTCAACGATGTAAGTATCTAGGAATAACTATTGATGATAAACTTAATTTTGAACAACATTTGGATTATATAAACAAAACAGTGGCAAAAAATATTAACTAAGTGTATAAATTGAGGAAGATTGCTTCTAAAAGGAAAAGAGCTGGCATTTAAAACAGTTGTGATGCCACATACAAGATACTACTCTACGGTAAGTAACAAAGGAATTAATAAGTTACAGGCGAAATTCAATAAGGGAATTAGACCAATGTTAAATTAAAGATGTACAGGAAATGTAAGTAATGTTCCTAAAATTTTAGGGTGTTTATACATTGAAAAAGAAGTAATAAGAGAAGTGTTACATAATTACGTAGTTTTTCTCGGCGTTGCAAATATAAATAATTTTCTCGGGTGACTAGCCGAGTTATATGAATGTTATAGTTACACGATATTTCGGCGTACTGAATCATCGAAGAGAAGTGTTATTATTTATATTAAAAATAATGTGTTATGAAGGTATCTAAAAGGTGGTCACTTACCAAGAAACGGTGGTATACATAAATATGGGACTGGATGGATAAATCATTTTCATATGAAACTTAAACAGAGTATTAAGGCTGAAAAGACTGTGTTCCATAGAGGACTAGTTTGTTCAATAAATTTTCACTAAAAATAAAGGAATGAAATGTGATTCTGTAAAAACTGAAACATTGATGTTCTTCTCTCTAGGAAAATGTTTTAAATGAATATTCTGTTTAAAATATAGTGTATTTATAAACTTAACAAATGTATTAGCCATAGGCTATTTGTAAATAAATAGTAATAATATAATGATTATATGACTCTGTTATGACTATGTCTCCACTTTTTTAATGAAATATCATATATGACAATTTAATAATATTTTTAATGCAGGAAAAGTAGTCATATCATCTATAGATAACTTTACTGTTCAATTTTGTCAATCAACGTATTCTCCAGTGAAGAAAATTTGAAGTTAGCTAATTGATCAGGAAAAAATGTAACTACCGATACATTAATACACAAATCTTATTATAAAACTATCTGCAATTTAGGATTGTGACCTGGATGAGAATTTACCCTTGTGCCACCCCGCCAGCCAATTTAACATTGCATTCAAACATTTATCTGTCTTCCGACCTCCATAAAAGTTTTATCCAATGGAATACTAGTGTTCTCCCCATCAGCCAGAAACTTCTTAGTTTTTTAAGTTACTTATCTATAATGATCAGACAATTCTTGGTCATAGCATTCCCGTCAATATGATTAGGATTTTCAGTGTTTTATTATACTAGGTGAATGTCAGGAACCAATATCAGCGAGCAAAGGAAACTCTTCAATACGCTACCATAATACATTCTTCTTTGAGTGTTCATTTATCTGTACGCGCAAAAAAATTTCATTCAGACATATTATAAAATTTCTGGCTTCTCAATAAATACTCTGCAGCCTGTTCATTTAACAGAGATGGCTCAAGGTCAAGCTTCTCTTTCCCCACTCCACTGCCGTTATCCCTACATTCGAAGGGGAAGTTTGCCATTTGCTTACATGGAAGAGCTAGGAAAAGGGGGGGGGGGTAAGGTGACATGACCTTAAGCCACCAGTGTATTGTAAATATTGCATTGTTACTTTGAGATGGTAAGTAAAAGATGTTTCTTTCCAATCGACTGTAGTTGAATCACGAGAAAGTGATTGACTCTCTTTCTAGGATGCCTAGTGAAATTACTGTGATCTGCTTTACTATGTGTCTACTACAATGCTACACCTGTTGTAAATAAATACACTGACGAATCAACATCAGAAGTACAATTAAGCGATTTTATTACATATTATAGAAATTAAGTTCTGCCTTTTGAGGATTACTTACAGTATCAAGATCTATATCTGGATCATTCGCACCATCATCCGTTCTAGAAATGGTCGTGAAAACAAGCAGGAGGAATCCAGCCACAATCAGCATCGTCAATACCTGAAACAATATTATTCAATGAAGTGGCAAGGTCTGCTTATGGTTATGTTTGCGTGGTCATATAATCAAAATGCAACCCATAAAATGCACTATAATATCTGAATCCATCCTTCCTGCCCTCGCTCCCCCCCCCCTCCCCAGCTCCTCTTCTTATACTTCAGACCAATGAAGTATCGTCCAACGCTGCTTAACAGCAGAGATAGGACTATTTTAAACATGTCTCGGTGTAGGCTACATATACTGCAGTCATTAAGAAAAACTTTCTTTTTATGCAATCCAAAGATTGGTTGAATCTTACCGAGGAGGGTGGGATGGGGTTAAGAGACTCGTTAGCAAAATCTTTCAACGGATGTAGGAGTCACTGTACCCTGTTCACTCACAACTGATGTTCACGACGTAATAGGTCGTTTGGGAGCGTCCTTTAATTATGTAACATGTTTTTTTTTTATTATTTCTTAAATTTAGACTCCCCCCTTCCCCTTGGTGAGATCTGATGGGATTCCCCCTCTCCCAATGTGAGATTGAACTCGTAATTATAAAGACTTTTTTATTAGTTCTACTACCCTTTGAAGGGCGTCAATCTGAAATAAAAAAGTTGACGTGAAATTTTTATTGACCCCCCCCCCCTTTTCTTGGGGAGATTTGGTGAGATTTTGCCAGATCCCCCCACCTCTATTTTGAGATCAAGTACTCAAAGGACGTCCCCTTTTCTCGCCTAACCCCTCCCCCTTCCCTACCTACCTCCCCGAGCTGAAGCTTGGTCCAGGTAACTTTCCACTTCGTGCGTAGCGCTAAGGGCAGAGGAGGGGGATAGAGCAGACTGTCCTGAAGTGGGTAGCGAGTTAGATCATCAGGAACTATTTCTTGTGGATAAGCAGCTGATGGATTTCCGTGAGGAGCTAAGTTGGGATGGACATCGCCCAGTGATAATCAGTTAACCTTGACCAACAGGTATTCAGTCAATTATTAAATATTCCTCATGGAGCGCGCGTGATGATTTATCCTTTAAAAATCATTCACACTGTATAATAGTAATACAACAAAACTACTTACTCTTATATCTCTCTTTCTGTACCGGTATCTGAAGAAATCTAACCAATAGTAGGAAGGGTGACAAAGAATCTAGAAGACTTTCTATTCTAACTACTTTAATCCTTATTTTCAAGTGTTTCCAAACAAACTAAAGTCTCTATTATACAAACTTTTTGCTAAGGCTTTACTGCTCGCAGACATCGAGGTCATTAGAATCGGGAAAGGATTAGGGGCAATGAACGGGAAGGACTTCTGCCATGGCGGTTTTGAAGCATTCTCCTGAATTCGGGAAATAGTGGAAAACAAAGCTGAATGTTCGAAAGAAGATTTGTGCCCCCGTCCTCCCGAATGTAGGACCTGAAGTAATTGCTCACTCTACAGTCTCGGTCGTTTGTTATGACACACGTTCCTGCTAGATGAATGAGGTCGGATGGAATTTTACATTAGTCTGTATTTCCTGTTAGTTCGTAAAAAAATGGATTATAATTTCCCTCAGCAAAATCTAATCGGCTCTGTAACCTGTTAGTGTTGCTAAAAGATACGATTGACTAGGGAAGTATTTACAGAGTAAAATTAAAGATAAATTGAATGTGTGTGTAAATTGTCGAAAAATCATTTACTATTTGTGTATTATGTCGGTACTACCGATGAAGAGCCTATTTAAATATTGATATTAGTATCAGTTGGCACTTTCAAAACTACTTGATGGAAAAAATTAGGTAAAAATTTCCGTGTCATCAATCGATAGAGAAAACTGCAGGAAATTTAATCAGTACGGTAGTCTGGAGGATGTAACAATTTTTTAATTTTGTTCGAATGCCGTTTGGCCTTTTCAGGCATACAGTCAACTACTATTTTGTTTAACAAGTGAATGTACTGCCTCCATTATTAGTTTATATCACAGCAGGAATGACACCTGATAAACAAAACACTCTATCAAAACCACCTGTTATCTCTATCTGACTAGAACCAAGGATGGTAGAAAACAAATTAGTTCCAATTTTCTGCCGAGTGTGACAGCGCTGGTGATTGTAGTTCCAGCGTTACTGTATGTAGCAAGGTAATTCTAGTATGTAGTATTCTTATTTACGTGGGATGTTTACCTGCTACTTTTCGGCCAGCTGAATGACTGCTGGCTGAACCAGAGATCTGTGTTCTGACTTATATAACCCTGACAGTGTTTAACGACTCGCCAGTGATATTCCTCCATTAATTCTATCGCCTGATTACAGCTTTCGGTTTCAGCACCAAAATGATTTCTTTCCAACGAGACTACCTATGTCGAAGGATAGAGGAGTACTGACGAGACAGGGAAAATTTTAATACTACGAAATAATTGTGCGACAGGTACGAAATATGTAGAAAAAGTTACTCTTATTATTTTACACGAGACCAATTCTCAGGTCAAAAAGACGCGATATGCAGTGAAAGTTTCTACTGGTGGGATAACGCTTGGGTCTACCATTTTGGAGTACATGGGCTCGAATCGCATTCCAACCATCTAGATTTTCATAGTTTCTCCAAATCACTTCTGGATGGTGAAATTCATTCCCTTTCCCTGTCCCTGTCATAATAATCTCATGCGCCTAATGATGTCAACGTTAACGAGGCTTGAAGTATAAAAAAAAAAAGATGATCGAGAATATTATTACCACTGCCCTCCACGAGATCAATGCCATCTAGAGAGCTCTAAACAAGACATTCCGTGAAATCTAAGAACTTCCAAATACCGATAGTATAGTGTCAAAATACTGTGCACTGTAAAGAAGGCAAGACTGAGACTGTTAAGAATAGCCCTACTACTAACACCTTAGAATTTCTTTATTTCCGTGTGCTGCATTACGTGCCGAAAATTTCTCACCGTTTCATCCGCTGCATGAAATACCTCTTTATGAAGGAGTACTGCGCATCTCTAATGTTGGCAATGGTTTCATATCTGTCATGTGTGTGTAGTTACATTCACCAGTACTGGACTCGATGCCATACAGAACAGTATCGTGGCAGCAAGAACCACCAGGCGCTAGGAGGGGAGGGGATAAGCGGGTCAAATGTACCCGGGCCCGCGGGCTGATGGGGCCCCCGATCACCAGGTGCAGGGGCTCCCAGGCCTCGAAGCCAAGAATCCGCTCATTGTCGCCCGGCTAGTTTGCAAAGCGAAAAAAATATAAATATATATATTTTGCCCATTTTACCCCGGGCCAGAAATTCCTTGCGCCGGCCCTGAGTGCCACACAATTCAGTGGTGACAAACCTTCGGTTATCATTCTGTGTGTGGTATAGTATGATCGCCAACATGAAGAGCGATCAGCAAATTTATAACAATTAATTACGTTTAGTTTTCGCAAGATCCATTTCCCTAACAAGTAGTTCGCCACAATAAAATAAATTACTTTCGGTATGAGGAGTTCGTTCCTCATCCCACCCGATGTCTAGAGCGAAATTTCATTGGGTAGTTGCCACACCGTAAATTGGACGTGGTGGCTGTATTAAGCGGATAGGACGATCTACAGACATTGATTTATGTGACTGGATGAATAGTGAGAGAAACACGAAATTAACTGCTATTTCGAATAATTGATGTTGTTCACCAAATCAGGGGACGTGAAGATCAGGTGGGGGGGGGGGGGGTACACACCATACTCTCCTGAGAACAGGGAAAATGCATTAGCTGAAGTTCACAGCTTAACAATGGAACATTTGGAATAATATAAATTGTTCTCCCTTGAAATAGTAAATGCCCTATACAGCTAAAAAGGTGGAACAGGACAGACGTTTACATGAACGTTTTTGCCCAAAATTAACTGTTCTTTCAGCTCTAAGTATTTAATTTAATTGCAATGGAGCACAGGCTCCGGTGGCAATTTCCCTACACACCCATCTTCCCTCTATCGTGCACCTACCTACATCTGCCCTCTACAAATTTTATCTTTAAATTCCTTCAAAGTTTTCGGTAAATTATTCATCATTTCTCTTGGTAACTCATTCCAATCCCTGACACCCTTACCGAAAAAAGAGAATCTTCCCACACCCTTGTGCCTGAAATCGAGTGCCAGCTTGTGTTCATGATCATCTTTTCCCTAGTATATTGCGGTGTGTACTTCACGAGCGTCTGCTAGATGCTTTTCGTTTTTCCTTTTCAGGTTTTGGTATCCTTCGACAATACTGATCATCCTAATCACGGTTTCTCATGGTTTTTTGGCTGTTTGCTGCAGTCGTCTGGCCAAATACTGGAATTATTATACCAAATTTCCGTACCAAACATACCCATGTGACAATCAGAAAAGGTTAATACGTATTAATACAAAACCTACATATGCTCACACTGTTGATGACACTCAATCATCATGCCTTTAATCACCATCACTGTCACAGAAAGTTAAACCACCATAGAGCAACTAAAAATAAAGGTAAGGTTGATATTCAACCAGAAGGTTTATTGGAACCTCCTGAAGGAGTATTGGAGTTGTGGTGGCCAGCTCCTTTCCTCCTTATAAAATCTAACCGGTAATCATGTCAGCTAAAGGGAACCTGCATTTTAACATGGAATCAGAACCACGGAAGCGTTATGGCGTACTTCACATTACACAGCAAGATGTGCCAGAGGTGAAGGTCGGGTTAAGGACCTATGAAAATCCCCAGAGAACCGGTGAGCTTTGAATCTCTAGTCAGACGACTTAACCACTGAGCCAGCAGACCGCTCTCAAATAGAAATAGCTGTACCAAATTCGTGATCAAACTAGTACCATGCCGAGCATATTATTCGAGATAGTTGCAAGTAATTCTACTCTGCGACAGGCCGATAACATGAGCAAACTGTGTGCTGATGGGAGCTGTTTTAGTTACAGATAAACACTTGACTGTTTGTGACGGAATAGCATTTTAAGTGAACAGTAATGACTCCTCAAAACGAAAGAGTTCACCGCTCCCAGTTCAGAATGTTGTTAATGGTCGACCAGACCTCATCAGCTCAGCTGTTCTCTTCCTTAGATATTTACTTCAGATAACCATTGTTACGGATCGTAAGGTGAAAACAACTTGTTACACGGTGTTTTCAATACTCGGTTCATGGTGGCGATTATTTGCTTCAGAATCTATTTTAACCGGTGAAAAAAAAATTCTTCTCGGAATTTGGTAACTAAAGTTTACCAAAACAATATTATAATTTTTTTTAGATATGAAGGGGTAAGGCAACAAAGTTATTCATAATCACTAATATGCTGTATAGTTTTTTTTTGTTGTTGAAACTGTTCATAAATGTTAGAATTAATTAGAGTATCTGAGGTCGCAGCGTTTATCAACCTTGCTCAATCCGAGAAGCAGTAAAATGACAAAAATAATTCTACAGACCAATAACTTACATGGGCTTAATTTTTACAACGTCAATTTTCAGCCGATTCATTTGACCAGTTAATTTGTATACTTCTGTAATGTACACTATATTACGAAACTTTAAACATGAAAAAGAAGGGACCCGATGATGGCGGCAGTGCTAGTCGCCGAAAGCTTGTCCTTTATAAATATCATCCGGTGGCAAACCCGTGAAGATTTTGTGTCAAAGATACGCCGGGAAAGCCTTGTTTCGCATAGTATCAGCTTTTCGCGGAACGTGATTCACGGATAAACTAACGGTTGGATTTTGATGGATTTCGTTTAACTTGCAGCTCGTGATACCGCGGGTAAAGTAAAGTATGTTACATTTTGATATGGCGTCGCAAAACTAATACATCTAAGATAATTTTCAGTTACACGCCATTTACGCAAAAAAATATTGGTCGGATTTTGATGATATTTCGATTAATGCACAGTCGGTGGTCTTGCGATTAACTAAAACACTACTGGTAAGAATTTATGCGGTTTAGATTACTGTATAGGCTGTGGTGTCGCGAGTAACACTGAATGCGATTCATTTTGATGTGATTTCGACAAGCTGAAAAGGTAGAATACCGGTACATTGTTTATTGAACGCGATTCACTAACAAACTGCTGGTCGGATTTTGAAGGAATTTTCAATTAATATACAGCCCGTGGTCCAACGAGCAGAGTAAGCTATGTTTTATTTTGATGTAACGTCGAAACGCTAAGCAATTAAAAATATTGTATCCACAAGTTAATATCCATTTAAAAATATATTACTTCTCTCAGTGTAATTTTAGCGTAATACTGGCGTCGTGTTATTTGGAGGAATGAAGTTACAATATTTTGTAGAGATCCTACAGGCAAAAATAATTTGCTTTCAGTTAGCCACAGGGAGTTTGGATCATATAGTTCCTGATGATACTGCTTTCAGAGATATTTGTATACTAACATTGAACGTCAGCAAACTTGATAGCAACAGGGGTGAAAAGTAAATGCTCAAATTAACTTCCGCTGTCTAACACAATGATGACTTGATTAACGCAATTTAATTTCCGTCGCTGATTTGCATTGAATGGAACCAAATTGTAAGAATCTACGATCCGAAGCGAGAACATTCAATCAGTAAGAATTACGATCGAGTTCTCTCACCTAATTATCAATCTTTAGGCTGGATAGCAGCAACTTTCACCTCTACAGTTCACATTATTTGATTCGTATACCTCAGTCGTGGCATTTCTATGCTTTTCACTGAGTCATTCTCTCCTGATTCACCCACCTTTGACGGCAGCTTTTACCCCAAGACAAAAGTAAGTCTATCTCCCCTAGATGAAGCTGTTGGCACGTGATAGAAAAGATAGCTTTATTCGGTGGTATTTTCGGTCCCAGCCTTCATTACCCTTTTGTAATTAAACATATCCACCCCTTTCTGCCACGCGGAAGCTAGCTGGACTCTAGGATCGAATGGCATTTCTTAAACTATCCAGTACTTTCAGGGAGAAAACTATTAAAGACAAAATTTTTCTCCCCAAATCAAATAGAAAACACGAGCAGTAAACCGAGCGGGGCGGTGTAACGGTTAGTGTTCTGGCCTCGCATTCGGGAGGACGGAGGTTCGAATCCCCGTCCGGGCATCCAGATTTGGGTTTTCCATGGTTTCCCCAAATCACTCTAGGCAAATGCCGGGATGCTTCCTTCAAATGGCCATGGCCGAATTCCTTCCCATTCCTTGCCCCCATCCTTTCCCGTCTCTAAAGACCTCGATGTTAAAAAGAGACGTAAAGCAGCTACAAAAAAAAAAAAAAAAAAAAAAAAAAAAAAAAAAAAAAAAAAACGAGCAGTAAGGTCGTAGATCAGCCATAACACCATCAAAAAAAAAAAAAAAAAACCTTGTCTTTTAATTTTCGAAGCGTTTTTGGCGCAAGGAAAAGAAGAAAGGTTGATAATTTGAACAAAGCTGCAATGAATCGTAAGAACAAAGTTCTTTCCGGCATTTGGAATTAATATAATGCCCTCCGGTAACAGGCGCAGTGAACATGCATTTCCATGTTATATTTCAGTGATCCAATTCTCCGACGGAGCCAGTTTTCAAGATCTATCATTTTGCAGAGTCCAGATATTATTGCAGTTTGTTTGCTCTATATATCACTTCTAGAGCATCCCTCAGGTCTGCTATTGTATTTTTGAAGCATATGGGAGAAGCGGATGTATTGCCATCTTCCTGCGAAACATGTTCTGTTTGCGCCAAATTTTTTCTTTTTTCTTGTAATGTGAGGTTTATGGGGCACGGCATTCCCCTTGGAGTCTACGTAAAACCGCATCAGGACGGCAAGTATGCGTGGACCACTGGCGGGTTGTGTTTCGTCTGTGGATCAAAACGATACAGTATCCTGAGAGCTGCCACAACATGAGCCGCTTTAATTTATATAGCACACGAGGACAGCAAACAAGATACAGATGACCAGTATCGACGGGGTGTGTCAAAGTCTTTCTTTTTTCTACGCTAATGCAGTAAGGTCCAAACATTTTTTGCATGTAAATAGAAATATGGTTCTTCAAAAGCGTTATTAGTCAACTGTGGATAATGTTTAGAATGCGTTTTAATAGGTTGGTCGGAAAATTCGACATCGAGTGCGGTTTGTGAGCGGTAGCATTCGGGAGGATGCAGGTTCGAATCAGGGAATTCAAATTTGGGTTTTTTATGATTTCCTTAAATCACTCCAGGCGAATGCCGGGATGGTTCCTTCAAAAGACCATGAGCGTATTCATTCCCAGTCCTTTCCAGTCTCTAATGACCTCCAAGTCATAAGCAAATAAATAAATGACTATAATAAAATTTAAAAAATCACGTTGATAGGTCCGTTCTAATCTTACATTAATATCTTTCACTCAGTAGGCATTTGCTTACATTCCCCTATTTGGACTCATCTGCATGATTTCTTGATAAGCCGTCTGATAATTTTGATAGAATACGTCACCAGGCCGTTGTTTACACATAAGGAATGCTCAGTTCCATGCGTTAGCGGATCATGGAAAGGTGATAATTTTGTTGTTTTGTGCTAACGATATCGTTTGGTTTTCACGGCGGTTAGCGCTTAACGTGGTCAAAGTTTGTCTCGCTTTGTCAGTTTCATCTGACCTGTGTTATTCGTAAGCGGTGATCGAGTGAAAGTGGCATAGCTGTTTCTTAATATTTAATTGAGATTTGATATGCGTTTAACAATTTTGTTACCTTATCTGAAACAAAAGGGCTGTTCACTTTCCTTCTAAGGACATGCCAGGTGGATGTCAGGTTAGACATCGAAATTGAGTAGATGTTTAGTTCTTGGTGATGCCATTTGAAAAGTGGATATGTCATCCACCTTGGATGGTTCCTTTCAGTTTGGAATCTGATATCCCAATAACGAATGTTCCAGCTACAAGTAGCCGAGCACAATCGTCAGTAGTTCTGGAAACAAATGACTAATGAGAAACTGATAATAATGTGGAATGAAGCAATGACTTCTACGTGTTAGCAGTGACTTTTAACTTGTAGGATCACGTTATACATAGATGGGATATTGATACAGTGGGGACTTTGATTAATTCCCACTGCATTTCTAGTTCAGTAACAGCACCCGGTTGGTGTGCATTCGAGGGAGGTAGGAGAGGGTGTGGGGGGGGGGGAGGAAGGAGGGGGAGTAAGTCGATCCCTTGTCGATGATGAAGTTTTCGGTTTTTTAATGTTTTGTAACTTCACCACGCACCAGGAGTGTTCCTTAAAAAGATCTTCCCCTTCTTTTTACATAATTCTCCCCCTTAGTCTAATGACCTTGACGTCAACAATCCAGCTAGAAATCAGTTTGATGCAACCGTAGAACAGAGGTATATTAAACTGTTTTGTGTAATTGTTCTCTAAATTAACTAATTTTACGAATGAAGGATGTAGTGTCCCTATTCGTGTGAGAATCATTGTGATAAGGAGGTAAGTCAATTTTATTGTACTGATGTCAGAGGCTGTGAAAGAGAAATTTCCAGAACGATGTGTAATTAATAGTATATGGCCGACACCGACATCATGATGGTTAACCGTTTTGTTTGATAATCGTTCGGATGCCTAATATTTTTATTATTGATGCCTCCTTCTTTCGCTAGTTTCAGAAAGGCAACTTCTCCAGGCATAAAAGCCAAAACGTCGAAAGCCTGAAATCTGGACTGGAAAGGAAAAAAAAAGACTTAGTTACAGCATTAAGATTTCAATCCATGCATGTCCTGATAACACAGTTACAGGAATGCCCGCCTCTTGTAATACAAGCACTTGAGATTACGAATTTTCCCAAGGTAACGACTGAGGAGGAGAAATGATGCAACCGGTCAGAGTATCAAAGATAATACCAAATCACAAATGGTAATTTGTTCCATTTACTCACATCAGGAAGTGCTTGGGAAAGAATGACTCGAAACTGATTTATGATCGGTTTTTCAAAGTAATTCTCTGAATAAATTTTCTTCCAATCACCACCATGTTTAAGACTTTGTTTTTCGCGTGGAAAGAGGCGCTCTCAAACGAAAGAAGTACACAATGTCAATAAGGCGGAACTTTTTCTCAGAAATGTATATTTGGGTGAGTAAGGCGATACTATAGTAGACTTATGACCCACCAAATCTGCACTACAGTGGTTGATGGAAGCTACTTTTGTAGGTTTGGTAATACAAGGAGAGAATTGCTGTTAAGAAATTTCTCTGTAACTCCGACATGCAAGTTAAACTAACGTCATTAGAAGTACGTGGAAGCGGCGACACGCATTGTATTTCCATTGCGTCAAAGTATGCAATCGGGCGCCGTTCCTTCGATCTCCGATGGATGATCAGTCACAGATCGCCGCCTATCCCGCTTTACAGAGCGGGCAAGCCTCCAACCTCCACGTTCTGTGATGAGGCGTGGACGTTCACCACCTTGTCGCCCAGTCGTGGTTTCACTGTCCTTTAACCACTCTGCATAGATGCTCACTACAGTAGCACGCGAACAGCCGACCAGCCAAGATGCTCGTTTCCAGAAGCCACGCCCACATACCACGCGCCCGTGTTTAGAGGGAATTACGTGACCTGTGCTTAGATATCTGGTGCCAAACAAGTCCGGAAACCTAACAAGGTCTTTTCGAATCACTGCTGTATTGCACTCCAAAGATGAACCAACAATCTAATAAGCAGGTGGTCATAATTTTTTGGGTCATCAGTGTAGTACCAAGTGAAATGTCATAAAAACCTCATTCGTTTGTTATCACTTCCTATTGTTTTGAAACTATTGATTACTTCAGCTTGTGCTGAGCTGGGTAAACATTTATTAAGTGAAATACAAATGCCTAAAAAAAAAGGTTGGATTAATCGAAGAGAAAAAAATGGTGCTTCTGTGTTGCTTTGAGAGGACTAGCTTCAGATGATCCACTTGCCTACAGAAATATCCGCTTCGTTGAACCAAAACAACTTGAATTTATAGACATCTTCAACTCCTGTGCCACTTTTCAAGGATTTCTTCAGTTTGTTTAATTTACTTCCGTATGCATCTTTAATGTTGTTAATTTTTTCCTCAGGATAGCATTTTCAAACCTATTTCATTCAGTTCCACAACTAAACACCTGAAACTATTTTGCCGCGCATTCTTCTTCATGTAGTTATTTGTGTTATGCTTTCAATAAATATAAACGAAAAATCAACAATGGCATAACCATTTTGACACATTTCTTTCCCAATTGTCATGATGACGATAAACGAAACAAAACAAACAAAACCAACGAACAAACTAAAAAACTGAGAACGCCACTTCCGACAGCAACAAAACGACTAGCGATTGAGCTGTCAGACGAGGCGACAGCAGCGCTGTGTGGCGGCAACTAGGTCACGTGACCGTCACACTCGCGTGCTACTGGCTACTAGAGTCGAACATGTTCAAATCAAGTCGCAGTCGAGTACTAGCAGCGAATAGTTTGTTACACGAAGCGATCATTCGCTGCTATTCTAGTAACAGCCTCAAAAGTCGCCCCGTATGACATTGCTTTCAGCATCACTGCTCACAATCCAAACATCGAAGGGTCGTAGTACCAGCACTGGCAAAGTAAAAACAGCACACGTCTGCCAGAGCATCTGCGTACAGGCAAGACACAGAAATTCAAACATTAATGGGTTAACCAATTAAAATCACATTGTTATTTACAAAAAATTATTATTTGTCAATCGGCGGCACTGTCAATATTTGTATCATTTCTTACTCTGTCTCGATTACACGAATATGAGACTAGTGTTTTAAATTTTCTGAAAACTGTTATGTGTCATTTAATTTTTAGAATCCTGTACATCAGTCCAAAGTTCAAAACAGGAGACTGACTTTATCTTACTCGGTTTATTGTCTGAAGTGGATTATTATCTTTATAGGTCGGTATTGCCCACCGTCTGATCTCAATAGTTACATCGATAAGAAAGGCAGATCGGTTTAAAAACAGACGGCTGACAAATATCTCCGGCGAGAGCATACAAGTCATTAAGGAAATGACGAGTTGATCCTTGGTAACGCAATCGAGCCCTAGCACGAATTAACTTAATTTAATTTTTATTGCAATCGAGCACAACGATCCGGTGAATATTTCCCTACACACACATGTTTCGCCTTTCTTGTTCCTCAATGAACATTAATTTCAGATTTTTTCAGCGTTTTAGGTAAATTATTCCTAACTTCCCTTGTTACTGTATTCCGATCCCACGAATGAAGTGTTTCTCACTACCTTATGCTTGAAATCGGTTGCTGGCTCAGTATAATAGCAGTTTTCCTTTCCTTGCACCAATATCAATTCTTCCGCCAGTATCTTTCCACGTCTCATCACCAACACACTCCTTGTATACATTTCCAGCGCTTTCTTCATCCTCCTTTCTTCCAATGAATCCCATCCCAGCTCCTTTATCATATTGATTACTTATTGTGTTCTCCAATAGTTTCCAGAAACAAACCAAGCAGCTCTTCTTTGCAACCCCTCCAACTCCTGTATTTGATACGCAAAATGTAGGTACCATACTACACTACCATATTCAAGCAATGGTCTGGCCAAAGTTTTATAACCCAATTCGCCCACCCAAATGTGTCATAAGCAGTTGAGTTTATTATCAAATATTATGCGAAAATATTTACATTTCAAATCCTCAATAAGTAATTCCTTTCTCACCATATAATCATAATTAACCTTTAGTTTTTAATCTGTGTACTTAACAGGCTCACTCTTGTTTGCATTTATCTTCATCCCATGTTGATCTGCCCGTCTAGATATCCTGTCTATATCACCCTGCAGCTGTTCACAGTCTTCTGCCGTTTTGATCCTATTATCTGACATTATGCTATCCGCAAACAACCTAACTTTTGATAGTAAGCTATTAACACAATGTTTTGTTATAATAATGAATAGCAATACGCTACCCTGTGGCCTTTCCGTTTTCACTTCTACCTTTGTGGTACTGCATTTCCTACCCTAAACTCTTTGATTTCTACCTTTTAAGAATTCTTCACTCAGCAAATCTATTCTTCATTCACTCCAATATGTTTCTTCTTCTTGTTTGTCCCAATTTTTTGTTGGTGCTGGAGTATTCAAAAGTTATGTCAGTTCTAAATTTTAAAAATTTGTTTTGGACAGTATAGAAAAAATAGTTTCAATAAAATTGGAATTTGACAGTATAGTTAGTATAAAAAGTTGCCATGGTGCATTGCACCATGTGTGGTGAAGAAAAATGCTTAAATTGCTGAGTTGAAAGTCGAGTGATTCGCAAAATTTTTCCTTCACATTAAATTTCTCTCCTGTATCCACTCAATATTTACAAAAGTACTTGAAGCACGAGATATTGTATTTATCTTGGCAAAGCTTATATCGAACAAGGAAGCAGGTGGCACGCTTTGACAACTTGGCCAGTTGTCACAAGGATTAATGATTCTGGATTAAATAGTCCTATTTGTTGGATGTGATTTCATGTTGGAACGGCAAAACAAAGTTGGTTAAAAATTAGGGTGAACGGCTAAAGAAGCGAAGCCGCTTGCATTTAGTGCTCAGACATGGATTGAACTCACGCATGGATTGTGACTGGTGTGAATCCGGTCTATGGAATGATGAATATTGTGTACTGCTTGTGGAGTCTTTACTTTAATAGTGATACATTCTTTCAGAGGACATAAAACATAGATGCGATCAAATATATTTGGGAAATGAGGTTGTTTATGTCGCCTCATGCACCAGATGCAATGTATTTCTTAGTTCCTCATCTTCTTTTCTCTTTCTCTCCCTTTGTTTTTTTTTTATTTTTTTAAAATAAATCAAGAAAATTTTCGTCTATCAAATCAACAAGTGTCTGAATTCTAGGTAGCAGCTCTTGCCACGATTCATTTCATTACACTATTATTACACTACTGAAAGGAATTATTACAAACACGAAAGTATCTTCGAGAGTGATCTTAAGAAGCATTTTCTGTAATCAGCATCAATTGACTTATGGCATTAATGATTTTTCACATGCTATATAATGGGACATATAAATAATCATTGAAATGTAAACTAAATGAAGAACGAGGTATTTTTTATGTTTTGTTGGTGGTTTTCAACAACTTCTGTGTCGGTAGGTGTACTATTTGTGGTTCCATGCAATTTCCGAAGATTCTTCAAATACTTCTTTATATGCACGTAGTACGATGTTACCTCACCTATAGGCAACATATTACTGACATCTTTATAGCAACTCATTAGAGAAACTTATTAACGTAATTTGATTTATAACCATTACTGTTGAGAATAGATCTGGACAGGATTCGTGACAAAAGCTGGTTTCATTTCGACCATGACCTTCAACGGTCTCTGAGTGATTTGGGGAAAACATAGAAAACCGAAATCTGGACGTAGAGACGGGCATTCTACCGACTGTGAATCCCAAAAGTTAAGAACTGGATCTGTGAAATGAAACGTTTCTGCTTTCCCTTCAAACCGCCTCAGAAGTTTTGGATTAATTCCATAACATATTTGTAGGCTTGTGAAAGAAAGTGACTTCATTTTAATTGTTTCTATTTGTATTTTATGTATATTTTTGTGTAAATCAGAGTTTTTTTCAGGATAGTTTCTTTATTTCTAACAATAAACTATGTTACGTCTTTTCATTAACTCAAGTTTCTTATAACTACAATCATATTTTTTATTTTATTTTTTTCTCTAGACGCTTCTTATCGTTTAGACTGTAAAATACTAATAACCTTATTTCTATTTCAACAGTAATCGGTATCAGAATTACAAAGCTAAAAAAATTTATAGTAATTTAACTACGATTAACCAAAATTTACGCCAATGCCTGTAGTCATTCGAGAACCGTAATTTTGTGAGTATGTAATTTGAACACCTTGAGATGTTGTGGCTGACATTGAGAATACCTAATTATGCAAGATGTTCCGCACTTGAGCCTCCTATCCGCAGGTAAAGTTATCTTCAACACTTGTACGTGGTTTTCCCGAAATGTTCATCAATATGACGCTAGTCAACTTTTCACATGCAGCTTCTCATCTCAAGATATGAACAAATCAAATCATACAGTTGCGTATGGTTAAGTGGCGTCAGATAGAGGTAGATATCAGAAAACCATCTGAAAACTTGAAACATGTAGAGGGACTTTCCTAAGATCCCCAAAAATCCATTTACCCCAGGAAATTTTTGAATGCGTAAACCTTATGATATAATCCTCAGAATATCATTGCGCAGCTCTGAGAGGAAATTCTCAGATCTTGCATAACTTTGCTGATTTAATTTAATTTAATTGCAATGGAGCACAGGCTCCGGTGGAAATTTCCCTACACACCCATCTTCCCCCTATCCTGCACCCACCTACTTTTGCCCTCTACAAATTTTATCTTTAAATTCTTTCAAAGTTTTCGGTAAATTATTCATCATTTCTCTTGGTAACTCATTTCAATCCCTGACACCCTTACCTAAAAAAGAGAATCTTCCCACACCCTTGTGCCTAAAATCGAGTGCCAGCTTGTGGTCATGGTCAGGGGCGGATCCAGGGGGGGGGCTAGGGGGCTCAAGCCCCCCCCAAAACAAAAATCCACTGAACGCAAGCCCTCTGAACCAAAATTTACTCAAGCCAAGCCCCCCCCAAACCAATTTCCGCTCAAGCCCCCCCCAAAACAAAATCCTGGATCCGCCCCTGGTCATGGTCATCTTTTCCCTTCCATGAACTACTTTTCATACCTACTGCAATATCTTTCCATGCCTCATCGCCAGTATGATTACACTGATTACAGACGGTACAAAATCCTTGGTAGTACCAGACGTAAAACGCTTTAGAAAGTAAAATCAATTAATGTAAAGTGTTTTCTAAAAATACTTTCGGCTACTTATAAAATAACAGCAAAAGGCAGAATCATTTTATCCTGCTTTATTTACGAACAACATTGAGATCAATAATGAAAACATTATTTCTGGCAGTGTTGTTGTTTATTCGCATATCAACTACAACCAATCATTGTTCGAAAAATAAGAATTAGCCCTTTATGAAAATGTAACAGTTTGTCCGGGTGGGAGGCGGGGATCGAGATTCGGGGTATGTTGAGATGAGAGGAAGGGATGGAGGATTGCATCAAACCAGTCGAGAGACTGATGACAAGGAAGAAAAAAACCCAACGTGGTCCCACGTACAACTCTGGATGTAACTAGTGAACGTAGTGGAATGATTCCCAGGTTTCCTATCTTGATGGAGCCGAAGTTATCAGTGGATAAGTCCAGTGTCGCGCGGCCGCTTTCCCCTCTCGAGAGTCGCAGATGATAAAGTGCGAGTCGCCCAGTGCCGCTGTCAGTGGAGATGGACTTGACGGCGCTGCTGGTGCTCGTGTTGTTGGTGGCTCTGACCGCCATCTTGTGGCCCAGGGATGACCGCCGACGCAGTCTGGTCAACAAGCTGCCTGGACCGCTGGCTCTGCCGGGGTTTGGCACCTCCTGGAGACTCCTGCTCACACAGCGGAGAGGTACACCACCACACTCACCTCCTCACACTTAATTCTCTCCAAACTTTTCCACTTGCAAATAGGGAACAGCGTCTGGGATGAAAACTGCCGCTGTAATGGTTAAATTTATACTCAAAGGTATTTCGTCAATCTGGTAGGGATTTCACCAGTAATTTTTCAACAGCTATTTCCTAGGAGGCATCTCACCTGGGATGGGGGAGGTTTCAACGGAAATCTCACGTTAGCTTTTGAAATTCACCAGGACAGCAGAGCTAAAAAAAAAAAAAAAAAAAAAAAAAAAAAAAAAAAAAAAAAAAAAAAAAAAAAAAAATTATTAATAAAAAAAAAATTAAAAAATTACGCGGATGTCGGCTTTAGGGGGAAAGAGGTATAAGGTCTAGAAAGGGATCGTCCGTAAACTACGTGGCTCGGTCTGATCTAGGACGGGGGGGGGGGGGGTTAGCTGGAAGGCTAGGCTGCGCTACGTGGGGGAGAGGGGGAGATCCGAGCCAGGCCACGTAACTTTCAATTTATATTATTTTTCTCAGTTAAAATGAGTTACAGAACTAGTGCTGCAAATTGAAAAAAAAAAATGTAAAAAAACCTAGCACCCTTGTTTTTTTTCTAAATTTTTTTTTTTTTTTCAGAAAACAATAAATTTGATAAATTATAGTTTTATTTAAGTGTGTTTTAAATCTTAGTGAATCATATAATGTCTTACATAATGATTCATAAATATATCTATATAGGTAACATAATTTTTTCCATCGTCTATGTCAGTACCACATTCACTAGTATCCACGTGCGTAGCCACTATGGGGCTAGGCGGTGCAGTGCACCGGGGCCCCTACAGTCAGGGGACCCCAAGCACAGCGTAGGAGCCCCTTGCTTCAGCTCAGGGGGCCCCTACCAGCAACACAAAGCAAAAAAAAGTCGCCCATCTGAGGGCCCAAAATAATTTTTTGCACCGGTGCCCTAGTTGACCTAGCTACGCCACTGCTAGTAACAGCACCACCAACATTAGTTCGGTCTGTGTTGGACTTTTCTGTTTCTTCTTCTGTCTCCTCTAGATCCATAACTCAAGAAGTAGTTACATTTTCCTTTACTGGTTGTTCTTGTATAGTACGCAAAAGATTTTGGGAATTCAATTTTAAATTGTGACCAAAGTACACACTGTGCATAAAGACTGCACCAATAGTTCTGTATTACGGTCTTTTAAGTTTGAATTTACATCTATTATCATACAAAATAGGAGCTTTACTTCTTTTCAATCGTTGGTTTACACCATCGGTTGCAAGGGAACGATTCATAATTACTGACAATTTAATGAGTCAGTACCACTACACTCTGAGAGTTTAACAAGTATACGAATATAATGAAAGCACAATAAGTAATAAAAAGAGGCAAAAAACTGTAGATATATTTTAAATTCCTAATTTTTTGAAAAGATCCGTAGGTCTACAGATAAATTCGTAGGGCTGGTAGCACTAGTTCAAATAGCGAGTATAAATCCAAACAACGGGGAGCGGGAATTCCTTCTCGCACAACCTAGCCTCTTCGGGAAATCCCCATTCATAAAAGAAAATTTCAGCCAATGTTGCCAATATTTTCATAATTTTATTTTCTACTGAACAAAAAAATGTAGTAGATTTAAAAATCAAGATAAGTACTTAGAATAAACTCTAAAACAGTCATATTAAACGATAACTGCCTTACAAATTTGAGATTTAGTAGTTGTGAAAAAACGTGTCCCAGAAAAAAACGTTTTTTAGTAGTTTTTTTCATTTTTTTTTCAAGCCAGAAATCAACCAGTTTCTTTACAACACTATACAGAACACACAACAAGTGAATATTTATTTCCTTGATTTAATTTTCTCCGTATGTAATTTACAATAGTCTGACAAGAAAAAACAGTTCAAAATGAGTTCTGGAATCAAAAGGGGAAAAAAGCTATGTGCTACGGGGAGGGGAGGGGGGTAGAGACAAAAGCCACGTCAGGCTACATGGGGAAAGGGGGTTCACAGGAGGTCAAAATGGAGCTACGTGGTTTATGGACGCTCCCAAACGAAGCGGATACCGACTTTACGGGGGGGAGGGGGGGGTGACCACCCTCGGAAGCAGGAAAACTAAAAAATCACGATGTCGATCAGCAGAGGGGGGGAGGGGGGATCAGGAAAAACACCCCCCGTAATTAATGGACGCCCCCTTATACACCAACACTATCTCTGAGTCACATGAAAAGTATTCTTTGTTATGAATAATTATAAAAATATCCGCCTTGTGGCTCAGTTGAGCTCACTGCAGCTCGAAAGGTCCACGGTTCGAATCCCTCTCTCGGCGAGGATTTTTACAGGCACTTAATCCATCTTTCACCTCTGACACAGCTTGCTGTGTACTGTGAAATACGCCAGAAAGCTTCCGTAGTTCGGAATCCACGTTAAGCTGTAGGTGCGCTTTATCCGGGTTAGATGAGGAGGAAAGGAACCGTCCTACTTGTCTCCAACACCCTTCAGGACGGTCCAACCAACCTTCGGGTAAATACCAAGCTTAACTTAGCTTTAACTGTTAATTACAGCGGTTTGTACAGTAGTTGTCTCACGACTCATGTTTAAAATGCGCTGATGATATCGTCAGCACTATGGCGAAACTTTTTTGGAAACTTTTTTTTTCATCAACGTAGCTGTTGTTTTAGTAGTCTTAACTGCACTCTGTTATCATGTCACTGTCTTGCAAATAACTAATTGAATATGCGTTTTTATTAAGAACCTCTATAGCTTTTTTGTCTTAAAAATGAAGGCTGTTTGTCCACTAAGAAGCCCTTCAAAAGTAATACCTGCAGTAATTTTGAAGGATGAAAACGTAACTTCAGCCAGGAATACAGGTAATCCACGACTTTTTCGGTGGATGGTGATAGTTTCTGTCCCAAAAGACAGGACTTGTTATTCATCCTTGTTTTCTCCACTTGAGGGTTTTTTTTTTTTTTTTTTTTTTTTTTTTTTTTTTTTTTTTAATGGCTTTTGGCAACTGAGGCCATACAGCCAGCTCAATGTGTTATATTAAAGCTTCCAGTGAATCAGTTAAATCCAGTGTTTATATAGTCTTCAAAGTGCGGACGCCACATGACGGACAGGACACACACTGCTCCTAAACAGACTTTCCTTTATTCCCTGATCGTTAAAAATTAGATTTTCATAGTCTTAAAATTTCTGCAGTGTGATTATTATTAAGGCCTACATGTTGTTTGATGAGATAATTGAAAGTATTTTTTAAAAAAGCGGAACATTTGTTTTGTGATATCACTATACCTTATCTTAAATTCACGCAAACGTTGAGCTCTTCGAGTATTGCTAAGATACTGATCCATATACGAATAAACTGATTTTTCTTCCCATCTGCCGTAAATAAAAGATTTACCGCATCAAACTGCCGACATTAACTGCGCTAGCAAATCCATTTCAGAGGAATGAAGAGAATTGCGTGCTGCTGAAGCAGGTTGATGCAGTACCTGTTTACAGTATCACGGGAACATTAAGAAATCTCTTTCACTTGTCACATTAACGATGGCCACGTACATGTATCACTGGATAAGGGAGTGAGAAAATTTTCTTTTGTGGATAAGGATATCAGGTATTTGAATAAATTACTAAGGGAAGTAATGAGTTAATTTACCAAAAACGCCGAAGGATGTTAAAAATTCATAGAGGGCTAAAGAAGATGGGTGGGGGAAATTCACACTCAAAGTATGTGAAATAATAATAAAACTAATAATAACCAAAAAAGGGTAGATAAATGACTTGGGAAATTGCCGCCGCTTTATCGCAATTAAATTCAATCTTCATCATAATACGTGCATTTTATTTGAACATTATTTGCTGATACGAGTACATTTCTGTGCCGAGTACTGAACTGGTAAGCTTTCTACGAATGCTGTTTTTCTAAGATGGCACCACCATGAGCTCCTCACAACATTGTCAAGTGTGATCCGCCCGGTTTGTAGACAGATAGGGTAATCTGTCTGTATTGAGAAACTATCTAAAACCTTCATTTTGGATTACCACTTCTTCCTGTTGCTATTTCTGAACCGATGCCAGTATCTTTCAAATTTTCCTTCTGGAAACATCTTACGTTTTCTCCTGTCGTTTGTGTTAAGTAAGAAAGTCATAACTCCTGATGGAACGAATACACAAAGATTTTTTTTCAAAATGAGTAATACTCTTAGTAAAATAAATCTAACGAATCAAAAGTATCATAACACATTTTCTACTGCATGAATTTGCTGAATCTCTCCAGGTACTGATCAATAGCGTACACACACTGAACAAATTCAATATTTGTCTATTGATTCAGCGTAGCGCACAACTAATCCTTATGTTATAGTGCAATAACTCAAAACTACACTGCCTTCAAAAAAGTGAAGCACTCAGAAAGAGAGGAGGAAACAAAATGAAACTTCACAGTTTGATAGGATATGTCAGCGAATACAAAGCAGAGCGAAATTTACAACAAAAAAAAAAAAAAACTTGCAGCAAATCCGGGATAGTGCAGGAGCGCTATTCATCGAGGAATATAATGTGAAGCCATTCATCTGTCCAGTGAATCACGGTTCTGCACCACCTAGGATGACCATCGTCGACGAGCATGGTCCCATTATTGAAATGCTACCCACAGCGGTGTTACTCCTGTGGCTAGCCATCGGGGATGACTTCAGGTCACGGCTGGTAATGATTGAGGGAACTCTGACGTCACAACGATACGCCACGGACATCCTGAGTCCTCATGTGTTACCTCTGATGCGACAGTATCGTGGCATCAGATGTCAACAGGACAATGCTCGTCTACAAACGGCGCGTGTCTCTGTGAACTGTCGGCGTGATGGTGAGGTACTCCCGTGGCCAGCAAGACAACCAGATCTGTCCCCGATAGAATATGTGTGGGACCATCTCGGATGTCGACTCCGTCCCAGTGCCAGTATCCAGAATATCAAGGACCTATCATAACATTTGTGGACCAGCTTGTCTCGGGAGAGGATACAACGGCTTCCTGACACCCTTGCCACCGAATCATTGTAAATTCAAGGCCAAAGAGGGTTTAGCTTCATACGGATAATTGAGCCATATTGCCAAGTTCTTTGTAAATTTTAATTTATTTTCACTGAAATAATATCACATACCCTCTTCATCCGTAAAGTTGTATTTATTTTTCACCTCACCTTTAGGTGCTTCACTTTTTTGTCAAGCAGTGTATTTATTCCGTGCAAAGAAGTTCTTGTTGGTGATGTGATGTGAATTTATTCATTGGGTCAATGATACCCTAGGATAGTAAAATCTGACGCTGCCACTTACGATATCGCAAGCACCATGGTAATGATGCGTGACTCTTCAATAACTGACATACACAACACCAATTCTCTCTACCGACACAGTTCCACATGCGGCTGCTTACCTCCACAGTGTTTGGACGTCTTCGGAAATTGTAAAAACACATTTCTCGGCGTGCTTGGTGGACCAGTTTCTTCCTCCCTACCGACTTCTAGCTTGCTTTATGGCTTGTCTAGCAGTACAGCATGTATAGTAAGCCCCTTCGTTGGGTAGCTCCACCGCTTGTCGAAGACGATGGCATCATGCGCAACCTCACGGGCAAACAATCATGATCACAGCCATAATCCCAGGCAAAGTGTCCAAATCTTTGGCAATGAGAGCACTGATCTCGAGCTTTCTTTCCCACCTTCATCTGCTTGGCTAACAGACTACACTGTAGATGCTGCTGTCAGACTTGCAATAATTCTGGAAACATCATCCTGCACAAAGGTCATTCACTTGTTGATAATCGAACGTGATCTTCATGTTGGCGGCATAATATACCACAACTTGCAGCTCCCCACCCCCGCCCCTTTCAGATGTCAGCTGTAGAGAGGCAGTCTGGTGAATGACAGTGTTGAGCAACTGTGGTCCATTTGTTCCTGTTGTAACTTAACATCAAGTGAAACCCAATATAGTCGTCTTTATCTCCATTTTCGTCTTCGTGCAACTACTGCGAAAACACCTCTACAATAGGAAGATGGGTAGATACAGATACTAACGATTGCTTTTGGAAAAGTTATCTACCACTTTCTCGTCTTTGAAGAGAGATTTCCTTGCTACTCCAGTTTCTCGAATGCATTAAGTTAGCTTGAGAAGTTTTATATATACAGTATATATATATATATATAACCTTTCTCTTACTGTACATATTAGTCCAGCTGTGGCTGACGAAGGCAGGATACGTTTGAATTAACTTTGCAACATGTCCTCCACAAATTCTTTTCTGGATATCATCTCCCTTTTCACTGGCTTTACAGTGACCAATAGTTCTGTAGTAAAGCAACTCTTGCGATCTTCCACACATAAGAAGAGAAAACTGTTGGATACATAACAGCAATCCCACGAAAAGCAAAATGGCTAAGCGGAATCTCTTACCCTATTTTGAAAATATTTTAAATTAATTCTCTCCTTCGGCTTATTTTTTTGTTTTTGGGTTCTTTATCTTAGAAATTCATCTTATGATTGATTTAATATTACTAATTTATCATAATACTTCTTTTGGTGTAGAATTTTTTTGTACCCTAATTTCGCAGAGTTATAAACTATTCGAGTTGCGTAGGAGTGGAGTCGATTACATTTTCACGACTCAGAATAATGTACCAATCCATACACTTTTCTAGTCACCGTCTTTACCAAAATTTGAATTTTTCCGCCACTCAGCAGTTTATGAGCCCTAAAGAATATATTCATATTCCATCTTGCTGGTTTCTACCCTTTAACACTCTACACAGTTGTTATCTGTAAGTTACTGACACTTTAAATACAAAATGTCATGTTAACTTTATCAAGCGTGTAATGTTTACGCTGTCTCTTTTCCTGTACTGCATGTGAACGACTTTTTTACAGCTGTGTTCCGCAACTTCCACGCAATGACGTTGCGGCATTGGCCGCTGTTCAGAGCCTGGACTGGCCCTTATCCAGAGGTTCACATCAACAAACCCGAACACGTAGAGGTAAGACACTTCCTCTACGAACAGGTAATAGCCACACATCGATTGGAATTAACATGATTCCAAAATTACTTTCAGAAAATAATGAGCAGCATGGACTTCATAGAGAAGGGTCGCGGCTACGACTTCCTGCACCCGTGGCTGGGACAGGGTCTGCTTACAAGCACCGGTAAGTCAGAGATAATACACTGACAGCTCGCTGTAGTCAGCGATGTTTTGCGCGTAGAGATTTCATGTTTTGGCTCCATTTCTGGAGATTTTAAAATGGGGCACACATTCAAGATCCCATTTCAGCCAACATTGAAAGGATAGTAAAATTCTATAAGTGGGATGATGATAAAGGACTTCATTTTCTGCTGATAACTAGTGATTATAGACTTGATAGTTCATTCCATTGACAAATGCTTTTTTACTATTTACCGCTTTTCTAACACGAAAGCAAATTAAAGAAGCAGTAAAGGACCTTTCGATTGTGACTTCAAGTGGTTTGTGTGAAAATCAACTCAAAAATATCGAGCATGTTTTTTTTTTTTTTTTTTTTTTTTTTTTTTTTTTTTTTTTTTTTTTTTTTTTAACTGCTTAACATCTCTTAACAGCAAGGTCTTTAGAGACGGGAAAGGATGGGGGGGGCAAGGAATGGGAAGGAATTCGGCCATGGCATATTGAAGGAAGCAGACCCGGAATTTGCCTGGAGTGGTTTGGGAAACCAAGGAAATCTGGATGCCCGGACGGGGATTCGAACCGCCGTCCTCCCGAATGCTAGGTCAGAACGCTAACCGTTACACCACCACTCTCGGTTCGAGCATGGTGAATGAGCGGTAACGCTCTGGCCTCGCAATCGGGAAGAAACGGGTTCGAAACCCCATCCAGGCACGAAGATCTGGGTTTTCCATGCTTTGTCCAAATCACTCTAGGCGAAAACTCGAAAATTTATCTTAGTATTTTCTTTTGACGAAAAAGTTGAGCATGAGCTTCCAAAGAAAGTTTAAATTCCAAATTACTTCCTAATTGGCCCCAACCAGCTGAATAAAATGCTTTCATCAAATGTCTTTGTGCTGAAACAATTTATGTCATTCAAAAATTTGTGAAATCAGTATTCAAGTGATCTTGTATGAAAATAAATTTTTAATGCTGCAAACAAACAAGAAACTCGAAAAAAGAACGCTCAAACATTTTTTGTTTATTTGTTTTGTGAGTGAAATGAACATGCAACCCTCGGTACAGAAACACTAGTCTTAACGGGTTACTTACTCATTCCTCACGAAGCGACTTCTTTTATTTATATTCACCCTCTGTTTCTCATAACGCACTTCCCACCGGTACTGATGGCATTATAATGAGATGTTTGAGGTGTCTGAATACACCAATACCAGCAACGAAGGCATCTCTTTGTGAACTTGCAGAAAGAAACGAAATATGACGCTAAAATATTTTGAGTGTAGGAACAGATTTTTCATTTCCTGTCCCTGCGACAGTTCACTCGAAGTTGTGAGTCTTACCGAAGATTTTAATGTTCCAAACTGTGAAAACACCATCAAAAAACTGTTTTTTGCGATGTCGGAACAAACGGACATCGCAACAACGGTACAAACTTTAAGAGGTACAGAACATCAAAAGTATTCTATATTACAAAAGAATCCTTGACCGGAATGGTCATGGTAAAATAATAGTAGAGGTTCAAGAAAAGAAAGGACCTAAATCAAAGATTAGGGGGAAAATATTTATTTCGTTTCGTAATGTTACAGGAGATATTCGAAGTCTCCACCATTATTATTACATCACCAGTCCACGGGCCTCTTCGACAGCCAATACAGTTTGTGACATGACGATCGTATGAGTCAGTTCTGGGTTGTCTGTTGGCTCTTAATAATCCATATTCGAATAAACTGAGATTTAAAGGTGACAAAAATCCGTGCTCTGGTAGTACGTCTTAGGTACCATCTCGATACAGGTATATTGCCATCAACTCTAATGGCCAGCCCCGCCTAGAGACAAACAGTGGCGTTTCCAGTCACAGGTCGCTAAGCAATTCTGAACTATTTTAATACTCTCCATCTCCTCTTAAAATTTGTGCCTTTATTTGTGGGACAACATGTAGACAGTATTGTAAGTGAACAATTGCTACGGAGCATATGCATTGGTGGAAATTTCATTATGCACCGGTTTTTGCACCAAGCGAATTTTCGTTTTAAATACTTTCACTGTCTGAGATAACTTGTTAACTTATTCCTCGATAATTTGTTTCCGTTTCTGATACCCTTCGCGAATATTTTATCACGACCCAAAACTTGAAAGCAATTTTTTGGTCATGGTCATCTTTACACCTCCACCTACAACCCTCGATTTATATCCATTCATACCTCATCACCAATCAATGCTTTATTTATTATAATGAATGATTATGTTGTTGGTTCACAGTCAGAAGTTAGGTTGTTTCAGGTGGCGTCATGTATAATCTATACTAATATTATAAAGCTGAAGAGTTTGTTTGTTTGTTTGTTTGTTTGTTTGTTTGCTTGTTTGTTTGTTTGAACGCGCTAATCTCAGGAACTACTGGTTCGAATTGAAAAATTCTTTTTGTGTTGAATAGACCATTTATCGAGGAAGGCTTTAAGCTATATAACATCACGCTGCGACTAATAGGAGCGAAGAAACAATGGAAAATGTGGAAAAAACGGGGAAAATTATTCATCTTTGAGGGCTTCTGTTGCGTGCGCTGCGAAAACGGTTCAAGATACCAAAAAAATATGTATGAAAGGATTATTCCTCTTGAAATGATCTAAAAAAATGTCCGCGACAGTATATGTCTATCTTTTAAGATTAACTCACTAGAACCGTTTTTATGGTAATCAAATTTGGTCGAAATTAATGCATTATTACCAATTATTTTTTAGAGTTGTATCAACATAATAATATTAATCTTTATCCAAATAAATGTGTTGTTGATTAAGAGTATTTAATTGTGAACAAAATTGTCTTTGGCATCACTTAATTTCAATGAACATCTTAGAAGATATTACGCGCGGTCGGCTTCCTTCTGAAAGGTTGTATGCAGCGTTATTTGTTTTTGCGATATAATATTGTCGTATAATAATACTTTTTAAATACTATTTCATTTTGTTTTAAGGATAATATTTTGGTTCTAATAATTTCACAATTATTAACACTTTTTTTAGTTTTGATATAATTAGTTATAAGTAGGTGTCATGATTTTCTTTATAGTATTGTTTGTTTTAAGGATAGTATTTTGTTTCTAATAATTTAACAATAATTAACACTTTTTTTGTTTTGTTGTAGATAATACCTGGAAATAGGTGTCATCTACATAATTATTGTTATTAGGTTAGGTTTTACTTTAAGCATATAGTTAGTTTACCTTATTTTCATTTTATGGACGTAATTACCAAATACAGGTAAAAATAATTATGTTCCTAATTATTAACCTTACGTTTGTTTTTTATTGATTATGAATTACGGTTTAGTTAAGTTTTCATTTCCTACGTACTTTCTTCGTCACTATAATGCCTAGAAAAAGATCTCGGCTTTCTCGGCAGACTCCTACTGCAAAGCGGCTGCGAGTTTTGCGCAGCAATGAAACAGAGGATGAAAATATGCATAGGTTGGCTACTCATTAATTTTAAAAGAATTCAATTTCCCATTAAGCTATCTTTCGCCGTTACAATTAATAAATCACAGGGGCAAACATTTAAACACGTAGGAATCGATTTACGTCAAGACAGCTTTTCACACGGCCAACTATATGTCGCGTTGTCAAGATCGGGTTGCGGAAGAAAATAAAACTAAAAATATAATTTACGCAGAAGTACTTTAAAATAATTATGTTCTTTTAAAAACTTAAAAACGTAAATTTGCAAAAAATTGTCTAAAATAATAACAGAAATTGACGCGGACAAAGTCGTGGGTAACTGCTATAATTTATAAAGCTGAGGATGCCCAAAATAACTATTCCACGCGGACGAAGTCGCGGGCACAGCTAGTAGTCTATATATCTATAAATGAGAAAATGAGAAAGTTCGGATGTGTGTTTGGATGTACGTTGGCAATCAATCACGCCTTAATAACTCAACATATTTAAATGAAATTTGGCATGAAGTCAGTTAATTGCGTGCGAAGTGCAATAGGATAGATTTTATCCCGCAAAAATGCATAGTTCTTTTAGAAATTGCCATTAATTTCAATTCTCAAACAGCAAAGAGTTTCCTACTTCGTAGACAGCCGTGCAACGTTTACTCTTTGCTTTTTACATAAATCGTAAACACTGCTTTTCAGAAATAATAGTGAAAACCTTACATATGCAAGTTTGTGTTTAGTTTAAAAGCCATAAAACCGATGCACTAGACAAACAATAGTTCGGAAGCAGGAATTATAAATATGTACTTAACCTTAAATTAAAAAAAGGTAGGTACTGTTGTTAAGAGATTTTTTCATTTGCGTACATAAAATAGTATGACATCTCAAATATTGCACCATAATTTCGATCGTAATATACTAAATGTGGAAAATCAGAGCTTGGAAAAAAAAAAAACGTAAAATGCTATGATTATACCAGTACGAAAGTCGATTTACTAAAAGTGCAAAATGCCGGTGCTCCAAATGTCGTATTTATAAAAATGTTACGGATTCCATTCTATCTCGGTTTAATTTATTTCCTGTGTGTCTTCTTTTTTTCCACTACACATTCTCTGTAATATTACAAATTATTAACTAACCCTTTTTTGTTCAAAATTTTTCTATAAATCAGTACAAATAGTAGACTATGATTTAGGAAACAGTGCTTTTTAGTTACTGTTCAATTTCTACAAATACCTAATAAATCCGCGTCAAGTTTACGTCGCGATACACGACGATGCTAACTTAGGATAAAATAATTGTTTCAATGCGCGTGTGGTTGAGGTTTTGAATTTGTAGCGCCAATATTAGCGGAGATTGTGGCTACATTGATATTCAGCCTGGACCATAATGAAAACTGAATTTTTTGTCACAGCCAATGGCATGAGAAATTTAGTTATCAGTTATTTAAGCAAATATCATAAGCACTATGTCACGTTGTGACGTTATGTATCGCCACGTAAACTACTCCAGTAAATCCTTCACTTAAAACGAATGTATTCAATGGCCTAACGTAGAGAATTAATGTTTCATGAAGCAATATTGCAAGTCATTTACAACGCGATACACCTCATTTACACGGAGCATATGAAAGCTGCTTATTTATTACTAATAATAACTAAATGACTTCTGCCTTATACTGTAACAAAAACATTCTGGTCCAGGAAGCATTTCAACCTAACCACTATCTCTGCTAACATTGCCGCTACAAAATCAAACGTTATGAACACACCTAAACACATTAAATGCATTGGAACTGGATTTCGAATAGTAACAGAATTTTCTATATCAAGATTCCTAATTAGTGTAGCATAAATTACTATCACAATTAATTTCATAATACGCCTTACTACATCACGAGCAGTAACAGTCACTTTATCGGGATGTACGCTTAACCAGCAATATTAACAAAAATTGTCTTAGAGTTGTAGAGAATTATGAACTGTCCGTTGTACACTGTAATTTACAAGCATTTTAGTATAAATTTTTTAATTACGTAACTGCAATAATGAATGTAGTTTCATATGTATTCAGGATTTATTTTCCTGCGATCTGAAATAACAATTTACGTTACTAATGTATTAATGCCCAAGTTATAGAAGCTTTGATTTTCTAGCGGTACTTTGTTGAAATGCAGCCTAGACCAAAATGAGAACTGAAACATTTTTAATAGCTTAAGCTTCTTTCACGAGCACCATTTTAGTGACGTCATGTATCGCTTTATAATGATATTGTATCAAAAGATATATAATAAGCTTGGATGATTTAGCAAAACACACGGCATTGCTCGAAGTAAATTTTGAAATTTATAAATGTAATTTTCAGATACTCAGCGCAAATCAAAATATACATTTTTAGTTTCACAATTTTTTAACGAGATCAACGTCCTTGGGCCACTTAGGTACTTATTTGCTCTTTGAATGTTAGTAAATTTTTTGGATGTTTAGTCGCTTCCATCATATTTTGACGTTTTGAGTTTCCATTAATTAAAACTATATTAATTTTTATTCGCAAGTCCTGAAATTAGTAATTTTAAGAGATGCTGGGTAAACGAAATTCAAATCTTTCAATGTAATGTAAGAAAACTACGGCTGTGAAAAAAGCCAAAACCCAGGAACAAATCCTCTAGCAGAGCTGCACAGCAGTCACAAGTTGGGCGACAACACCAAAATGAACACTTGGTGTTTGGAAGATCACACCGGGAAAATCGCGAGCTCGGTGCTAAGAGCAAGCGGATTGCCAATCGATCTCAAAAGCTTTTGAAACACCGAAGCAAACAAAAAGACGGCAATAACAATACGCCACATATTTGGCATTGCAACGAGTTGCTGAAACACCTGAACAAACGCGAGCTCATTTCTAATGTTTTCCCGAGGATTCAACTAAATATTATCAATGACGAAAACTGGTTATGTGAGAGGACAATACTTGCCCCGAAAAATGATTCTGGAGCAAAAATATATATATATATATTAGAGGAAATAGTCGGGGAAGTGACAACACACTCTTCCATCGATACAGTAATGTTAACTGACGAAGCTGCTACCTACCCCGTCGAGTTTTCAAATTCCTTCGAGTTATCTGGGCTATCGTCCCATAAAATCGAGCTTAAGGTTGGCACTCGAGTTCTCCTGATGCGTAATCTCGACCCGCCCCCTCCCCTCAAGGTATTGCAATGGCACCAGATTACACATCACAGAACTAGGAAGAAACACTGTGAAGGCGACAATTCTTACCGGTGCATCTAAAGGGGAAGGCGTTATAATTCCGCGTATCCCAATTATTGCCAGTAATATTCCCTTTGAATTCAAAACATTACAGTTCCCATTAAAAATTTCATTTTCAATGACAATTAATAAATCGCAAGGTCAAACGTTGAAATTGGTGGGAATACACTTGGATACTCACTGCTTTTCCTTTGGTCAACTATATGTTGCCTGCTCGCGGGTATCGAGTGCAAAAAATTTACATGTTTTTCAGAAAATAACAAGTCCTACAATATATATACCGATGTATTAAACTGAAAATACTACTAACATACAGAATATTTTTATTGTTTTAAAAGTTTGATGAAGTTGTTTGGAACAAATACATTTTTGTTATTTTATTGCAGTATTTATTACTACTATCACCAATAAAAATAGCTCTAAAATTAATTGTATGGTCGTATTGACCTGGTGGCAAGGCTTCATTACGTCTACGCAATCAGCCCCTTTCGTAGCCGCTTAACCTAACGCAGTAATCCTACTGGGCATAGAGGACCTACAGTTCAACGTGAAATCAGAACCACGTGAGCATTCTGGCGCACTTCACATCACACAACAACCTGTGCCAGAGGTGAAGTTCGAGCTAAGGACCTATGAAAATCCTCTGTGAGACTGGGATTCAAGCTGGGGACTTTTCCATGTCCAGTTGGACGCCCTAACCACTGAGCGACCAACCTCTCAACAAAATCTTATATTACAACACTCTTCCACGCGGACGAAGTCGCGGGTAACTGCTAGTAGGATATAAACGAATGAGGACAGTGCAATCAGTGCGCTAGGCAGTCTGATACTTTTAATACATTTACAATTTTTCAGTACATTTACAGCACTCAATCTACATCTACATCCATACTCTGCAATTCACAAACATTGTGGGTGGCAGAGGGTGCTGAACACCAATCTTAATTCTGCGCATTCCAATCCCGAATAGCACGAGGAAAGAAGGAATACATAAAAGCATCAGTACGGCATCTTATTTCTCGAATCTTATCCCTCCGGTCATTGCGACCTAAATAGGTTGGCAGAAGAAGTATCACACTGCACTCGTAGGTCATAGAATTTCCCATATTCTCCAATAAATTTGAACGCAAGCTATGTCTTCTGTCTTCCAAACCATCCCAGCCCAATCTATGTATCAATTCTGTGACGCTTTCATAAGGGCTGTAACAACCAGTCACGAATCTAGCGGCTCTCCTCTGTACCCTCTCCACTGAGTCAATCAGGCCCTTGCGATACGGATCCCAAACACCACATCAGTAATCCAGATGCGGACGCACCACTGTTTTATACGCTATTTCCTTGGTATGAGCATTACAATACATCTAAACACCACAGTTCGTAAACTAATTATACATAATAACTTCATCTCACTCCCAAATACAAGATAAGATAATAAAATAAAAGGGGTAATTAGATAACTAAGGAAATTGATACCGGAGCGTGTCCTCGATCGCAGTTAAATTGATAATAATAATAACAGCTATGGAGATATTTTGACAGGCTATCTATGTGGGCACGTTAATATGGAATTTAGATAAATACCAAAAGGAGTAAGAATAAAAATAAAGGTTTTGTATTAATATGTGATGGAGGGGTAATTGTTCAGACCATACACTCACTTAGCAGAGATTGTGGAGTAAGCTGAACAATGTGTTTCTTACCATTTTTTGCTCTAGTTTCTGGGGTAAAAAAAAATCATTTGATAAATATGAATAGACACTACTAAAATAGAGAAATGAGTATGTTCAAATCTGAAAATTTGTCAAGATCTATGACACGAATGCATTATGATCAATATAGCAGGAACTCAAGGTTCCTGGGATAGGATTGGAGGAATATATAACAGCTCCACAATTCCTTCCACACAAATTGCGTAAATAAAAACATTGCGATATAAAAGTCCTTCTTGTGGTGCTTAATTATTAAGTAAAAAGAAACATCCACATTTCTTTAATCTGTCGAAAAGCATTGTGCCCTTGTTCTTTTTTTTCGATCAGCAAGTATCTAATTTAAGAAATCTTTCAATTGCAGGAGCCAAGTGGCACTCTCACAGGAAAATGATAACTCCCGCCTTCCACTTCAAAATTCTGGACAATTTCGTGGAAGTTTTCGGGGAGAAATCGCAGATTCTGGTGGAAAAATTGAAACAGCAATCTGGAACCAAGGTTTTCGACATTTATCCATTCATCGCACGATGCGCTCTTGATATCATCTGTGGTAATAATCCATTTGTTTGATAATGATCTTGTATCTGATCTTTTAACTGGCTCAATCACAGCTCATACGTTATTCGTTTTGCTAGTCTTGAACAGTAAAACATTTTTCGTTTCAGTTTGTAACATATGGTGGTAAAATGTGTGGTAAAATTGTCGAATCTGTCAGAATAAAAAACTAATATAATTGTTTCTTAGTATACTAACTATTCAGTCACATGACGTAATTGGATTAATAAATATTTATCTTATTATAGTCTGACAAAATGCTGAAGTAGATTACTTGGTAAGTGCGCTTAACTTACTCAACGAAAAATTGTTTTCAGAAACCGCTATGGGAACACCAATCAACGCTCAGCAGAATACCAAATCGGAATACGTGTCTGCTGTTTATTCGTAAGTTCATCACTGAGCTATTATTATTATTTACCTAAAATATAGGTTGACTGAACCAACCAGAAAAACATAAAACTCAATGAACAGTTCCACATTGTTACAAAACTGTTCTGTTATTTATCTATAACATATTGTTGAAAATGGCTGAAAAAAAAACGATATACAAAATAAAATCAAGGAACTGAGTGAAAATTTTTTCTTAGTCTTATAAAAGCTATAATTTGGGACTAATTAAGACATTAGGCATCTTTCACAAGTTTTATATACTTACTGAAAATATTCAACGCTGTATCATAGAATGAATCTCTTTAAACTATAAATAGTAGAATCTGAACCAATTTGTATGTCAAGAGAGAAGAAAACAGTCTCTGAAGCAACAAGTGTCACTCCGGAGTTGATAAAAAATCTTCTTTTGTTTTCCCGAATGTAAAATTCAGCTTTTGCAAGGCACCGAGCGTGGTGGTGTAACGGATAGCGTTCTGGCCTCGCATTCGGGAGGACGGCGGTTCGAATCCCCGTCCGGGCATCCAGATTTGGGTTTTCCATGGTTTCCCCAAATCACTCCAGGTGAATGCCGGGATGCTTCCTTAAAAAAAAGGCCATGGCCGAATTCCTTCCCATTCCTTGCCCCCATCCTTTCCCGTCTCTAAAGACCACGTTGTTAAAAAAGGGACGTTAAACTGTTAAAAAAAAAAAATTTGCAAGGTCATACCTACGAATTATACTTCGATGCAGCACCAATTGCGGGCTCAACAGGGTATTTAACAGATATATTGAGACACAAATGTGGCTCATCGTATGCAGGTTTTTTTCTTTTAAATCTTTATCAGAAAATGAAAGTTAACACAGTTAGCTGAGCACGGAAGTAACTGATTAAAGAATTCAAATCAGTACATAAAGCGATTCCAAAAATGTAAAGTAAAATTTATTTTAATATATTTGTTCATCTTTTTTGCAGCATAAGTGAGCTTACAATCGCCAGAGTCCTGAGGCCTTGGCTGTACAACGACTTCATTTTTCGCCTGACCTCAACCGGAAAACAATATTACAAGGATCTCGACGTTTTACATTCATTCACTAATAGGGTAAGTAGATGCACTGTACGTAGGCGTTGCTTAGGTCTGTAGCTCTAATTAAATTCGAGAATTCAGACGTTTCTGATAACCTCACAGACTGTAACAATCAGTGACGTAGTTAGGTCAACAAGGGCCCCAGTGCAAAAAATTTATTTTGGGCCCTCAGGCCAGACGGGCGACCTTTTTTTTGCTTTGTGTGCTGGTAGGGGCCCTCTGAACTGAGGATGGGGGCCCTTGAATTGTTCTTTAGGGGCCCCTGAGCAGTGCTGGGGCCCCCCTGAGCAGCGAGGGCCCTTAGTGAGGGGCTCCTGTGTTCTCAGGGGCCCCTCACTAAGGGTAGAGCTAAAAAAAAAAAAGGTCGCCAGTTTGCCGTGGAGGCTCGTGGGCCCTCTAAACTGCGCTTGAGGGCCCCTAGAGGTGCGCTTAGGGGCCCCTTGAGGTATGCTTGGGGGGCCCCCTGAGCGTGAGGGCCCCGGTGCACTGCACCGCCTAGCCCCATAGTAGCTACGCCCCTGGTAACAATTAGCTTTCAAGAATGAATATCAAATGTAATTTGTGGTCACATTGTGCGAGGAGTCGACGTCACTGCTAGCCTCTGTAATCAGCTGACTGTTGTTTGATGTGGCTCTTCGACTACTCTGTAGTCCAGAGCAAGCTGGTCATTGAGTTACGCAACGTTCATCATTCCTTAGAAATAGGCAGTCTAGAAACGGGAAAAATTGTTGGTCCAAAAAATAGACCCTCGACGGATTGAGTTGCTCCGCATTGGCTAACAGAAAAAAGGGTGGAATCGTTTTTTCTATGTGTTCACCTCAGGGCCGGATTAAGGAGCCCACAGACGATCAACTTTGTTTTCAACCTTGTCGTCAACTTGCCGTGTTTAAGACTAAGTTGAACGTCTGTGGGCAGGTTGGTGGTAGAGATTCAGGTTGAGGTTTTGGTTGAAGTAAGATCAAACAGTTTTGATATTTGGTGGGCGGAGTCTAATGTTGGAGACCTTGTTGTAGCGTCTGTGGGTAAGTTGACGACAATGTTCTCAACATCAGTTGTAAACTTGGAGCTGTTCTGTTTATGTTATTGTTTTTCGTGACTACGTTTTCATTTGATCAGTTGATATTTATATTATCATTTTTTGTGGTCAATTATTGAATATGGAAAGTGTACCGAACATTCAAATTTGGGTGAATTTTCCAATACTTTAAAAGAACTGCCGAACTGTGCAATTGAAATAGAATTTTCAGGATCGCAACAAAAAGAAGAATGAGTGACCAAAACTATTTAGTTCTTTGCCAACAAATTGAGCTAAATACGTATATTGACAGTTATAAGACTACAGTAAAAATTTTTAGAACTTGTTACCGGAGGGAATGGAAAAACGTGAAACTGAGCTAAAGAACTAGAGCCGGAGCCAGAGACAAGTACGTGCTAAGTTAATGGTACTTCACTGAAATTCCTACGTTACACTACAAGCCTCAATGATAATGTGTGGCGATACAAAGGTGAGAAATTTTAAAACCTCGACGCTCTGCCCACGAGCTAAAAACATCAGGGTTTCGAACAGCTGACCGAGCGTGTTAGATGAGCGGTGACCTTCTGTCCTCTCATTCGAGAAGACGCGGGTTTGAATCCCCATACAAATTAGGGTTTTCCATGGTTTCTGCAAATCACCCCCAGTGAATGCATGAATGGTTCTTTCAAAAGGCCATTGCCGAATTCCTTCCTGTTCCTTGCCTTCAGTTCTTTCCTGCCTCATGAACTTGACGTCGGAGAGGCGTAACGCAAAAAAAGAGAAGTGAACAATCGTTTATTCACATTAATACAATCATCATGTTCGTATCATTTTCAACAAATGGTCGCACTTTATCCAATTGATTGAAAATTTTCTTTTCGTTCTTAAAAAGTTTTGGACATCGTCAGTTGCAGTGACATATTGTTCGCTCATTAAATTGGAATTTCGGACGCGGTTTTAAATATCGTGCCTTTGTGACAAGCAGGAGATACATTATCGTCACGCAACTCTCTTAAAACTAAAAACTGGAATGCTCCCTCACTCATTTTTCAATAATAAAGCTGTACTATAACGAAAATACTTAAAAACATTCATTCAAAATAATAAAATTCAGCAATAGAAAACACTCAACAAATAAAACCCGATGATGACACATACTCGAATGTGATGTTTACAACTTGGTCGCCAACATTTCGTTTCGTCTGTGGCAAACGCTGACAACCAAGTTGATCGTCTGTGGGCCCCTTTAAAACAGAACGGGGCAGAAGAAGGGTTTTCACCGTTCGGGGCAGTAGTAGAGTTAAATAAAAAAATAGGCTGGACCCCCTAGAAGGCGCGGGGCCCCCTACAAGTCGCGGGGCTCCCTACAAGGCGTGGGGCCCCCCTACAAGGCGTGGGGCCCGTAACATTTGCTAACTCCTGCTACGTGGCTAATGCGGTACTGGTTCACCTTTGTGTTGATGGTGGAGTTGGAGAATTTCGATTCATACTGGCAAGAGTAAAAGACAGAGATGATGTATCATAGTTAAATCGGAGGGGCTAATCAAAAGAAAAGTTTCTAGTGCAGTGCTGAGGCTTCTGAGGAAGAACATGAAAACGAGTTGGTTGATATGTAATACCAGCAGTGATAGGAAAAGAAAAGAAAAAAAAAACAGGTATTTGGAACGACTATGGTTTTTAAGAAAGTTCACGCTTCGTGATCGAGATACAAGAAGATAGTATTACCCTGAAGAAAGCTGCAATATGTCATGGAAAGACTAGGTTGAAACAATATTGACGCTCCCTAATAACAGATAAAACAACTAGTCTTTATATCCATTGAATTTCCCTGTGATATTAGCATTTATTGATTTTGTGTATATTGGCATAGTTGCTCTAAGTTATTTGGGTAGACTTTTTAAGCTGTTTCTCTGCTTGCAGGTGATACGCGAAAGGAAAGCGTTGCGAAAGAGAAATGATGAGCCCAGCAAGAATTTGGAACAAGACGATCTAGACATAGGTACAGTAAATATTTTTCCTTAGTCTCGTACAATTGAGAAAATAAACACTGTTTCACAACGTCATTCCCTGTAGTGCACCCATATTAAAGCATCCTGAATTCTGCCGCAGGAAGGAAGAAGCGTATGGCATTCCTCGACTTACTGCTAGAAGCTTCCGAAGGAGGAACGAAGCTTAATGACGTCGAAATCCGAGAAGAAGTGGACACTTTTATGTTTGAGGTGAGATTGCTGGATCAGTGAAATTTAAGGTTTTCCAACTGTTGTTTAAGTACACCGACGTGCTAAAAGTCGTGGGATACTTCCTAATGTAGGGCCTCCTTTTTCTCGGGGAAGTGCGGCAACCAGACTTGGCATTGACTTAACAAGTGGTCGTTGGGTTGAAACGAAACCCTTGACTTTTGGCACTTAATTGTATGTGGGTCTCCCACATGACACATCTAAAGATCTCGAACAGTGGTTATAAAGTAAGTTCCGAATTCATATACAGTGAAGTTTTTTCATCATGAATTTGTTGGTTTGTTTGGATGTTCTAAATTACGATAATTCCTGCTCGTGGTGTGCATGGTGCTACAACCTACATTGACCTGATGGATGTAACATTCACGATGAATTAATCCAGCATGTTACTTACCTGTAAAAGTTTCTGAAACACAATATATTGTCACAGAAAGGTGGAATTTAGGACATCGTGTACTAAGGGATAGTGAGTAAGGACCATGTCAATCATTTTACAAGACTGGCGGTTCAATAATTTCATGATGATGACGTTCACATCACCATGCTATTGCCTCATTATCATCATCATTAATACTCTTCTTTAAGACAGGATTTCACTTAATACCTCTCCTGTCTACTGCCCTCATCTTCAGGTCCACGTGCTTTCCTTTTCCTTGATGTCTCCAAGTCCTTCCATGTAGAGCACTCCCCTTTCCACGTGTGTCCCGTCTAGTACTTCTTTCTTTCTCTTATTACATGCAACCCTTTCCATAATTTCTACATTACCTACGTTTTCCATTCAACCTATATTCTCCATTCTCCTCCACATACACATTTCAAACACTTCTATTCTTCCCCCTTTCCCCCTCCCCCCCCCCACCTCTCGACTTAGTGGTCACGTTTCTGCCCAATAAAGTGCTACACTCCATTCGAAAATCGTCTTTTTCTCTGTGCTTCATCTATTTTTGCAGTTAATAATTCACTGTTCCTATTGAACGCTTCCTGCACAACAGAAAAACGACTTTCACTTCTCGGTGGCACCTCAAGTCCTCAGTGATATTATTTCAACGATATTTGAATGCTCTTGGCTGACATTATCTCGCCGCACCTTAATATTTAACAGTCATCATTTTAATTTTTCTGTACCGATCCTCATTCTATACTGCTCACAAGTTTCATTTAGCTATTTTAACATTTTTATTTAAATTTCGCTCATTTTCTGCTAATAAAACCATATTGTACTGCCTCAAAGTGCACAAATTTTTCTGTTGCTATTTATTTTGTAGCAAGTAACATCAATTATACTGGGCGTGTAGTATCACTGAAAATAATAACATACAGACCTATCACTTTCCATTTTTTATAACCGTTTGTAATGAATTAGAAATCTTTTAATTCTAACAAACTAATGCATTCTCAAAGTATATTCTGGAGGATTGCAGCTGTAATTTTTGCGATCGATCAACACAATGTATGCATTAAATCTTAAATTAAAACAAACTTGTCCGATATGGAAGGATACTTTATTTTTAAAATGCAATATACACGTCGGATATCAAATGTTTAGTGATTTCACTGTTCTGACCTTACATGTGGACGGTGGGATGGTAGGAGGTCCATGTTCTGGAAATCAAATATAGGAGTTGTAGAGGTTGGAAAGGATTGTAGTTATTATGTTCTTGATAACCGATAAAATAAAGAATCTAAGTTGGAGTTACTATAAAATGGGAGGTTGGTAGGTGGGTGAAGCTGTTAATAACTGATGAGTATACGTAATTCGTGCCTGGGTTATGACGAATTTTGTTTTCTGGGACAGGAGGGTTGGAATGGGAAGGAATCCGGGCACAGCCTTTTAAAGGAATCATCATGGCATTCGCCCGAAATGATTTGGGGAAACCATTAAAATCCAAATTTGGATGACCGGACGGGGATTCAAAGCCGCGTCCTCCCGAATACAATTATGATGAAGGTGCTTGCACAAATATAAATCTTAATCAGTTGTGATTTGTTCCTAAAAATAGTTCTAAAGATAACAATTACAGAAGATAAGCAGCATGTATCTCGAGCTAACTTCCAGACTAGATTACCACTTTATTGGTTTACTGCTTTCCTATGTAATAAATAATAGTAAAAAATTCTCACAAATGTAAATTCGTTTTTAAAATAATGAAAGTTATGTTCTTCAGGGCCACGACACGACTGCTGTTGGAATGTCTTGGGCGTTGCTTTTACTTGGACATCATCCCGAAGTTCAGGTAAAATACACAAATATTTTTCGGCGAAAGCTATGCACCATTAACTATCATTAGATACATAAGATTCTCAGAAGTGAGTAAAGGCACTGGATTAATTGAAATACCTATTACTTTAATCAACTACAGGAGAAAGTGTACGAGGAGATGCAGAGCATATTCCAAGGGTCCGACAGGGCTCCGACGATGCAGGACTTGCAGGAGATGAAGTACCTCGAGATGGTAATCAAGGAAGCCCTCAGGCTGTATCCTAGCGTGCCCTTCATCGCACGCAAGCTGCTCAAGGAAACTGACTTAGGTGAGTCCTAAGCTATATGGAGAGACTGAATCCACGATACAAAATCGGAAACATGTCATTCAGATTTAGACAGGAAAAGAAAACACTTTAACAACACATTTTACTATTGGAAAAGGAAAAATTCTCTAAGAAAACATATACATTTATTTGAAGTAATTTGTCAAAATTTGTTTTTGTTGATATGTAAGAAGTACGGATCAAAACATGTCAATTTGTATTCCTTTGCACACAAGTAGTTTTGAAAAAATTATTAATTATTTCCGCAGTGTCTATCTTGGTTTGATTCTCGAACCAGCCATTCAAATTTTGTCTTTGCAGGATTTTTCGAACGCTGGGGCTTTTTTTCGTAAATTTACTTTCTGTTCACTATAAACAATTCCAACAAAAATCAAGTTTTAGTATTTTCTGATTTAGAAGAAAGTAAATCATAAAGATGACGTAATTAAAAATCTGATACGATAATTTGCTCTATCAATTTCACCTCTTGATATCGCATGACTCCAAGGTTCTTCATGATTGTATAAGTTCACCGTTTTAAATTTTTCAGAACTCTAGGAATATATAATACTATTTAGTGGTTTTACGTTAACATCCTCGCAAGCCATTTTACTTTGTGAAAGAATCTTCTTCTTGGAATTTGGTAAGTCAGGATGACAAAAAATACCGTATGTTTAGTGTATGGAAGGGGTAGGAGAAACATTTTTTCGCAACCACCAACATCGTGTATAGTTCTTTTGTGTGTGTTTACAAATGCAGCAAATCTGGAAACCGAATTCATAAATAGTAATTAACATGGGATGATATACACTTGCAGTTAACAATGGAAACCAATTATACCAATGAGTTTTAAATAACTAACCGGTTTTAGTACTTGGTAATATTGTTGCTTTGTTAATAATTGTATGTACTGTTCCATATCACCGAAACTGATTTCACATAAGATCAAAGTCAACGTATCTAATCCAATCTAATCAACGAAAAACTGGAAAACTCTTTAGAAGAGCTATAAAACTGAACCAACCAAATGTTAGTAGCGAATAAAATCTTTACATTTATGCCAGGCAATCCATTCAATTTGGAGTAAGGGTTTAAGATGAAACTGCAAATATATGAACTTTTAATGTCAGCCATTAAATTTACTATTTTAACCTTTAACTATTATTAACCATCATTAATCTTATTTATCAAACCTCACCTTCCATTAAATACACTGTCATGTTTACACAAGTATATGAGTTGTGTTGATGTATCGTTTCTGCTTCATTTTATCAAATATCGATATCATCAAACAGCCATCACACACTATTTACCTGATTGATTTATTATAATATTTGTTTTGCTCTCAGGTTTCCCTCTGGTAACGAATTAATCGAAAGTATCAAACTATTCTGTCTCTTTCAATATATCCAAAACGTTTTTGCAGGGATGTATTTATCTATTGTCAACATCAATTTATCTATTAGCTGATACATAGCATACTAGAAGATTAAATGGCTGAGAAGTGTTACATTGTCAATTTGAATGGTATTCTTAGTCATATACTACAAACATTGTTCATTTTCAAATTTCAATTATTTGTTTCATATGATTGCAAACCTAAGCTATTAATAAGCCGTATTAATTCCGCTGGTATTTGTTATTACTGATTTTTATTTACTAGTAAATACAATTATTTGTTATTTGAGGAATCTGTTTGTTTAAGTTGTATGTTCAGATGAATCACTCAACTACACTAAAACCTCCTCCAATAAGAAAATCACTTTAAGGGGGATGTACCCAGAAATATAAATATTTTTTAAAAAAATTATTATAGCCACAATTATTAATGTACAGGTCTCAAATTTTGTATGTTTAAAGAAAAGGAGTTGCAGTTTAGTTTTAAAATATAGTAAAGGTTGCAGATATAATATTTTTCCACAAATTTAAATTTTTACTTTTTTGACATTATCTTTTTTAAAAGAACTATAACTCAAATTCTAATCAAGCAATGAATACAAAATTTGTTATGTATTCTAATAAGGTTATAATGCCACTGAACTAGAATCATTAATTTACTTTAAAACTTTTATTATTTACGCAGTTTTAAATTTTGTACATTCAAAAATCATGGTTTTTCTACCACATACATCCCTATAATTCAAAACATAATCAAAGGATGCTGTATGTTTTAGTTTCATAGAGACAGCAACATGACTGGAACAGCCCCTGAAAATTTCATAGCATTATCTGACATAGTTTTTGAGAAAAAGGTTCTAATAGCGCAAAAAATGTGAAACGGAGAAAATGTGGTTCAAAGATTTTCTTCTCATATTTCAACATGTAATAAGCTTACCTCGATTTTACCAGAGCAGAGATCAACAATTTTTTTAATTTTTTAAAGGCATTTCTAATACTGCTATCACAATGAAATTCACACACAACAAAAATTAAAGCCTGTAGATTCTGAAAATAATATTTTTGAAAAATCGATTTTTTTTCAACCCAAATCGGGTACATCCCCCCAAGGAAACGTAAACTACTAAGATGGCTACATTTATTCATACGTGATGGAAACATTAAATAAAAAGCTTGAATTATTTGGATCAAGTGCAAATATTTAAATTGTAACATTTACGTTTTGGATTATTCGAGTGAAATCATTCTACCTGTAGTATTATTAACACCTATATATACTAATTGTATTCTGCGCAGCTGATTGTTCTCTGTTCACTGTACGGTAGAATAGCTTTCACAAAGACATTAGCAGACAGATTTATTCACTCGAAGGATTTACCTGAAAACTTCAGATAGTATCATCTTGTCTCAGATCAGAAGTTGCACGATGGGTAATGGCATGAAAAAAGCTTGTTCCATCTGTGTTTAGTGCTACGCGGTCACCACTGGCCGTGAGCTTGATAATCTAGTAGTGACTTGTTGCAGGTGGGTATACTATCCCGGCGGGCACAACTGCGGTCCTGCACATCTACCACATCCACAGGGATCCCGACCACTGGACAGACCCCGAGCGCTTCGACCCCGACAGGTTCCTGCCCGACAGGGCGCAGGGCAGACATCCCTACGCCCACGTGCCCTTCAGTGGCGGACCCAGGAACTGCATAGGTGAGCAAACACACTGCTTAGTCCCTTTGTTAGACACATCAACATAATAACTTTGAAACAGTTTGAATCTGTGAAGGTTGGTATTTTAATTCATATTATTTATTTCATTTAACTGCGATGGAGCATACAACCCGCTGTCAATTCGTTAACACAACTATCTACCCACTTCATTATCTTTTTTAATTTATATATATATTCATAAGCTTTTGATAATGTTAGGTGGGACATGATGTCCAAAATTTTAAAGAAGTCGGAACTATAATTTCTAGATAGAAGAATACTCTATAAACTATATAAGAATCAAGTGGCTATAATAAAAGTAGAGAATCACGAGAGACATGCATCAGTTAAAAAGGGTGTGAGACAAGTTTGCAGTCTATCCCCGTTAATATTCAACTTGTATGTAGAAGAAGCAATAAAGAAAGTCAAAGAAAAATTTCTATGTGGCATAAGTATTCAGGGGGAAAAAAATCAGTATGCTACGATTTCCTGATGACATTGTCTTCTTAGCAGAAAGGGCTGAGGATATTGAGAAGTTATTGAATGTCATGAGCAAAATACTGAAGGAAGATTTTGGACTGAATATAAATCAAAGCAAGACTAAAGTGATGAAATGTAGCAGAAATGATACCAATACTAGTAGATTAAATATAAAAATAGGATCGGATGCAATAGGAGAAATAAGTGAATTTTGTTACTTGGGAAGCAAAATTACAACCGATGGCCGAAACATGATATTAAATTATGTTAAAAACAGAATAGCACTAGCAAAAAGAGCCTTCATGAAATACCGAAACCTTTTAGTATGATTATAGGAATTAGAAAGAACTTTCTAAAACTCTCAGCACTTTATGGCAGCGGAACATCAGGAATACCTGAAAGAAAGAAAATTGAAGCATTTGAAATGTGGTGCTACAGAAGAATGCTAAAAATTAAGTGGACAGACAAAGTAAGAATTGAACGAGTTTTTGAAATGATGGCTGAGGAAAGAAGTTTATGGAAGAAGCTTACAGAAAGAAGAGACAGGCTGATAGGTCGTATCTTGAGACATGCTGGACTGGTTAATTTGCTGGTGGAGGGAACAGTCGAAGGTAAGAACTGTAGAGGAAGACTGAGAAAGAGATTAGGATATATGAAGCAGATAATTGAGGACGTGGGTTGTAAGGAGTATGTAGACATGAAGAGGTTAGCACAAGATAGGAAGGGATGGAGGATTGCATCAAACCAGTCGAAAGACTGACGACAGAAAAAAAAAAATAATATTCTTTAAGTGTGATATCACCACATACTATTCTCCTTTTGCGAATTTTTATTTTAAATCTTCTCAGTGTTTTTGGTAAATTGATAATCATTTCTCTTGCTAATTTATCTCAATTTCCGACTTAACTACAAAATAAAAGTATACCACACAGTTACACCTGAAATAAAGTGGCACCTTTGAACACGATACTCAAATGTAAATAACGTTTCTCGTACCACTGTAAAATAACGATCCCAAAAACCCATTGGCATACATCGAATCCTTTCTTACCTCATGTAGGACAGTTCCCAGATAAAAGTTTGGGCATTTTGTACTAAGTAGGTACTTTTCATAATTTAACGTTTACATAGCCTATACGAAAAAAGACCTTAGAAATGAAATCAGATAATCGCAAATAGTAGCAAACTGCAATTGACTAAAAACTAATTGTTTCTCGCACCACTGTAAACATGAACCTTAAACCCCGAAGGATCCTTTCTCAGTTCATGAAAAATGGCATACAGAAGAAAGTTTGGGTATTTTTTACTAAGTACTTTTCGTTTTTTACTGTTGAAATATATTAGAAAAGATCTCAGAAACGCAGAAAAAAAGATAAACACAAATAATGGCAAGTTACACGAAGAAGTTTGTTTAGTTTGTGTCTTCCCATACTTCATTATTACCATTTTTGACGCTGAAAAATGTGAGAAAAGATCTCAGAAACGCAGAAAAACAAAGTCAATCGCAAATGATAGCAAGTTGTTCGCAGAAGTGCAGAGTATTTTAAAACCTTATGTTAATCGAGTTTTTGTCTTCCTTTGCCTTATTATTACAATTTTTCGACACTGAAATATAAGAGAAAGTATCTCAGAAACGCAGAAAAAAAGTTAATTGTAAATAATAGCAAGCTGCATGCAGAGTTGCAGTTTATATTGAAATCTTATGTAAATTTAGTTTGTTCTTCCTTCGATTCATTATTAATATTTTTGGCGTTGAAATATATGAGAAAAGATCCCAGAAATACAGAAAAAAAGGTAATCGTAAATAATAGCAAGCTGCACGCAGAAGTGCAGTGCATATTAACATCTTATGTTAATTTAGTTTGTGTCTTTCTTTGTTTCTTTATTACGATTTTCGTTGTGCAGGTCAAAAGTTCGCAACTCTGGAGGAGAAAGCTGTTCTGTCGTCTATCGTGAGGAACTTCCGGGTGAAGTCTCAGATGAAGAGAGAAGATCTGGACCTGGTGGGCGAGTTGGTTCTGCGGCCACTGAATGGTGTGATTGTACAACTGACCCCTCGGTGATCGCCCTCGCAACAGACCAGCTAACATCGAGAGGAGGAGGACGCTCGTGTTGGTGCAACAGTCTCCGACTAGTCAAAGAAACACTTGCCAAACTGCCACGCCTGTGCTTAAGAAGGATTTGTCGCCGTATCAAAACTAACGATACAGAAAGAGATGTGTAACTCTACATGCAGTACGTGCTTAATTATGGACCAAGAAAAATGTATCTCTCATTTTCACTTTCGTTGTTCCGATTTCATAGGACAGATAGATCTTAGAGAAAAGCAGTTGCTGTATTAAGTTTTTTTAAAAGAAAAATATTTGTAAATATATGCTGTCATTTATTTTACCGTTCTTTTATTTCTTAAAAAAAAAAAAAAAAAAAAAACCTGGAATTGGTAATGTAGCAGCCCAACCACCATAACCAGACACGAACATCCTGTTCAATGATTTCATGATGTTATCTCATTGAGTTGCTCAGCAACATATAACTAACACATCGTGAAAATTCTTTATTACATGGGGAGTTTTTGGTAATCTCTTCTTGTTCCATATCTTCTCATATAAGGAGCATGCTTATTGAGTTATTCCTAGCTACCTGATTATTCCCATCTCTTCTCTGGTGTACCTATTCTTTCTCGTAAAGGATGTTATTGAGGGGGCTCTTGAATTCCGGGCATTGAATCTTAACACATCAAGTCACGGTTATCCAATATTTTGTAGGAAAACATTACTGTGGGCTTCTGAGGCTAAAGACGGCAACAAGTCATGGAAATGGTTTTTTTCCTGTTAGCACCATCAGTAGAATTGACGACTAAATTTAAGTTGGAAGGAAATCTGGAAACCTCCAACTGATGGTACGGATTTGAGGGTATCCTCAACCTCGGAGGTGAAACAAGGGGGTTTGTCTTTATGTTTTGGAGAGGGTAGTGAGATCGACCGCTGTGTCGTGGAGATGCAATGAGGCTGTTATCATCCTGCACTACTGTAGACGCAAAGACTGACATAATGTCTCTCTCTCTTTAATGAATTACTGAAATTAAAAAATCAAAAGACGCTTAACCAAAGTATCTGGCAGAATCGCTACATTCCTTTTCGAAGTATTCCTTTTATAACTTCAAAGATTAATCTCTACTTTATCCGAGACTTTCGTTTTACCAAAGACAACAGAGTGTCTCAATGCAGGGAATTCACGTAAGAACGTTGGCTCCGATCCTATTTCACGCACAAACACACGTTCGCAAATTAATTTTTTTATTTGAATAATCTATTTGTAACATTTATTAACTATGCTTATTATATTTTTTTTTCTTTACTGCTGACTAAGATCACAGGCATCGGCAGATTCGCTTACCACTAAAAAAAAAAAAAATGTAAACAACGAATTTTTTATTTAATTTGGTATATTTGTAACACATATTATACACAGATTTTAGCTTAGCAATTTGGTTTTTAATCCGGTTGCTTTGTAGTGAGGGAGCAAAACTGAACCTTCGAAACGTCCCAGGGCTATGGCTTTTGACGTGGTTGGATGCTCCGGAATGTTTTATTGTTGCGTTCACAACTGGACATGGAGCACTATTGAAGACGCCCGTGATCTGTAATTCTGTCACAGGCCTCTAGTATATTGCGTGTTTCATTCAGCTAAAATTGAATATAGCATTTAAAATTTTGTAAAATTATACTGTAGGAGGGTTACATAGAAACTAAAGAGGGGAGGTAAAAAATAAACAGCTCGTCAGTAAAACATTGATATATTCTTTCACCTTCTTTTCACTGCAAGCTGAAGGCACTAATAACCGTCAAGGTTGTCAATTTTGATTCATTTTTGCTACGGAACTTAAAATGTGTCCCCAATATCGACTATAACCTACATTCAAACCAAAAATACTAAAAACAATTATATCCATTAAGAAATACAAACGGAGCGTGGTGGGTGAGAGGTAACGCTCTGGCCTCGCATTCTGGAGGACGCCGGTTGGAATCCCCGTCTGGGCATCCAGATTTGGGTTTTCCATGGTTTCTCCAAATCACTCCAGGCGAATGCCGGGATGCTTCCTTCAAAAGGCCATGGCCAAATTCCTCCCCGATCCTTGTTCCCCGTCCCATCCCCCTTCTAATGACCTTGGCGTGATTCATATCACTAATGAAGTGTTCCTGGAATGGTTTTTTTTTCCTTTTTTAAGAAATGTAAGAATGTTAAAAGTAAGTCTTCATTCGCAGACAGTGTTCAGAATAGTTCAGGTTGTATAGAACCGAAGGTTTTCAATACTTACATAATGCACCTTCAACATGTTTAAGCTTTTTTATATATATTCCACTTATTGTTCAAAGAAATATTCTTAGTGACATCAGTAGCTGGCTTGCGTAACATGTACTTATTTTTTCATTTATAGCTGGTAGAATTAGTTCTTCGGAAATAGAGTGCAATTTTCCCTTCATTTATGTGTAGAACGTCGTAAGTAACACTCAGTCCATTGTCATCATGGTGAAATGTCATTGGAAACAATTTTCTTCGCTATCCGCCCTCTCATAACGGTTTCTTTAAGTGCTTGAAAATTAGATAAATCCTTATCTTTCTTATCAGAATGAACTTTTGTCAGACATTATCGTAGGTCTGAAGGTTACCTACCTCATCTCAGTCAATGCTTTGACAAATCAGGCGCAACGAGATACCTTATTGTGGGCGAGAAGCCAGTGGGTAATAGCATACTTCAAATATTCATTGCTGTACTATCTACATGTTTTCTTCAGCAATGATATTATTTGTAAAAGAGCACTACTGATTAATTTATCAATAATAATTCGTCGATTAGTTTACTATACTGAAACCGTTAAAAAAATCAACAACTAATCAAATATTAAAAATTTCTTTTGTTTTAATTCAATTTATCTTCTCTTAACGAAACCATAATAGGTATTGTACCCAGTGATTTATTTGAATATAAATGAGTCAAACAGTCAAATAAAAAATTATAATCGAAAATAATTCCTTAAGATATAAAACAGTATACAATTAAAACCAAGTTATTTACATCTTTTAATTAGTTTCAACTAAATAAAATATTTTTTTCCTTGTTAATATAGATCTTGTTTACCAATATCAGATATAAAATGCGTAGGAATGAAGTTGAAGCATTTCGTTTCCTTGTTTTCGTCAGTATTGCAATTAAAATTTTCAAATATATACAAACTTTTTAAAACCTACAAGCCTACTACAATTTTATTATTAGTAAATCACTAAAAGAGACTGAAACTTATGGAAGATATAATAGAACTAACATATTTTAATTTATATTCATTCTGATAAATTTGTAAATATTTTAATATTTAACTGAGTGAGAGTGAAGTTTCTTAAAATTAATGTCTAAAGTGACATTTAATTCTACTTATCGAACAAATTGGTGCTTTTTTTGTTAAATTATAGAATTTATAGTATTTAATGATGACCGATGACATTATGAGATAGGTAGTAGCTTGATGAAAACTCTACTTTGCTTGAGTAGCGGGCGGGGTATTTGGTTCCTGTCGTAGAACATCCATCCCTTGCGCTGCAGTTACTGTCGCTGGCTCCTGGCGGACATACAGACCTGGTGAGTACCTGGACGCATTGGAGTCTCACCCACTGGAAAAAGTGTCGCGATACGAATACAATACCTGAGTGGTAAAAGATACGCATCGACCGAAAGTTAAATTATGGGAAAACATAAAATACTGTTTTATTACTTCCAAAATCAATACAAATGATCAAGTCAATTTATGTTTGATACCCTATGTGAAGACACGTTTGTGATGTGAATTTCAATCAAAAATATCCACACGTCAAGGAGGGAGGAAAGAGCGAAGTTCCAAAAAATTCTTCTTTTTTCTGTCAAATAAATTTTTTGGATTAAAGATTTGTGTACATTATTCATAAATATAAGCAATTATTTGTGTGGCTACGAGTACAAACATGATCAATTTGATTTAAACGTTTTCACTGAAATGTCTGCAAGGGGATTGCAGATCTGAAAAATTACAAAAGTGAAATAATGATTGGCATGATAAAAAATTAATCTTCTTCGTCATTCAGGCTAATGTATTGTTGTAAAATTGTTTGTCCTTCAAGCAGCTTAATAGAGGTAGTTAATGGGGACCACCGAGGTATGCGCTTTAGCTGTAAGAAGCGGTATGTTTCTGTTAACTGTTAGCTTTCGGTAAGAATCTTTAACAGTGCCATCAATATATTCACTGCCTGCCTCTCTAAAGCATTGGAAGAATGGCACCTCTGCCCAGGTCACCGACAAAGCCACTCACCAGCAGTCCATTGAATTGTGGTTCTGCAGTACCTAGGATGACCATCATCGGCGAGTATGACGGAGACCGGGGAGAAGGTCCCAATCTTCCAATGTTTTGGGAGGAATAGCGGTGCTATTCCTGGCATGGTGATGTTTGAGCCATTGGTTTGACTTCAGGTCACAGCTGGTTGTGACTGAGAGAACTCTGGCTGCACAACAGTACGTCACGGACATCCTGCGTCCTCATGCGTTAACTCTCATGCGACAGCACAGTGGTGCCATTTCTCAACAGAGCAATGCTCGTCCATGAACTTTCTGTGTGACGCTGAGGTACTCCCGTGGACAGCAAGATCCCCAGAACTGTCCCCGACAGAACATGTATGGTACCAACTCGGAGGTCAACTCCGTCCCAGTGACAGTATCCAGGATATCAAGGACCAGTTACAACATCTACGGGCCAGCTTGCATCAGAGATGATAAAACGGCTTTATAACATCCTTTCATCGAATCTGTGCATGCATGTAGGCTGTAATAGTAAAAAGTGGGATAATACTGCCAATTTCTGCGTAAATTTAACTTGATTTTGTAATTGGTTAAATAGCATCACATACCCAATCAACCTACGAAGTTTCATTTGATTTCGTCTTCCCCATCTTGATGCTTCACTTTTTTTTGTCAGGCATTGTAATTCGTTCTCTTTAATTCTAAATATTAGGGGAGAACCGGTAAAAGTTTCCATTGCTGTCAAAACAGCCACAGGGATTTTTGTGGCCAAGGGATAGTGGCATCGCGTGGGGAAAATCATAACTTTTTCATCTGTCTTTAAACCTCGTCGACGTCACGGTCATTAGAGGCGGGAAAGGACTAGGGATGAAGAATGGCAAGGAGTTTGGCCTTGACTGTTGAAGAAAGCGTGGCCTGGAGTGATTTGGGGAAAATCATAAATCGTCCCACGCAATGTCCTTAGTTTTGTTGAGAAGCCCGATCCAGTCAGCGTGTCATCTCTCTAAGAAATTAGAATATTTGTGGTTTCTGATCATCCTCATGCTTGGTAAGTCCTCAGTTTATCCCGTTATTTCTAAAAATCAGCGAAATGGGCGAAATTGTTTTGCTTACTATTTCCCGGTCTGGCGACCGCATTGTTTTGTCGGATTTTTAACGTAGAACTACGTTTCTGTTAATCCGGGCAAAGCGACCAAGCTGCTGCTGAAGGAGGCCACTTTGCCCGATTAGCATCAACTCTGTTTGCTCTTTTTGATTATTAGCATTCCGTATATATAAAACTTTGAATAGATGTTTATTATTATTTTAAACGGAAGTGAGTATATTATTCATAATAATAATAACTATAATCGAACAAAATCAATTAAATTATTTCTAATTGAAAGTTCTTTTTAAGAAATTGATGTTGTGGTGGTATTTCAACGACTGGAAACGTCTTTTTCTGTGAGCCAAAGCATATTGTTGCAGAGTGTCGTACAACAGTAGGAAAATGCACAAGTAACCACAGACTCAATGGTCCTTCGCAGGAGTTGACATCAATTACAAATAAAAATGAATTTGAAGCTTTAAAATCTAACAAAAAAAGAAAAGTACCAAAAGAAGAAGGAATCCAATGTTAAAACGAAAACCTCAAAGCGCAGGAAATCTAACCCAACAAAAGAGTTATTTCATGATGATGAAAATGAGAGATGTTGCTTGTACTAAAACGAAAGTTTTTCAGCTTCAGGACCATAAGAACGATGGATCTAGTCCCAATTGTGTTTCTTTTTTTTCAATTAATATTGAATTATCTTTTTCCTGTTATAATTTCTATGATTTCCAAGTTATATAATTTTTCTGCCAATAACGTACACCGTTTTGTAATTTTAGAGCGTTTTTAATAACTCATTCTTTATTTTGAAGCTAAGTGGTCATTTGGATACATTTAGAAAAACTAATTGTTTTAGGCAGTAAACTTAATCCAAAGGTGATTAAACAGCTCTAATGCGTGCTAGGATAGTTGAAGTGTATAATCACTAATTATGATGCCTATAGGATCGTTACAGCTCAGCTTAATAAACTATAAAACCTTAACTTAGAAACTTTTCTCGGCTCCCCCTACGTTCTCATATCTTACTACCACTCTCCGACTTTAATTCTCCCTTGTAGTGTAGGTCTAATCGCACAACATACGGCGAAAATCTGTAAATCAGTCCGCAGTGTATACAAACCGTACATGTTATCTGCTCGCAATTCGTGACGTCTTCCCGATAGCGATCGATAGAGCCACCGCTTAGCCACTGGGTGTCAGTACCGGCAGAAGCCATCATGGACCTCAGCACGCTGCTCGTGGTAGCACTCGTGTTGGCGATCACCGCCATCTTGCTGTCCAGGAAGGACCGAACTCGGATACTGGTGAACAAGCTTCCGGGACCGCCGCTGGCGGTGCCCATTCTCGGCCACTCATGGAGGGTCATCTTCCTTACCAGGAGGTGTAAGAACTCAGCTACTTCCAAGTGTTAGCGACGATTCGCACTAGAGATCAAATTAGGTCAGCTCACGAACCAGGATTTCGCCAGTAGCATTCACACACCCCGGTCATGTCAGGCCAAATCATATTTGGATCCTTATAAAATGTTTTATTATTGTTTAAACCTTAAAATGATTATATTTAGTTTAGTCAAATATTTGATTCTGCTTTAACAAACGAAAAGAGGACTGTGAGTCACAATATTTTTAACATTAATAATATAAAATAATTAACTTTCTGCGATAATTGTAGTTTCTGGGCGAAACTGTGCAATTTTATAGTTTTTAATAGCATTTGGTCGCTGCTTCGCGCGCATGTGCTTGCAGTGGCGTAGCTAGGTCAACAAGGGCCCCGGTGCAAAAAATTTATTTTGGGTCCTCAGGCCAGATGGGTGACCTTCCTTTTTTTATTTTAGCTCTGCCAAGTTGCTGGTAAGGGCCTCCCTGAGCTGTGCTTGGGGCCCCCTGGGCTGTTCTTAGGGGCCCCAAGGCAGTAGCGTATCTAGGTTCACAAGGCCCTCAGAGCTTTTTTTAAAAAAAGGTCGCCCATTTGCACTGAAGGCCTGTGAGCCCTCTGCGCTGCGCTGGGGGGGCCCCTAGGTTGCGCTTGGGGCCCCCCTCAGCTGCACTCAGGAGCCACCTTGGTTGCGCTTGGAGCCCCCCAGCTGTGTTCAGGGGCCCCGCTGAGCGTGGGGGCCCCGTCCACTTCACCGCCTAGCCCCATTGTAGCTACGCCCCTGGTGCTTTGGTATGTGTAGAAATTCTTTACCGATTTAATTCTATTACCAAATATTAACTTCGACAAGCATGAATGACATTATTTCAGTGTCATATAAGTAGTACCAGTGGGACACGTTTCGATAGCAAATAGTGAATGTTTTAATGGACATGTGATTTTCAAAGTGAATCATTGGCAAAGATAGTGGTTAGTTTGGAACGCAGCCAAGAAATATTTTTAATTTCTTTTGCTTTCAGTGACGCTATATTACTAATGTCATTGTTTCAGCGGCATGTAAGTAGTCCGAACGGGTCAAGGTTTGATCGCGATAGAATGAATGTATTAATGCGCATGTGGCAAAAGCTATCACATTAACGAAGTATGTGGTTAGGCTGAAATGCATTCTGGACCATAATGATACCTGAAAGGTTAAAGCATAAGGCACGATGGATTTAGTTTTATAATTTACGCGATGTAGCATAATGTTATAGAATTCCTATTTTTTTTTTAATTAAATTGGTTCCATGTCAGTCATCAAAAATTCAATAGCACTTAATAAATTCACACTTTATGTCGATAAAAATTACAACTGCAAACAGACGCTACAAAATTAGGGCTATGAAACTTTTTTTTAATAAACAGAAATGTTATTCTACTGGCTGTGGTTTAACCAGCAGCCAAAAGTTGTACACACGTTCCTTGGGTGATATTACGAACAAAATATTTGCACCTGTTGGTGTTTATTGTAGGCATCTTTCTTCGAGAAAAAAATGATTTCCGCATCTATATGACATCTAGGGGAGAAATACTGTATCACACAATAGCGTTTTTAATTAACATTGTGAAGCATTCAGTCAGGATTGCAAAATATATCGTACCAGAGACAAATTTTGTAGCTGTCAAAGATGTTAAGACTCTCGACGGCTGTGCTTACAGTAAATTACATGCTACTTACGCTTGATACGTTTGACCCACATATTCCGTTAATTTTAAAGTTTTAAATTTCGGAGGACGGATTAAATAAATAGCCGAAGTCAAGAAATGAAACATGATCCTAAAAAAAGTAGTGTGATTTTTTTGTCAGTTTTCCTGAAAGGAGTGAACGTATCAACTACAGTGCGATCCGTGGATCATAATTACCTGTCTCGAAATGTATTTAACTATTTCCTCCGTCCCTCGGTACATATAAGTAATCAGCTACTTCCGCAGATTTTAATTCAGACCATTAGCTCTAAAAACATGAAAACACCATCCAGATTACGAAAGATCGAAGTGTCTCCCTGGTGTTGATAATTAATATAGTCTTCTTGGTTGACTAGCCAAGTGAGCAGGGTGTTTCACACGATAATTCGGTGATTGGAAACTCTGTCTTCATCTTCTGGTGGAGATGGCGAATGTCGTACGTTCACACTAGCGGTCAGCTCAGGCCTTGGCCGTTGTTAATCTTCAGGTTGACCTCCTTGCCCTGACCTAACCGGACCGTGTGTTGTGAACGCTTCCTCCCATTGGATTACGTGTATAGCGATTTTGATCTTTGGCCTGACTTGTCTTGAACCGGACTTTTCACCACAAACGCCGAATCTCTGGTCGACTGAATTGTATCATTGCACATAAGAGAAACTGACTAATCTACATCAAAGCCCTATTTTTTTAATGCAGACAGTAGTTTAGTTTATTATACCTAAGAATAAAAGAAAAATGTGTTTCTTTATGACATTGAGACTTTTCAGAACACATACATGTATACACGTATTGAACAGAAAAACTATATTGCATTGTGAAATCTGTGTAAGAAATAATAGTAGGATTTTTATTTTTATCCGCCATGATAGAGTACCTCTGGATAATATAGCTTCTTCAACATCTTTCTTCCAGCTTCTCGGTAGTCTTCCATTCCCAAACTTTTTTTTGGCCATCATTCACTGAAGGAGACCAAACAATGTGAGACATTCCCCTTCTACAGTGTCTATAATGGTACTTTCAACATTCAATTTTCATCTTATGTTATTAGCTCTACTGTGTTCTAATTTTGGTATGCGATTGCTAAGTCTCTAGAAGCCCATTTCAAGAGATAACAAAGTATCTATATTTATTTTTGTTATCTCCCACATTTCTGAACCATAAATACAGATACTTTCCATTATACTGCCATATATAGCAACTTCTGTCTTTTTTTGTAATTGAGTTTATCTGATGAATCCCATGTCCTATCTTGTTGAGCTTATTCTCAATACATTTGCCATTTGAAGAAATTGTAACAACTTGGTATCTGAAACATGAGCAGCGTTTAACTGTAAATGTTCCTATGTTGAGATCACTATGACCTTGTCATCGGCGAAGAACAAAGATAAACAGAGTTTCATCACCGATCGGGATTCCCAGGTCACTAGGTTTTTTGTTTCCACTCCTAAAGAGCTTCTTGTACATATATGTTAAACAGAAGTAGTGACTGTGGGCACGCTTGTCTTAGCCCTTAGACGTTTTAGTCTGCCCCTGTTATTACTGAAGGATGTATCGAAATATAAAAGAAATGTTTTGCTGTAAATACCGATTGAGTATTGTAGTCCAGCGCAGTAATAGCTTATCATACAGATATTTGTATCACTGATAAAATAAACTGATTTACACAACTCCAAATAATTAATCTATCCTTGAGAGCTGCACAAGCTCTTATATATTAACACAATTGTATCGCTTTTTATTTTAGTTTTTTAAGAAAAAAAGGAAACATGCGTAGTTTGGAAACTCCTTTAAAAGCCGCAACATGAACGTTTGGTTGGTCAGTCCAAATTTTGATCTGAGGATCACTTTTGTAGATATCTATGTAAACCATCCATTCTTCTTGATTGACATTTACAAAGTCTGTTTTTTTTTTTTTTTTTTTTTTTTTTTTTTTTTTTTTTTTTTTTTTTTTTTTTTTTTACCGCTGTAAAATCGTGAGGAGAGATCAGAGATTATTTACACTCATTTTTATAACTGGCTGATTATTTATCTTTAATTATTTAAGATTTTCCAATAGTCATAAGCAACCAGTATTTGATAATGCTACCAAAAACTGCTTAAATGTTAATAACGACACTATTCAGACAGATACAAACTTATGAGATATACTCCCTCAGATTAGTATTAATTTTGCAAGTACTGTGTGGCGTTTTATTGTTAATTATTATTTTGGAGCACAGTCATTTTCTTATTTCGAAAGAATACTACTTTCTCAGTCAATGACTAATGAGAAATTTTAAATTACTTCCATTTACTTCGTGTTACTATAGAAGCTAAACAATTGTTTTCAGCATTATTCCGGGTACTTGATTTTCTTACAATGCAGTATTGGCCTCTCTTCAAAGCCTGGGTTGGACCTTATGCACATGTACATATCAGCAAACCGGAGTATGTGGAGGTAAAATAACCAACAGTAACCATATTATTCTAAAGGTATTAAAAATGGTTTTCGAAATATTTTCATTGTTTATCAGCTTTCTATGGAATTTTAATCTGCTACTTAAGTAGAAAGGTTTAGCATAACTACTACCTTTTTTACCACACTAGTAAATGCATAGTTAATTTCCTTGTCACAGAGTGCATTTTTTTTTTGGCTTCAATAGAACTTACGCAATTCAAACAGAGATCCTTTCAGTTTGTTTATAATGAATAATTACGATAAAATGTGTAATAATATTTGTAATAGTTAGTTAACTGATTTAGGATAGGTACGAGTATATTTAGTAATGATGTATTTATTTTGGACGTCACTTATTAACTGCCTTCTTAATATTTTTTTACTATCTTAAATCCTTTACGTGTAAATTCCCACCCTCTACTTTTACCCTTGTCTCTCTTAATTCTTCCGAGCATCATCATCAACATACATCAAGTACACTTCCACCACTCTCTTGTCCCGTCTTCTAATGAATCCCAATCCAGCTCCTTTTCATATCAGTTACTGACTGGATAATTTCCGCAGACAAATCTTTCTGTAATGTTAAAAGTACTGTCAAAGCTTCTAATAATTTCTCTTAATTTCTAGTTGCTTTATTTTTTGAAACAATGTAAATGACATGTAGATTAGTGTAGCGCAAAATAACAGATGGAATCGTTTTCTTTGATCTTCAGTCAGTGTCAACATTCGAGAGTTTTCTTTGAAAAGTAGCGTACGAATGTGTGACTTTGTTTTCCATAAATAGTCCAGATTTTTGTGACGATGGATATGAGATCTCAGAATTCTACAAATGAAGAAACCTTTAAACGGGTGTATTTGATGTGCTTTGGTATTTTGCTGAAAAAGTATGATTAGACGCAATCCGACGAGTTTAAAAAAGTGAATATGCAAGTTATTATTTACGATAGGTCATTAAATGCCTGTAGTAATTGGGTAAAAGCGTAGATCAGCTGACGATCAATTAGTCTTCAGTCTTTAATCAAACAATACATTTTTTTTATCGTTATCGATTGATAGGAACATTATAGAGTTATATAGTTATAGAGTAATATTTTTGGCTGTTTCTTCTAATAAGGTGCTCATGCAAGGTTCCCTCACCATCTGAATAAATTCATCATGATTTATTGTTTTATTTGTATCAATACATAGTTCATTAATGAGTTGTATTGTTCGTTTATCTTCTTATCTAGAATCCTTGGACCTTCAGACAGTTTCAAGTGGTCCGTGACCAATAGCTATTAATAAATTAACGAAAGAAAAAACTGTTGTGGAGCGCAGGCTACAGTGGTAATATCCCCTTTCCTCTACCCGTCTTCTTTTGTCTCTAAGAATTTTAATTTTAAATTCTTTCAACGTTTCTGGTAAATTATTCATCGATTCTATTGGTAATATATTCAAATACCCGACTCACATACCTACCAAAGAAAATTTTCTCACACCCTTATACTCGAAACTGAGTGCCAGCTTGTTGTGGTCAGGTTCATCTATGCACCACTTTCAATTCTCCCGCCAATATCTTTCCACGCGTCCTCACCAATCGTACTCCCTGTACACTCTTTTCACCCTCCTTCCAATGTATCCTGTCCTAAGGAGAATACATGGCATTTCTAGTGTTTTCATACTTATTTCTGCATCCATAACGATGATAATATCGAAAGTATTTTTCTGATATATTTTTCAATACTTTCTTTTTTTCAGGGAATAATGAGTAGTATGGAACATTTAGACAAGGGTCATAGCTATGACTTTCTGTACCCATGGCTTGGGCAAGGACTGTTAACAAGTACTGGTGAGTAATTCTGAGGATGGATGTCTTCAGACTTTTGGACCACAACTAAAGTTACCTTTTTTATTGAAAGTACAGTTTTTTTAAAAAAAAATTAAAGTTTAAAAAATTATTATACCTTAATTTGAGTTAGAATAAATAATCGGTTATAAATTATAAAACTATCTCTCTCTCTCTCTCTTTAATTAACATTACACTTACAATGTGTTCTCTGACTGGCCGAAGTAATCGGTAGCCGGGAAATTTAATTTTCATACGAAGGATAAAGTAATCGAATCCCTGTAACCGTGTATGTAAATTATTTTCTGTGAAGAGTGGTTACTTTTTAATACAACATTATTATTATTATTATTATTAAACGCCAGCTTATTTTAAGATTGAGGGAACTCTTTTAAAGCGGATTGTAGGTTGCCACATTCACTAAAGCGCAGTCTGAACTTGGTGCTTTATTGAATATCTGATCCACTTGAGTTACTGAAGTTTATACGCAATTCCACTTCATTAGATGAGAACCTTAATGTTCATATAACTCATTTGCCACTTGGCCAAACATGTGCTGTGAAATCAGACAGTTCAATACTCAAGGTTTCCAAGACACGTGAAACAGTATAAATAAATATGGCAATACCACAGAGGTATTGGGACCGCTGCTGTTCATTATTCTAATGAATGACTGTGTTGATGGCTTACGGTCAGAATTTAGGTTTTCATGCAGATGATATAAATGTCTACAATAGGATCAAAACAGGTGAAGACTGTGAACAGCTGCAGGGTGACCTGGATAGAATATCTAAAAGGATAGGTTAGCATGATTGGAAGATAAATTACATGAAGAGTCAGCTTATTAGGTACACAGATGAAAAAACTAAAGGATTTACTACGCCTGAATACTAATTGAAGAAACATTTTCCCGCAATCAACAGCAACAAACAAAGACAAGGAATCCATTTATATTTAATGCTAAATCAAAGACAGAGCTGCCGGATTCACATTTTGATTCTACGATCAAAATTTCGTATGACACACCACTCGCAGATGTATGCGAGAGAATACCATTGATAATATTTTGGCTGTTCTGTGCAGATATAGCAGAAAAGGCTGTAAAATTTCTGATTTCTTTCGTCATAAACTATAAGGTACAAGCCCGATTTTGAACAATGTTTTTCATTAAAAAATAATTATAGAAACTGATTCACTGTCAAACTGGGCGGGAAGATTAATTTTCATCCAAGTTTGGAGTTTTTAGCTAACAAGAAACAGCTTCACATTTCTCCTTAATTCTTTAATCTTATTTCATTTTCATATTTGTAATTATTTTTGTAATAATTTCATATAAAATACTTTTGTTTAACTAATTATTAAAGTACACATAAATTAAATTGACATACAAATATTGTTTTATTTGACCTATACATCTCAAAATAGCCAATACGTTTTTAGTATGTCACAAAAATAATCAGATCACAGGTAAGAAAAGTCTGGGTAACGCTGGCATAGAGCGCAAAGCTACATTACTTTGTTCTTGTTGTAAAGATATACAGCAGAAACAAAAGTACAGTTCTTGAGGAACTATTCTTATCTGCTCACCTTTGCAAACATAGTTTTGTATCTTCGCCCTACAATATTGTAATAGTTATAACAACAGATACTAGGAATCAGAAACAACATCTTGTGTTGATGATCTTGGACATACCCTAACTCCTTTCCGTATTCGCATGTCTAATGTTAAGCCAATTTTTCTTTTTCAGGAGCTAAATGGCACTCTCATAGGAAACTAATAACACCCGCCTTCCATTTCAAGATCCTGGAATCTTTCATCGACGTGTTTGGTGAAAAATCGCAGATCCTGGTAAAGAAGTTGAAAGAGCAAGCCGACGGGAAAACCTTCGATATTTATCCCTATATCACAAGATGCGCATTGGACATCATATGTGGTACCTGCCATTTTATAAAAATTTGGGCTTAAATACAATAACACTGCTTCTTTTGTGTTGGTAAATATTTTAAGTTGTGAGGATTTTTTGAAATATGATATGAATAGGCTAACTAAAATTCTGTTTCTTTTTAAATTAATTTAATAGGGAACATAAATAAAAACTTTTATTTTGTTTTAATGGAAGTAATTCAAAAGGAAAGCATTCTTTCCCTATAATGATCTATGGGCTTGGCTTCTAATAATAATCTTTCCTCTTGCCATTTACTTATGCTTTGTGCCATGGTTTTCAGAAACTGCCATGGGAACTACCATCAATGCTCAGGAGAACACTAGCTCGGAATATGTGTCCGCTGTTTACTCGTAAGTAACTTTATTATGCTGGAAGTAAGATTTGCAGCAACTAGTGTTATTCCATACAAAATTATATCCGCTTTTTTTTTAAATATATCATACTGTCCATTACGTTGCGCTTAATCTTACAAGCGTGATGTGGGCTACTTACTGCTACCCCAAGGTTGTATTAACTAAATGATACCCCTGGATCATATTGAGGAATATGACTATTGATCAATTGTTTGAAAGGTAAAAACTTGTTAGTATCGTGTCTGCAGATTAATGAACGTGAATTTAATGTTTGCAGTCTTGGAAAAATGTTTAACATGTATTATTATTAAGTTATACAAGGAAAGTAACTAAGCGAATTTGCTGCAAATGAACCCAAATAAAGTAGCAGAAAATCTCAGGGTACCGGTGAATTAGGGAGCGTGCATAAACCACGAAGCTCTATTTTGGCCTCTTGTGAACCCCCCTCCCTCCCCCCACGTAACCCTACGTGGCTTTTGCCTCTACCCCTCCCCCCCACCCACGCAGCTTTTTTCACTTTTGATTCCAGAAGACATTTTGTACTATTTTATCTTGTCAGACTATTGTAAATTACATACGGAGATAATTAACTGGGGGAAATAAGTATTCACATGCTGTTGTGAGATATGTTACTCATTTTAACTGTGAAAAATGTTATGAAAAGAAAGCTACGTGGTCTGGCTCGGAACCTCCCTCCCTCCACATAGCCCAGCGTAGCCTTCCAGCCAACCCCTCCCCCCCCCCCCCCCCCCTGACCGAGCCATATAGTTTTTGCACGGTCTCTTAGCAGCACAATGGTAAAAACACTAACTCATTTATTGAAGGAAAAAATTAATAAAATAAACTCTTAGCAGATCATTATTCAACGAAATGGCGGAGCATGGAACACTTATCTCGACATTAGTTCACTGAGTCAGTTGCTGGGTAGTAGTTCATGTGTGATCGATAGTGGATATTGATGTGGTGTCACCATATTATTGTTGTTGCCGGTGAATGTGCGGCGTCGGTTGAAGATACAACTTCTGCATTGGCAACTTGTCGTGCAACCAAAAACAGCGTTGTCCACTAAGTAAATAAATTTCGTATGACATTGTTGCCAGGGAGATCTCGAAGGTTAGTTCGACCTCCACGCGATATAGTTTCGATTTGCCGCGCACTCCGCCTCTGTCATGGAATCCGAATCACGGATCATACTGGCAAACTCGTATGATAGAAGCAAGGCCTGTGCAAATTCCTAAACTCGTCTGGATTTGAACCCGGGACCTTGACATGCGTGATACAAGTGACGTCACCGAACCACAAAAGGGAGAAGAATGGAAATTACTCCGTGGTTATTTGGCAAATGATGTAGCGTGTCTATGAGACAATGAAAGGTTACTATCGGTTGGGGGGAAAAAACAACCTTTTTCCTGGAATTAATAGAGTCGTGAAAGGACTGTAACAAGGAACGGGAAGGAATTCAACCAAGCATTTTGAATTAACAGTCTCTCAGCATTCGCCTTGAGTGATTTGGAAAACCCAAATCTGGATGGCCGGCCAGGAGTTTGAACCCACGTCCTCCTGAATGGGAGGCAAAGTGACACCGCTCACCCACTACGTTGGGTGTCAGCTATTAAAGCAGAGCTTTCTTTCATAGCCGCATAATAATGATTACTTTTGGATCTCATCTGAGACGATAGCAATAAGCGTATGCAATCCATTTATGTAACACGATCCAGAACTCGACGATGCAGTGTTCAACATCTACATCTACATATATACTCTGCAAATCACAAAACTGTGGGTGGCAGAGGGTGCTCAGCACCAAACCTAATCTCTTTGTTGTGCATTCCAATCCCTAATGGTACGAGGAAAAAAAGAATTCATATAAGAATCAGTCCGGCACCTTATTTCTCTAATTTTATCTTTCCTGTCATTCCGACCCAAATACGAGTAGGTTGGTGGACGAAGTATTTCACTACACTCGTAAGTGAAAGTGGGAGTACGCATGTTTACCAATAAGTTTATACGAAACGTGCGTCGTCTATCTACCAGAGACTCCCAGCCTAGTCTACTAATCAGTTCTGTGACGCTTTCATAAAGACTGTAGCAAGCGGTCACGAATCGAGCGGCTCTTCTCTGTACTCTCAATCAGCCCCTTACGAAACGGATCCCAGACGGCACAACAATAGTCCAAATGTGGACGCACAAGAGATTTGTATGCTATCTCCTTTGTTTGTTCATTACAATTTTTCAAAATTCGACCTAGGAACCGCAGCCTAGAATTAGCTCTACCTACCAACGTAAGCTTCTCGAGAAATTAGGATCACAACTGTTGATTTTTGGTTATAAAGAAACAGATTTTTCGAATAAGGACGAATAAAAACAAAACAAAGAGTGTAATGTCACAAAAATAAATCTTGTTCATAATATTCAAATTATCCTGATCCTCTAATATTTAGGATATTTATGCCTGTGTTGACATGTTTCAGACTAAGCGATATGCATGAGCATTTAACACTCTGTACTGGCATACTGGAGGACGTTGGTTCGATTACCTGTCCGGTCATCTTGATTTAACTTTTCCATGGTTTCCCGGAATCACTTCAGGCGAACGGACCATGCCTGAATTCCTTCCCGTCATTTTCCCTCGCCTTCTCGCGCCTCAAATAAGCTCGACGTTGACGTAAAACATTAAGCAATAAAAAAAGATCAAGTTGCATTAATGTTGTGTGATTTAAAGCACGCAGTCTTCCTCGTTTAATAATAGGAATTAATTACTTGGCTGACAGAAAAGCAATTTATAGCGTGGACGTCAGTTATAAGTTGCAGAAAGTAAGGTTTTTACTGGAGATTTGATTCAATTAATTGTTTTGTTGTTTGTGTTTGTTATGCAGGATGAGCGAACAGACAATCCGTAGAGTGCTACGTCCGTGGTTACACATTGAGTTTCTTTTCCGCCTGTCTCCAACCGGAAAACAATATTACAAAGACCTGGACGTGTTACATTCGTTCACGAAGAAGGTAAGTGATATTTCACTAAGCACTAATTCACTAATACAAAAGGTTGCTAAATTTAAATTATAGGTTTAATTTAACGCGTAACAAAAGAAGCAAATGGCCAAGTTGGATGCACTGCCCGTTAATCTGGAACTTTATTAATCTGCCCCGTATATCCAGCAACTAGCCTGCAGTGCTATTTGTTTCAAAGATATGAATACAGCAGAACTACATCCAAGCATAAAATAACTCAGTTTGAGACGTCTAAACGTCTAAAGGAAAATTTAGTGACAACTCTTGTCAGATCTACAAATTTTGTAAAGTTTTCAGAAATGGTCAGGAGTGTAATGAGACTGCTATGCACTGTTGATTGGGTTTCTGGATCAATAATCTTACATAAAATAGATGTGTGTTTCCCTATATTTCATATTTCAGCCGCCACTACCTAGCACAGATCACTGGTGTCTGTATGTGGTAGTAGCATGGAATTTCCTATCATGCACAACGATGGCCGAATGCTGTTAGCTGTGGGGGTGTAGGAGAAATGGCCGTTAAAGGTTGTTGATGTATGGCTTTTTCATATTACGATCATACACTTGTGTGTCCCTATAGTTCCTTTCCTGCCACAACTACATGGCGTAGACCATTGGTATTTGTGCATGGTATCAGCATTGAGTCTCCCATTGTGCACTATGGTGGTTGCATGTCGGTAGTTATGGGGGAGTTGGAGGTATGGTGGTTGAAATTGTTCGACCTGGGGCACTTTTGCATTTCGACGAAAGACATGTGTGTCCCTTTGTATCACTTTTTAACCAAAAGTGGTAGTAGCTACACTATGGTGATTGAATCTCGGTAGCTGTGAGGGTGTGGTAGACACGGTGGTTGAAAGTGGTGAGGGTTACTATCTAGCGCAGTTCACTGGTGATTGTGTGTAGTATTAACCTCAAGTATCCCAGCGTGCACCATGTTGGTGTCATGTCAGTAGCTGGGGGGGGGGGGGGGGATTGTAGGAGATATTGTGCTTGAAACTGGTCGATCAAGGGCATATTTATATTTCGACGAAAGACATGTGTGCCCATATATTTCACTTTGATGTCACAACTACATAGCGCAGATCACTGATGGTTGTGTGTTGTATTACCCTCGAATCTCCCATCGTGCACTATGATGGTTACATGGCCGGTAGCTGTCAATCAAAATTCTTAACAATAACGAATGAAGTCGTGGGCACCAACTAGTAGAATATAATTCAAATTTGAACGCCCATCTATTGAAGAAATATATGAAGTTATATAATGAAAAAGATTGGAGCGGTATGGCCATATAAGAAGAATGATAGATACTAGGATACTAAAACTTGTACAATAATGGCAAGTTGAAGGAAGGATGAAAAGTGGACGGCGCATGTTTTCCTGGCTCACAAATGTACGAGCCTTTTATGCCAAATAAGTCAACATCATCTGAGCCTAGCCCATTAATACTCCTGTGTTGAGTGCAAACTGTAACTATCGTTATCATTTTACAGGTCATACGCGAACGGAAAGCCATGAAAAAAATCGATTTTGAGGACAACAAAAATCAACAGGAGGATGAAGACATAGGTAAAGGATTTCAAAATTCATCAATTTAGTTAAAACTGATTAAAGATCGGTTTCATTTCACTTAATGCATTATATTTACATTGATATAAAACTTATTTCACTCCTTTTACAGGCAGGAAAAAGCGGATGGCTTTTCTAGACTTGCTCCTCGAGGCGTCTGATGACGGTATGAAGTTAACTGACACCGAAATCCGAGAGGAAGTCGACACATTTATGTTTGAGGTGAGTGTATGAAAATGGAGAAGTAAATTTTCCTATAAAAAATAACTTTTAAGTAGCTTTTTTTTTAATTCAAAGTTTTCCTCCTCCGGAATTATTAGAACAAAATTTGTCATTAATTATCGGTAGAAAAAATACTTCAGCTTCTAAGTACACTAAGTTTTACTTTTCCAATTCTGTACATCACGCAAATAGTCAAGTAAACGTATAGAGAACATCACACGTGACAATCAATAGCAATAAAAGTAATTGTCTCTGTAAAGCTATAACGTCACGCTCCCGGCTTCCCCTGGCTAATTAACAACGACGAACGACCAGAGATATTACTACTAAATATAGGTTATGAGCTCTGTTTAGTGAAAATTCTATAAGCTAAGCAACTGCGAAGAAATCAATTGACAGATTGTGTTGTTGATACTATTCTCTCTTTTCGCAATAACGCGAGGTCCTCTCTACAATTCTTTGAACTGAGTCGGTAAACTTGGAAGGTAAAAGATGACCATGACCACAAGCTGGCACTCGATTTCAGGCACAAGGGTGTGAGAAGATTTTCTTTTTTAGGTAAGAGTGTCAGGGATTGGAATGAGTTACCAAGGGGAATGATGAATAACCTACCGAAAACGTTAAAAGAATTTAAAGTTAAAATTTGTAGAGGGCAAATGTAGGTGAGTGTAGGATAGGGGGAAGTTGGGTGTGTAGGGAAATTGCCACCGGAGCGTGTGCTCCATTGCAATTAATTAAATTAAATTAAATTAAACTCTGAGGACTACCGTGATTGTGTGGTGGCGCTCGAAGTTTCACTGCAATTGGTAGACTAATACCTCTATTCCCTAAGGTATGCACTCGACATACATTTTACAGCAATACCAACAACAGAAACTGTATCTGCGATCTACATTTTTTAAGTGATAGCTACGACTTTTTAAAAATATTTAATGACTGTTGCTTAAATTCTTCATTGGGAATCTACGATATCCGAGTTAATGAAATCTGATGAATTTTATGGTCGATTCTAATATCTCTCGACGAGACAAATCGAAAGTAAAGAATATATATATATATATTTCTCACTTAGTTTTCGAGATATTGTATCCCAAAATTAAGGCAGTCAGGTTGAAAAACGGCTTGGAACAGAAGAAAAATTTCGCCAAAGTCATATTTGATGATTGATTCTTATGTTACTCGACGAGATAAATCGAAAGTAAAGAATGCGATTTTTCGATACCTCACTTAGTTCTCGAGATATCGTAGTTAGTTTTGAGATGCTGCCTGGACCAGAAAAAAAACGCTGACTCCTCTAGAAACTACACGATGAACATGTACAACGGGTGTTTTGTTTTCTTCCTAGCTGTTGTGGTTAGGTTGAAATATGGCTTGAACCAGAAGAAAAACTTCACCAACATCACAAGAAACTGTACCTATAACTGGTTTTTGACATCCGATATCTCGAGAATTAAGCGAGACATCAAAACATTTGTATATATTACTTTCAATTTGTCTAGTCGAGATGTTTAAGAATCAATCATCAAATTTCAGTGGCTCTGTTATCGCAGTATTGCCTTCTTCATTGTATATCATTTGTAAAAGAAGTTTGTTCCTTCATACCGCACTTAGTTTTACTTTTTTTTTACGTAATTTCTGTTTTCTAGGGTCACGACACGACTGCAGCTGCTATATCCTGGGCGCTGATGTTACTTGGACTTTATCCTGAAATTCAGGTAAAAGAGGTGATATTAAAAGTTACACAGTACGGCCATGAGGTAGGATATCTAATAGCCAATTTCTTCATGCACTATAGGAGAAAGTGTACGAAGAGATGCAAAGCATATTTCAAGGGTCCGACAGAGCGCCACAATGCAGGACTTGCAGGAGTGAAGTACCTGGAGATGGTCATCAAGGAAGTCCTGAGACTGTATCCGAGCGTCCCATTCATCGCACGCTCAATTACAAAGGACATCGATATAGGTGAGGCAGCCGTTGCTTGGAAACGATTAACTTACCTAAATTTATCTCTAAGTTTCTATTCAACGAAATTAACAGTTTCTTTCATATAATTACTACAATAAACTCTGTGGTTCTAAAAATGGACTTCTTAACCACTTAAGAACACACAAATAATAGATTCGAAAGACATTTTTAAAACTTGCAAAAGAGTGAATGTCCTGTATTGAAGAATAAATAGTTACGATATTATGCCGAGATCAAAATTCTCTTATCAATTTGAGTAGATATGTAAATTTAAGTAGTTTATCTCAGAAGCAACAATTTAGTCTTAATTGGCGATTGTCTGCTGAAAGAGCCAGAATGGCTTCCCAGTATCAACTCCGGGAAGATTAATTGATTTAAATTATTTTAATATAGATATCTCATAACTTCATATACGTAGTTACCGCTGAACGATCAATCCCCGAGCAGCGCGAAGATTCCGATGTGTGAAAGTCAAGAAACAAGTTACGTCAAGTGTCCGCCTCAACGTCACAAGCAAGAGACCTGTAAGGAGGCTGCTTTACAAGGCTACACACATTATTCGTCTACGTTAATTTAATTAATTTAGTTTCCTTGCGTTGGAGCACACGCTCCATTGGCAAATTTCTAACATATTCATTTTATCTCTTTCTTACTGAATATCCGCCTAGTTTTGCCCGTTACAAATTTTATATTCATTCAGCGTTTTTGATAAATTATTCATTACTTCCCTTGCTAATTTATTCCAGTCCCTGACTCCTTTAACACAAAAGAATATTTCACCATTCTCTTGTGCTTGAAACCGAGTGCCAGCTTGTGGTCATGCTCATCTTTTATGTCCCGTACATCACTCTTAATTCTTCCACCAATATCTCCTTCCACCTCGTAATTAATATATGCCTTTTACACTCCCAGCACACTCTTCATTCCTCTCCTGTCTTTTGATGAATCCCGTTTCAGCTCCTTCATTCATCAGTCATTGATTGTGTATTCCAGAAATTTCCAGAAACAAATCTGGCGGACCTTCTTTGCACCCCATCAAACTCCTGTTTGAACGGTTCACTAGCTCACTTGCTCAGTTATATTTGAGACCTTTTTTGTTTTTTCACCCCTCAGAATCCGGTTACTCCCCCACTTTTCGATGAAAATATTCCCCTTAAATCGACTTTTGATGCAATTAGTAGACACTTTTTTTTTTTTTTAGCTCAACAGTCCACAAAGCCCACGTGAACAAGCTCTTCTTGATCTTCGGAATCAGCTGACTTCTGACCGACTCACCTAGAAGAACTACCATTCACTTTTTAGTGAGCGACTGCTCACTCGCTCTTTTAAAAAGAATTGCTCTAAAGAACTGCTTCACTCGCGAACGACCCATCTCTAGTCCTACCGTCTACGCTGGGCGCGGTGACGTCACCGCGGACAACTAGCGCGCGCGCGCTCGCTTCCTGCTAGTATATAACGCGATAGCGGCAACTGACATAAGCAGTCCTCTGATAAAAGCCACAGAACGATGGCGGAAACGTTAGGTTTAAATAAATCGACGCAGCTCCACCTGGTGAACCACGATAATACAGGTTAGGGAGAGCTTTGCCCATAGTCCACAAAAATTGAGAAGCATGGCAGCGGGGCAATATTGTCAAACAAATCAGCAGAAATAGTGGCCATTCAAAGGACGAATAACCTTGAGCTCGCTGGTTCCACCATCTCAATTGTTTTAAAGGTATATTTGGTCCAGACAGTCGTTCCTCTGGTGAAATAGTTTGGATTCGTGTTTGTTTTGCAGGTCAATACATTATTCCGGCGGGCACGATGGCGTTGATACACATCTACCACATCCACCGGGACCCCGAGCACTGGTCAGATCCGGAACGATTCGACCCAGACAGGTTCCTGCCTGAAAAAGCGCAAGGGCGCTACCCGTATGCGTACATACCCTTCAGCAGCGGACCCAGGAACTGTATAGGTGAGTAACACACGCTCCACATCTCTCTCACTACCTTTACAACCACTTTATTTGGGTTCACTATTGCGATTATGTTTGAAGCAGGAGAAAGATACCCACCCGCATCACTATCCATGACCTCGGAATTAAAGTAAATGTGTTTTTGTCAACAAACTATAGCTTGATTCACTCTATTTACATTTGTAATTGTCTCCAATGATTCCACAGGTTTCTAAGTACACAGGATAGCCGGCCTCGGTAGCGTAGGGGCTAGAGTGCTAGCTCCACGTGCCGAAGGCCGCCGGTTCGAATCCGGCCGCGGGCATGGATGTTGTGTGTCTGTGTGAATGTCCTGTCCGTCCTGTGGCGTCCATACATTGGAAAAAAATACACATTGAGCTGGCTGTATGGCCTCCGTTGCCGAATGCCATTAAAAAAAAAAAAAAAGTACACAGGATTGTAGTTTCAATATTTCCCTTCAATATCTTAACTAACACTTAACCGTTTTAGTGAATCGTGGAGTAATAGTAATAGTAATTAGTTGCACCATTTGTACACCGGTTTTTCCTATACGAAAATTAGTCTTCAATCGATTTGTCTTTCAATTTCCTTTCTGTCCCGATTCGTTAAAAAAGGACATAATATGGTATTGTTGGCCGGTAGACACGGAAGTGTGGTTCGGCCGCCGCGCCGGTTCATAGTGTTTCTATTTGCCGCGCATGCACCTCTGCCGTAGCTGCCCTAACCTAACCTGGTAATCCCACCAGATATAGGGGACCTACAGTTTTACGTGGAAACCCAACCACAGTACGTCCTAGCGTACTTCACATCACAAAGCAAATCTTTGCCAGAGCTTAAGGTCAGTTTACAAGGCCTTAAAAATTCCAGCCGAGACCATGATTAGACCCGGTAAATTTTCAAACGTACGACGTACGGCCATCCCACGGTTATTTTGCTATAAAACTCGTGTCATAATTTAGGGTTGGATGTGGGAATGGAGAAAGACTTGATGGCTTTAGGAAGGAGAGGAGTGTATAGGACAATGGTAGGATGATGGGAAAATGTTGTTGACCTTGCAGTACCGAATTTCCTAATGAACAGTTTCCTGGACTCTAAACGCGTTTTAGCGCCAACCTCGGCCGTGTATAGTTTTAAGTAAATGATGTGTTTTTTTTGTCATCTGTCCTGTTCAGAATCTAGTTTACAATAAATTGTTACTACCATAGTGTTATAGCGCTGTCTGTGTGGCCTCATAACCAAATGCCATTCTTTTATGTTTTTAAATCTAGTTTTAATTTAAGGCTCGTGTCTCCATTAAAGTTAGTCTGTTCAATTAAGGGTGCAGAAAGCCTCTCACCACTCTATAGGATTACTGCAACGCTTATTCCGAGTACCAGATTTATGAATCATCATTACATTCATTAGGAAGGGGGTGACAAATTTTCAATAAAAGCGTAAAACTGAAGACCCAAAGAGAAAGTAGTTTCCATTCCGATTGGGAGCCCATCAAGATTATATTAATTCGGAACCTAGAATTGAGTTTGCTTATTTTGTTTGAATTTTATCCACAGGTCAGAAATTTGCTATGCTGGAGGAGAAAGCTGTACTATCGACTGTCGTAAGGAATTTCCATGTGAAGTGTGAGATGAAGAGAGAAGCTCTGGACCTGGTCGGCGAGATGGTGCTGCGACCTATGGATGGAGTGATGGTCAACATCACCCCACGGTGACAAAGACGCGTTCTCCACGACATTTTTCATAAGAGTTTGCCAAAGTAAACAGTCAAGTGTTCATTTTGAAAATGGGATGCCACACGGAAAATGTATATACTGCAACACAACTAATATTTTTTAATGATACCTGCTTGTCAGATCATAAACCAGTTAGGTATGTGTTAATAGTTTCGAGTGTTACAAACAGTTGAATATTATTAATAATCGCTACATCCCAGCAACATTCACACACAAAGATCTTTGGTAAGTCTCCTGTGTGGTGGGACATTCAATGTCAAATGACAATCACTGAACTATTATTACGGCATTAATTGCGATGGAGCTTAGGTCCCAGCGCCAACCTCGTTGCATGTCTGCTTTTCCACTATGCAAGTTTTTACTTCTCACACTGTTTGAATTAAATTGTTCAGCATTTTGCAAGTTTGTATGTGTTATGTCCAGATTCAGGGCCCCTGTAGGCAGTGGGGTAATAATTTTTTATGAACCTTTTTTAGCTCTACTGCTGTCCTAGGTGGGGGGCTGTGGTGCAGACCCCCCTTTGTGTTGCGGGCCCACTTTGTTGTTCTAGCCCCTAGGCTACAGTCTAGGTAGCCTATGCTTAAATGTGGCCCTGTTCAGACTCTAATCTACAAATGACAACTTCTCCACTCCCTCATTCCTTGGTTGGGGCAATAAATTAATGTCATAAGAATCTATTCCCTTTCACATATTCTTGACTTTTTTCTCAATATTGACCAAGGTGCCGTCGGAAAAGTATTCATACTGGGCACTCTTGTCACCCACCTCTTCCAATGATTTCCAACCCAGTGCTTAATGCTTACTGACAGTGTTCTACAGCTATTTCTGCAAACTTGTCCTCTTTTGCACTCTGTTCAACTCCTATATTGTCACCCTCTACAACAGTTAGAAGTGACGTATCCTTGCACAGTTACAAGAGCAAATGACGCTAAAAACCTTGAACATTAAGTAAATCGCGTAGTAGTAAGATTTTAAGTTAGATCCTAAGCATTCAAACTGTGAAAATCCCATCAAAATCTGTTGAGTAGAAATATGTTAACATTCTAGTAGCGCAGCCTACGACTTGTATCATCATAATACGACCGGATGATTTAGTGGTAGTAGGTAATTATGGCTGAGTCACTGCTTTGCAAGCTACTCACTGTCCATAGCCCAACACAAACTGTTGCATACAGCACGAAGCAACAAGTGGCTGTGTGCTGCACACAGCTCACTCACCTCTACGGACACATGCTCGGCGAGTGACCACGGCCGTCGTTCTTCTGCAGATGTCCCGGTCGTCAGCAACAATAGTATCCACATCATGTACGCACTGCCATAACTAGTGAGCGAGCTATCTGTTCCGGCGTCAACAGAAAAAAATTACCGGCATACGTCGCTTATTTAATGCTAAGGTGTAAGTTGAACAAATTTTTAAGCAGCCATTGGTGTGCCTCTCTGTAGAAATATGGGATACTTTCATTTCCACCCATTCACACCTGTAGGTAAAAGCTTATATAATCGTTCCGTATGTAGTTGTGATTACCTAATGTTCCTTTCCGACTAAGTCATTGATTATACAGAAAGAGGAAATCCTTTGACCTTCATCGCTCCAGCCATAGTTTTCCTAGCATGACAGAATGAACATAATGGGAAGTGTAAGCTAAACGTGTCACGAAACATTTACAAACACAATAACAGCCACGGTTGCAGCTAAAAGTAATTTAGTTAGAGAAGGGGGAGACAGCGCGACTTTATCCATCTGTGAAGAAAATTGTACTAAGAAGAGCAAAGAATAGTATCTAGATTGGTTTGTGAAAATTATCGCAGGACCCAGTCAGTAACTGATATGAGCTGGATTGAGACTCGGTGGAGGAAAAGAGGAGGGTGAAGAGAATGCTGGGAATGTACAGGGCATATGTTGGTGATGGGGCTTGGAGGGATATTGGTCAAAGAATTAGGAATAGTGCATGGAAGAGGAAAGGCAACCATGGTCACAAGTTTGTGCTTGATTTCATGAATAAGGGAGTGGGAAAATTTTATTTTGTTGGTAAGGGTGTCAGGGATTGGAACACTGTAAGCACTTTTCAGATTCAACATCATATTGCAAATCATATTAATAGAATTATCATGTTAAGTAGGACAGTATCTAACCAGTAATATACCAGGAAGGCTTCAGTAAAAAAGATTTTTGGAAGTAGCTATAAGTTTTTGTGACTTAATTACATTCAGATATTTATACAGACACTTAAAGAAATGTTTTACTCCTAGCATATTATTTCTTCTAATAATTTAAATAAGGTATAAATTTTATATTCACCTTGGGGATATTCAAGTGAGGATTTTTGCTCCACATAATCAACTTAAAATTTTTATTCAATCAACTACAAATTATCATAAAATCTTATTTCTCAAATTGATGGACAAGGATGGTAAGAATTGAAGTCTTTGGCGACCTACTTTTCTGTGTTCCAATGATTAATAAATTTGAATATGTATGTATGGGAGAATAACAACTGCTTACCAAAGAAAAGTATTGCTGTGGCATCAAAACACAGAAAAACCCGTGTGTGTGTGTGTGTGTGTGTGTGTGTGTGTGTGTGTGTGTGTGTGTGTGTGTGTATTATTAGGAAACAAAGGCACTATCAAGCAGATACATATGTATAGGAAAATAAGCACCACTTATCAGAGTAGAAGGCAGGAATAGCATCAGAACACACATAAGACACACAATTATGCGTGTTGCAACCACCTCATTCTACTTTTGACAAAGGGACATGAACTTGTAAATTACAACTCGGTGTGCATTTAGGCAAGTTTTCTGTACGTATTGTATCTGTGCCAATCCTGCCTTCTACTCTGGTACTAAGTAGTTTTTCTCCTATACAAATGTTTATACTGAATTTAGTTGGTGTACATTAAATCTGAACAATTTATCGATCAAGAAAAACAAAACAATTGTTTTCTCCAACTTTTATTATCTCTCATAAACAAATTTCTTTTCAAAATAAAACTATACATTTCTGCAATGTTTCAATTAATTTTGGCAAACTTAACACTAGATGTTAATATCATCCTGGTCAAGTTTAATAAATTGCTAAAGGATAAACACCTCTTTAGTGAGGTAAGTTGCTGAACTGTTCTTAATGTGTGTAGCTTTACATCCCCCAGTAAAGTTAGTGACAAGATCAACTTTTACACTAACTGTAAGCAATGAAATGGTATTCTATATGAGATAATTGTTTAAAGTAAATTTCGGGAATATGGAATTTTGTGAAAGATATAGAAACCACATTATACAACATTACTCTCATCAAAAAATAACAGTAAGTTTAACAACTCAGGATTACTGGAGATCGCAATTCCATGAGGAATTGGAGTCATAATACTGCAGGAGTCAAATGGAAGACATCACTAGAAATATATTCTGAAGTACATTTAGTGGTGTCATGATGAACAGGGGTATATTACAACCAAATTTCTGCTTGAAAGTAATATGTCTTGTGACTGATTGCGGCAGTATTATGACATCATTAATGTATGTTGTTTTAGCGAAATTGTGATTTCCAGTAGACCCCACAACAGTAAAGAAGTTTAATAGATCATAAACTGCCTTCACTTATAATAATTTTTTAAAAAAAATCATCATTTCATCTTAGCCACTTTGGACTACAATAATACTGAGCAACAGACAGCATAATAATAAAACACAACTTTTCAAACAGTTGATATAAAATTAGCTTCATTTAAATATAAAATATCACTAAAAGTGCAACTGTAAAAATTATTTTCTCTATCAAATTGACAGTTCTAATAATCATTTTTACTTAGTTCTTTCTTTGTATATAAAAATGCATCGTTCATTTCCATTTCTTGGAAACAATGAGCCAATAATATTCACTTGAGTGACTGAATAACACGAAAAATCTTCTGAGCACACTAGGTCCAAACCATGTAAAACCATTCATTAATGCATTTTAGCATACAGTCCTCCTTGAGTCATAAGTTGATTGTGTGTTCCCTTCTCAGCCACGGTGCCATTGCTAATCACACAGATTAAGTCTGCTTGTTGGATGGAGGTGAGACGATGGGCAATGGTAATACAGGTTCGTCCTTCTCTTGCCTGGTCCAAGGCCTCCTGCACTACCTAATGAAAAAAGGCCGTACATGACAATCAACAAAAATTATAATAGTATCTATAAAAGTTTTTAAATAAGCAGTACTTTTTATGGAAGGGGAAAGATGACCATAATCACAAACTTGCACCCGATTTCATGCATAAGGGAGTGGGGAAAAATTTTTGTGGGTAAGTTTGTAAGGGATTGAAATAAATTATCAAGTGAAGTGATGAATAATTTACCAAAAAAACTGAAGAAACTTAAAATTAAAATTTGCAAATCGTAAAAGTAGGTGGGGGGGATTAACACTCAAATTATATAAGATGATTAAAAAATAAAAAGGAGTATTTAGTTGACAAGGAATTGCCACTAGAGAGTGCTCCATTGCAATTAAATTAATAATAAATATAGGTATTGTACACACTTTCTCACTCTCATTGTCAAGAGCTGATGTTGCTTCATCTAGAAGTAGTATCCTCGGATTTCTTACGAGAGCCCTGGCTATGGCAATTCTTTGTTTCTGACCACCAGAAAGTTGAGTTCCTTTTGAGCCAAGTCGTGTTTCATAACCCTGTGAACATTATTGAATAGCGTAATTAATACCAAGTATTTTAAATCAATTTGAAGTTCTGGTGTAATAATCCATTACAGATAGAGAAACTAAAATTAGTGAAGTATGGTTTGTAACAACTTTTTCCAAGATGATTTTGTAATTATTGTATTCAGAATAAAAGATTGAATGTATTGTGTAATTGTAAACAATAACTGATATACTGTTTCCTCTACATGTCAGGTTTTGTTCCACTGCCTTGTTTTCTATATTACAAAGATATATGAATTTAACAGATAATATTCAGTAAAATGATAGCATCATACATGCAATAGAACACCAAAAATGAAACTGATTTGTGTAATATACTAGTCTTTTCAACTAAACTTCAAACATTTAGAATAAAATGTATGTTGCAATTTAGTGACATGATTTGATTTGATTGTATTGTTCTGAAAATCCAAGATATGAAATACATTATATATGTTAGGCTCAAAGACCGAAAACACTCATTGAGAGAGAGAGAGAGAGAGAGAAAAAAAAAAAAAACACAACAACACGTTGTGGTTTCTTGAAAATGGCCACAAAACATTGCGGCTTTGTGTTCATGACGAATCGGTCCAGTCTACATTTAATACATATTATCCTTCTTACCCATCGTGTTACAAGGCTCTAAAAAAAAATGTGAGTCATTAGGTGTGGAGAATGCAACCTAAATTTCATGTTGTGGCGATTTTAAGTTAGGCACAAAGTGTTCTGGTTGTTTTTTATAAGTGCTGTAATGGGTATAACATGTTGTTGCAATGTTCAAGAAACCAGAACGCATTGTGGTCATTTTTTTCGCTCAATGAGCGTTTTCAGTTTTTGAGTCTGACATATACAAGTCAACAGCGCATTTGTGCCAACTGCTGAAGGCTGGTGAAACCATTACTGAATAACTGACCAACAAAATCGAAACAACTTCAAAATGTAAGGGAGTGTCTATAAACATGGCTTAGTGCAGGAGAGGGAGAATTGAGGGGTTCGGTAGAAAGCTACACTGGTCCAATCAAGGGAGGGTGGTGGTTCTGAGCTAAGCCATATATCTTTTCATTCATATTATTTGTCACAATTAAAATAAGGTACAGAACACACAACAGCATGTGAATATTTAGTTCTTTTAATTTTCTCCATGTATGATTTATGATAGTCTGACAGCAACTGTGAACTTTTGTCATTTTATATCTTCCAGTGTGGAAATGGCTGCCATAATAATTCATAACTGAATATGTAAAACGACTGCAATTAAGTTTTAAAGAACTTCTCATATCAGAACATTGCGTTACCAAGCTCAACCCCAAAATAAGATATAATTACTCCCCTATGCAAGCCTTATTATCTTGTAACTATATTAATATACACCACACAAATATTAAGAAGTTAATCAACTTCTTACTAATTCTTATGAAGTCTCAAAATTTTCTAGCAGTACTGAACTAGCAAACACAAATATTATTATGTTTAGCAGAGACTGATTAAGAACATAATATCAAAATAAAAGAAATAGTAAATTTCAACGTTACCTCAAAGTTCCATAGAATTTGATCTGCTCTATAGCACAGCTACAGAATAAATCTAATACTACATTTTTATCCAAAGTATTTTACTTACAAGTGGTAGGGATGTTATGAAAGAATGGATATTGGCTTTCTTTGCAGCAGCAATTATTTCATCCATTGTAACTTCGCGGCTGTTGTCACCATACGAAATATTTTCAGCAATGGTGCGGTCAAACAGAACTGGTTCTTGAGAAACAATCCCAAGTTGGGCACGAAGTCCAACCAATGGGAGGGAACGTATATCGTCGCTATCTGCCTTCTGCACAAGACCAAAAAAGTCAAAATATTGAGTTAGCAAGATCAAAATAAAATAAAGGAAAATAAATTAAATCCAGATTTAAAAAAAAATTTCAACATTATGACTGAATAAAATGGTTGAAATTTAAAAGATTCAAATGTGAAATTACAATGTGGGTAACATCCAACTTCTTTCTTCTCATAGCACTGCCAAATTTTCCTTATTAAAGAGTTATTACCACTGTAACCATACATAAATAGCTTGATGACAAGAAAATACTTTTAAAAACGCAATAGCTCTTAGTACGGAGAAGTCCGTTCACAAGTAAAGTTTTGTTGCATCTGTGACTAAGATATGATCTTAATCAACAGATAAAATGAGAGTTGGTATGGGAAGGTAAAGTGTACAGTGATAATTTCCAAAATTTTTGTGCAATTCCTTAATTTTATGACAAAGTTAATGTGCAAGACTGGGCATTCATAACAGGATCTAGCACAGCTATGAGCCAAGGTTACTAGTAACATATAAAGATAGAGAGAATTGGGAAGGGTTATCAGGTAAAATTGTTGAAAGTTGGTGTAATAAAAGGGAAGAAGGGGAGATCAAATAGAGAAGGAAAAAGGTATGAACAATTTTTATCCACAAAAATTGTGAACCGGGAATAGGAAGTAAATAATTAGAGAGTGCTGTCGGGTAATTAGCCAAGTTAACGAAGTGTTATCACACAATATTTTGGTGATCCCATTAACTCGCCATATTATGGTGAAGGTGTATACTAATACAACATTCCTGCACTCGCTTCTAGCTCTTGATACTACTATAACCATTTACTTCCTTCTAGAGGATCTCTTTATCCAGCAATGTACTTCCTTATCCACTCCAATTATTTTAACCTTATTTAACATTATATGGCCCTTTATCAAATGTCTTGGAAAGATTCAGAGCTACACTATGAACTTGGCCTCCCATATCCATTTTTTACAAAATGTCTTGCACACAACCCCCAACAGATTCGCATAAATAACATTCCCCAATTTCACATTGCAGAATAGTCAACAATCTCCCTCCAACTTACCTACTACTGAAGTCAAACTAATCAGCCTGCAATCCTTAATCCTAATTACATGCCCTTCTTTTTGAGCCCATTAATCTTAATATTTGACATTGCAATGACATCCAAAAATGAATCACAATATGAACAAAATTGCCTCTAATACCAATGTATTTTGAAAAGAAAAACAAGTATGCAAATGCTTTCAATGCATTGTATGTAGCCTAACATAAGAATGTTTTAAATCAGTAATGTATAAAAAATCAGAATCAAGTATCTAAGAGAAATATCTGGAAGTATCTCTGTACCTCATTTTTGGATAAACATGTTCCCAATTCCAAAAATTTTCACCGCTTTTAAACCACTATAATTAAAGTGAGATGCATAGAAAATAGATTTACTAAACTTACCACAGACCCAGCAGTTGGATCGTACAATCTCTGAAGTAACTGCAAGCAGGTTGATTTGCCACATCCACTGGGCCCGACCAACGCAACAGTTTTTCCAGGAGCAATGAGAAGGTTAAGATCTTTCAACACTTGAACACTAGGACGTGTTGGATATTTAAATTCAACATGCTTATATTCAACTTCTCCTGAAAGTTCCTGTTTCGAACAGCAATGCATATTAAACAATATATTTTTTTTAATGACCAAATTCAAATTGCATGAATAAAATCAAACATTATGTAAAATTCTTTTATTTAAATAGTCAAGAAAGTTGGTGAAGCCCAAAAGAATTTTAAGTGTAGAAATTTTCAAGGAAACCTCCAATATTACGTAAAATTAAGAATTGTTACCTGCTTCAGACTTGAAGTCAACAAGAGATCTATAGTAAACTTCAGTTGTGTGTTTGCATTATGATGCATACTCAAATGTAATAACCACTTTTGCTGTATAAAACAACAGACTACATTTTCAAGAGGTTTTCTTCAAGGTAATATGATTGAAATCCTAAGTTCTTGACCACCATTTTTAGACCTTCATTAAGGGGACACAGTCGGGAACAGGATAAAAAAAAATCGATTTTTTATTTGTTCAATGCTACAATTATTTAGCTACAAAATGCCGTTTGTTTCATGCAAATTTGACGATTAGATTCGGAGTTATTAATTTTTTTGTGATGCGTGGTAATAGTGTGTCTGTATTGTAATGTACATTAGTTTCTTGTATGTAAAACGTTTAGTACAGATTTTTCACAAAACTACATTTTTTGATCTTTTGGTACACTTTTCTCAAAAACTAAGACTGATAAAGACATCAGACTTTCAGCATCTCTTGTAAATAAAACGATGATTAAAAAGATAAAAAATGGGACCTGTCATAACAACAAGAACAAACTAACAAGGTCAAAGGTATCTATAAAAAGTTATATTTTTTTGTCTTTTAGAACAAAAAATCATTACTCATAAACTATATAAAATATATTAACAAATCTTTATGTGATTTGCAGATGATGTTTTATCTGTATACTGCGAAAGTTTCAGGCCTGTATCTCCATTAGTTTCTTCAGAAAGTGTACCTGAAGTTTGCTTGTTTTAACGTTGATTTCTTATGGGAGGTCCTTCGCGACTGTGTCCCCTTAAGAAGAAATTCATAGAACACTCTCTTCTGTATAAGAGCCATCATAGTATTGGTCTACTTTGCTTAGCAACTTAATCATAATTTTTGGTACTAGAGCAGTCACAAAGCAATAATAGACTAAGTTATCATGTGTAAGCTACCTGGTGGAAGCATCATTGATAATGGTGACTGAAATTATGCTCCACTGGCTGTTATCCTAAGTATCTACATCTGAATTAAGTTTATTTTAACTTCAAAATCTTCCAGTGCTTGAAATTTGTTCATCACCAAAACCAGACAACATTTACAAACGAAAATTTTCCTGTCCCCAGTTGCTCCATTGTAGCTTTGTTGCCAGTATATACTTATACGCAGCAAGCAAAAATTGCTTGTTTTACTTTAATAATACTTTAACAGTTGATACCAACAACTCCACATTGAAAAGTAGATATGTGAATGACTGTATATGAAACATTATTTTCACTGAATTGTACAGAATCTTATCTGGTCACTAAATTTCAAATAAAATATTTTATTCAAAAATACAAACCAGCTTTCTATCTGTATCAGTAAGTTCTATTTTTGGTTTTCGATCAATTAAGCTGAAAAGACGAGCAGCAGACATCTTTGCTGTGCTGAAATTAGGAGCATATGCAAGTGATTGTCCAAGCATCCAGGCTCCGAAAATCATAGCTTCTGAAACCCTGAGAACAAAATAACAAATAAATAAATAAACCAATTTACTTTGTTTTAGTAAAAATGTGACAATCTTTTTGTAAAATCAACATACTTGATCACTTTCTCATAAGACAGCCCTTCATTGGCCACAAGGTAGCCACCATAATAAAGTGTAAATGCATAGGCAATGAAAGGTGCACACTGCCCCAGTGCAAACACAAATCCCCTAAGTCTTGTTTTATTTCGAACTGCTTTGTGACATTCAGTAAGTGCCTTGGAGTATCTCTCGAGGAAAGTGGATTCACTTCCAAGGCTAACCACAGTGCGCACATTTGAAATAGCTTCAACTGCTATCTGTAAACAACACAAACCAAGATTAATTACAAGCACTTACTAAACAAAAATACAACTGACCTCTAACTCAGGTAAATCACAATTTTGTATAAAAATCAAATATTAAAAAAGCTTTTCTCTACAATTTGTTGTGTCTTTTGTACCTTTGATGCACCTTCTAATGCTTCTTTCTCATGTAGTCCTTGCCCATGCATGTGTAACAATTCTAAATAAACACCAGTGAACACAATAGGTACTGATAGTGCAGCGACCAGTGCCAATTTCCATGTGTAGTACAAGGCAAGAGAAAAACCAATTATAAACGTTGAAGAGGCTTGCAACATTGTTCCATACGTGTACCTGTTGCCTGTGGATAGAAGACAGATACTTTAACCAATGTCTATTACTCGTATAATTAAAAACAGTTGCAAGGTGTTACCAAACACCTTTTATGTACAATTATGGGAGACTGCAACTTTTAAAACAAAACAAAAAAAATGATAAAAGTAATTAAGTGACATTGTTGAAATACAAATTGTTAGTTTATTTTTAGCAGCCGTCATAATATGAATGATTTCTTCATATTTGATAATAGTAACAATGAAAATGCTGTCAGACGTGCAGTAGGTGGTAGATCTGATCAAGATAAGATTAGCTGTTTAGCCCTGAAAAAGTAATGGACAGGAAGTCAGAGAGACAGAGTTACTTTCACATTTATAATATTAATTTAGATAGATTTGTGGCGGAATCTGAAATTTTTTTAAAAAAAGTACAAATATTGTTCAGCTTGTAAAAATAATAGTTACAGGGAGCCAGAATACACCCTAGGGGAGTAAATCTACAGTGTAATGTACAACTAATAAAAGCATATCTTTTCCAACAGTATTTCACAGCCTTGTATTAAACTACAAATCCTTCTTACACAAGCCATTTTAAACTAAATCCAGCTAATTGCTTTTTATGTCAAAGAAGAGAAACATAATTTTACAGTGTTTCACAACTTTCACCTTTAAGATACTTACTAATTCTAATGTTTTTAAATTTAATCTGTGTAATTTTATAAACTGAATATTCTGCTGAATAAAAGGATTAGTAAAAGTTACTTACACCTTGAACACTTGCTGCATCACCAGAGAGACGAGCACAGAGGACTCCTACACTGTTATGTTCATCATCAAACCAAGCAGCCTCCTGTTGAAGCATGGAGTTAAACACCATTGCTCGCAATCTGTTTGTTAAACGTATGCCTGCTACGCCAAACATGTACATCTGCAAAACATCAGAATTTAAGTAAATTCCTTGAAAGTTTCCGTTTTTAGTATTTAATGGATATCAATAAAACTTATTAAATGAATCAAATTAAATTAGAATGATTTACTTACAGTACACAAATTTCAAGAAAATATCATTCTACACAATAAATTTAATATATTGAAGTATTAGCTGTTGCCCTCAAGTTCATATGGACTCTTAATGTACAGTCCTCTCTTAATGTCAGAGTAAACTCGTCACCAGCGAGAAACAAATGCCAACTTTATCCGTCCTAATAATACGCAAAAGAATTTTCTTCTTGGAATTTGGTAACTAAGAATGACTGATAAACTAGTATATATGGTGTATGGAAGGGGAAGGAGACAAAGTTGTCCACAATTACTAAAATGATGTATGGTTTTTCTTTCCATTGAAACTTTTGAAAAAAAGGAGTCATTACACTGTTTACAAAATTTCACTCATATATAGTAACTAACATGGGATAGCATGCACTCAAAAACTGCTGTGAAAAATTATGATACTAACAGGTTTTTAAGTAATTGACTGCTTATGAGTTGTTGGTAATATAATTGGTATTGTTAAAAGGTGTGTGTACTGTTCCACATAAATAGCAACTAACATGATATAATATGTAGTCGCAAATTACAGTGAAACTTATCATGGTAACTGGTTGGTAAGAAAATAACTGGTTGTTAGATGCTGGTAACAAGTGTATACACTGCTCCACATAGTAAGTATTAATTAACTCGGGATTTTATTTGTAGATTACAAGAGATATTGGTTATACCAATGAGTTGTAACTAACTTGTTGTCAATATATAATAATATTATGAATTATATAGTAATATTGACATTACTAATAAGTGTATGTACTGTTCCATATCCCCGAGATTATTCTCACATGGGATCAAAGTGAACATATCTATCTATCTATGTATTGACTATACGCAGAAATTATGATAAACATTTCAACTCGAAGAAAGTATATGCTAATTTGTAGACAACTCTTAATTTCTAAACTTTCTGACATGACATTAGAATAAAACATACCTTATTCTCTTCATAAGACAATGGGCTGTTTATTGTTCAAAACCCCACAAAATTCTTCCTGTAATATTTCTGGGAATGACATTTAACAGAAAATGAATACTAATTTCCTGGAATTTTTATCCCAGTTTATCAGTGTTTCAACATCACATCAAAATGAAAAGTACTCCATTTGCTGCTGTGACCATCAAATGTACATTAATTGAAAGCATATCAACATATCAACATTTGAGCAATTGTTTTTGTGTGAATTGCATTCATTGAAAAATGGATACAAATCTGTGGCCAATTGTAACCTAAATTTATGAGCTTTCAGACATCAAAATGAAACATCCTTTATTTTACCCCCACTAAAATCTGACCAGTAGTTTTTGTGTAACATCCAAACATGGACAAAGAAGCAGACAGACACAAACTTACAAACACATCATAATTCATAGAGGAATCCTATAATATTTGAGCTATTACTGTTCAGTATTACAATACATATTAAATAAACAGGTCCACAAATCAATTATGCCATATTTCTTCTTTAATCACTTGTTACTTCCATAAAACACAACTTTCTGCTATATCATCTGTTTAAGTTGAGGATATTTACTATACAAGTAAGTTTGTAGTTAGTGGTATATAACATCTTTTATTCTGGCTTTACGTCTCGTTGACATCAAGGCCGTTAGAGGTGGTAAAGGAATGGAGGCAAGGAACTGGAAGGAATTTGGCCATGGTCTTTTGAATCAACCATCCTGGCATTTGCCTGGAGTGATTTGTGAAAACCATGGAAAAACCAAATCTGGATGACATGAGTGCAAAGCTAGAGCGTTACTGCTCACCCACCATACATTGTGGTTAATTATAATTATTTCCTCCACCAAATATGGTGAAACCACATAACATATATGATTTAGTACTCTTGTAAGTTTATTACTAGAATTATTTTTTTTTATAAATGTTCCCCACAAATATGAACTCATAGGTAAATATATTCTTTACTAAGATGTTACATTATTGCACAATTCCACTGACCAGTCATCAAATGTCTTTTATCAAAGGTGAAAACAATTTTAAATTTCCTGTGAATACAAAGCATTAGTAGGAAAGTTACAGCAACTGTAAGTTGCATAAGTTCAATGTTTTTATGGTGGCTGTTTCTTTAAGATAATAAACAACTTTTGGTTTCATTAAATAAGTTTACAAAATGAAAAATAATAATTATAATAATAATGGGCAATACTTTAGACTGAAAAGTGAAGATGTGTATATTTTGTTGATGGATGAATTTTTTTTTTTTATTTCCTACAAATTAGAGATTTTTTTTTAATTTGTGAGTGTACCAATGACTACAATTTTTTATTATTACTGAAGAATTCTACTCAGCGATTCACAACAAAATAGGAAGATATTTTGAAATAATCAGATTAATACACTAACCTGCAAGAATGTTCCCAAGCCGGACAGGATGCCAATTACAAGGAACAAGATAGAGAAGATAACAGTCCTTGAACGAACTTCATCTGGATCTTGGAGTGATAAAACCTGAGAAAAAGAAAAAGGCAAGATTAATTGAGAATTCTCTGCACAAACTGAAATTCAAAACAGTAGAAATATGCATTAAACATTGTTGAAGAATGTCCATGTTTAATAATTAACTGAGATTCTAACATTTATGATAAATGAACCAAGATTTATTGACAGGACATAATTTTTACTATTGTTAGCAAGTACTTCAAACACATACCGCATACACCTCTCCAAACAGCACAGTAAAGAATGGCAGAGAGCACCCAACAAGCAAAGTGGCCAGACAACCTACAAAAATGTAAATCCATTCAGGCTGATTCAATGCCATTATGCGACTGATTTTTGCTTCTGGAAGCTTCTCCTGCAATTTTATTTAATCAATTATTACACAAATTAGGAAACTAAGACCAAAGTAGTAATTCATAGAAAATAAAAAGGAAGTAAAACCCTATTTGAATATAACCGACTTCAGTAGCTAGTTGATCATTTTTTAAATTCCCTTATGTTTCTCACTATCACTAGCAAATTCAAATACATTTCTAGTTGGCTGAAAAATCTATAACTTAAGACTGCCTATGCGTACTGAAAGTATTTTTACACTTTATCCCTTCAACCAGGAATTCCACCTCCAAATCATAATCGTGCAAAACCTTTTCTATCCATGTATCTAATAAGATGATATTTTGGCATTTATTTTCTTTCCATGTTGATCTGCCCGGCTAGATATCCTGTACATCTCACTCTATAGCTGTTTACAATTCAATCAATTTTCTCTACAAATAATTACAATATTATGAAAAGAAATGAGTTCATCATTACAAATCATTAGTTTAAGTCATGTATATCCTCCAATATTAAGCAATACAAAGAAATAAAAGAACATACCTCCTTCACTGAAGCTAATGGGACAGTTTCAACATTAGCTTTTGGTGATGAAAATTTTCTGAACACTTCTTCATTTGGATTTTCATCCATATTATCGACTGATACCTCCTTTTGTTCTATTGTTGATGCTGAATAATGATTGGTTATGATTAATTTCTTTGCATTAAGCTAATGTCAATCATCTAAATATCAATCTTTGAATATTTCATTGATAAAGTGCTGCTTAAGTTTATACATAAACTTTTCATAAAACTGAACTAATTTCACAAGTATTTACGTAAACACTTTCTATTATTATTTTTATACTGAATCTATAATGAGGATACATAAATTATTATTATTATTATTAATTTTTTAAGTAAAATTTTACTGAAAAATGTTATAGATATTTTTATTGCATTTCCTGGTACAGTTTTTTACTATTGTAAAATGTTATCTATTTACTCCAAATATCTTATTTTTATTAGAGAATATTAGGAAATAATCAAATGTTATTTTTGATGATTTCATTAAATTAGCATTTTGGAAGCTAATTATCATTACCTTCCATTTTAGCAGCAGCCACCAGCTTATTATAGTGACCATTGAGAGCCACTAGTTCTGTATGAGTACCTTGCTCAACTACACATCCATCTGACAGTACCACAATACGATCAGCATTTACCACAGTAGACAACCTGTGTGCAACCAACACCGTAGTCCGCCCTGTGCTGGCCTTCTCAAGCGCTGCCTGCACACAAGCCTCACTGTGGGTGTCCAGTGCTGATGTTGCTTCATCAAGCAGTAGAATATTAGGATTACGAACCAAAGCTCGAGCTATTGCTATTCTCTGCTTCTGGCCTCCAGACAGTTGTGCTCCACGTTCACCAACTAAAGTGTCATAACCCTAAAAAAAAGTATTTTCATCTATTGAGATCATTAATTCAACACCTTAAAACTAGAATTCTCCTTTAAACTATTCAACAGAAAATATCTTGCAAGTAGTGTTTGTAATTATTTTATTGTGTTATCTGTTTAATGGCAACAAAATTTCCACATAGGACAGTATGAGGAAGAGAAAAATCACCAACATTTTTCCAAGTATGTCAGACTTTCAATTTTGCATGTTGTTAATATAGGTTTAAATTTAATTTTAACTGTGATGGAGCACACAAACTGGTGAAATTTTCCCAACACACCCATCTTACAGGATAGTTGTGTGAATTTTGATTTTTATATAAAATTTTCATTTTAATCATCCCCTTATGTTAATTATTCACAGAAGTATAAATTAATATAATGGAGAATTAAGAGCTAAATAATATGATATACCACCAACCAACACAAATTTGCAGCAACGAATCAACTGATCTCATTAATCACAGAGACATATAAATAGTAATCAATGCAAAAATGAAAACAAGCTTTGATCGAAGTTCTTTAAATATTCTACATAACACCTTAAGTAATACACCCATTATAAAACCAAAGCCTTTACCTGTGGCATTCGTCTTATGAAATCATGTGCATTTGCTTCTTTGGCAGCTTGTTCAATCTCAGCGCGAGTTGCATCTGGTTTCCCATAGCGAATGTTTTCAAAAATAGTTGTTGCAAAAAGGACAGGCTCTTGGCCTACAACTCCAATCTTACCACGAAGCCATTTGACATTTAAGTCCTTCAAGCTATGTCCATCGAGTTTTACCTATAAATTAAATGAGAATTTCATAATTTATGATTAAAAATGGACAAACCCACATGATAAGCTGATTAATTCTTCCATTGTTAATTTTCATGTATATGATTTCATGGATGTAGCTGTACAATTTTAACCAGACCTAAGGAATTCATGTTTTACAATGTGTTAATTAATAATACTGTTGTTTTCAGTCAGTTTTATGAGAACTAATAAGAAATATAAACAACGAAAGAGTAAAACTCACTTAAAACATGTAATCTTAGGACAGTGCAGAAACAGAAATAATATAATGGAACAACACAGAAATTATTGGGTTCAAATCTTTTTTCAGAAGCAGAACAGTGTTCAGGTAATGAGTTTGAGAACTAGACAGTTAGTTGCACTGTGAATCGAACCTGATGAACTTCATGTTCTACTGCTGATAATTTAAGCCCAAAAATGTCTGCATTACTCTGTTTTCATGTTTCTTCTATTTCTACAGTGCTACAGTAATCTGCAGTAAGCAAAGGCTTTTTCCCCTTTCTTTACTTACATTTGCCATTCAGCATCAACTGTTTCCTGATAAATTATATAGAAATTTATGTTGTTATTAAGCAGCAAAAATGTGGAAGTGTTACTGTATTAATGCAGAGGTCTATTATCATTACACTAAGTCTCATATGCCAGTGTAATCTAAATTCACTAAAAACAATGCTTTGGCTACTATGCTATTTAATTTCATTCATATGAGTAATGAACTGAATTACTACATACACATCCCATTTGTGGATCATACAGTCTCTGTATTAACTGCACAACAGTGGATTTGCCACAACCAGAACTGCCAACAAGTGCAACAGTTTCTCCAGACTTGATCTTCAAATTTAATCCTTGTAACACCTGAAACAGTTGACAAATTCCTTAAAATCTGTCATTAGTAGGTTGCTCAAAATAATCATTTTTCTCCGTTGTCAATTTCTAATCTGTGTAACACGTAATTGACAATCTATTTTCATAGCTTAATACTTTCCTTACCTTTACATCAGGACGGGACGGATATAGGAATTGCACATCATTGAATTCAATCTCGCCAATACATTTCTCAGGGCAAAATCCCTTGTCTCCCAAGCTGTCAATAGCTGGTTGCCTCTTCAGTACTTTAAAAATGGCAGACGCAGATCCTCTAGCAACAGCAAATGCCTCAAGATGTGGCGATGCAAGCCCCATATTAAAGGCACCAGCCAACACACCAAATAACACCTACAAAATTTTTACTTCGGTTACCCTCATGCATCAGGTATAATAATTAAAAATAACATGAAAACATCAGATAATCATACAGTGTCACATATAATTAAGATTAGCTCTTCAAAACCACAATACTAAAAAGAGTAGATTTCAACAATATGATTAAATCACAGTTTTACAGTATATTAAGAAATCCTGAAACAATCAAAATTTGAAATACTGCATACTGTTTGACAATTTAATAATTTTATATTTCTGTAATCAATCAAATAAGTTAAATTACTCTGAACTCCTCAAAGAATGTATATTTCTTTCAGCCTTGGCCACACTTTGTAAAGTACTATCCAAGTTTCAACCTTTAAGAACCTAAAACCAAATCATTTTAAAAATAATTTTCCAGTGAGATCTATTCATGACACAGTAAAACCACAGTAATTTCTTCAGCAGAACAAATCCCATACAGGAAAGTAAGGTACAGTATCTACTTCTCATGATGGAAATTACTATAAATGGGTCTTAATATCCCACAGTTCACAGTCTTAGAATGAAAACAAATACTTTTGAGAATGATTATACTCATAATACTTGCTATGGGTATGCATTTCTTCCCCTAATATTTGTTAAAAACCTTTGAAATTCCGTGTGTTTAAGCTGATCAAACCCTCACAATAAATTTTTGTAAGAAATGTTTACAGGCATTCAGAAGCACTGCTAAAATCATGTGTAAATAAGGGACATTGCTTTAACTATGTGGTGAAACCTGACTGTCCTCTAGACTCGAGAAAATAACAGTGAAATGAATTAAATCACAATACAACTTTTAGTGAACAGGTCTTAAACAGAAGAACTGACTATGAAATAATAAACTTTTTTTTATTAAATCCTAGGTTTTGTTGTTATTTTAGACGTTGTACAGTAGATATAATTTTAATTTAATTGCAATGGAGCACTTGATCTGGTGACAATTTATCTACACACCTGTTTTTCCCCCTTTCCTTTCCACCTACTTTTGCTGTCTATTAATTTCAACTTTATATTCTTTCAATGTTTTTTGTAAATTATTCATCAGATCCAATGGCAATTTATTCCAATCCCTGCATCCAAAAGAAAATCTTCACATACTTATGCCTGAAGTAGCCAGCTTGTGTCCATGATCATCTCTTCCCATCCATGCACTTCCACCTATCTTCCAATGAATCCCTTTCCACCTCCTTATCATATCAGTTACTTATTGTGTTCTGCAGTAATTTCCAAAGACAAATCCAGCATCCCTGCTTTGTAATCTCTCCGACTCCTTTTTGATACCCAAAATGTGGGCCCCATACTACAACAGATTTTGTAAGAATGGAGACTTCATAGGTGTACCACCAGATTGTGTTGTAAAAGCACGATATTTTGATGGCCAGCTTCTGAAGAAGACAGCAGAGCTAAAAGTTGAAATAATGTGTGTTAAAAACACGATCTAGCAGTATACCCATGAAGATTTCATTGCAGATATTATATTAGAGCTATTCAGACAGTGTCATACATTTTGGCATATGTAGCTGTAATACGATAATAAAATTGCTTTCTATTAATAAAACTCAGCATTATATTTAAAATCAATTTCCTAACTAATTATCATACAAATTTAGGCACTTATATGTATGTACATGTTTCTTTTTGAAACGTTGTTCATAAAATTCTCCCGCCTGATAATCCAACAAGCACAAAATTTGTGGTTCCGGTATCAACTTTCGTCATGACTTTATATAATAATCTACATGAAAACTGAGAAAACTCTTGGGAAAGTTTGGGTTGTGAAACACTGATTCATGCTAGTTGTTTCATCAAGGTTTCTCATCAAGCAGAGCAGTCATTTCTAAATGTAATACACCACTGTGTCACAGCACATTTACTCCTTTCATTTCCGTAAATCTTCTGCAGGTCATGAATGTAAAACTGTATCACTGACCCCACTTCACATCTGGCAGGATTTTCAACAGAACACATTTTAAACAAGTATTCTAGTAGGAAGTAACCCAAATGTGTCCCTCGTACTGCCAAGTTGAGTAACTGGCTGACGCTAAGACATTAGTGGTAGCCCCACCCAAAGACCTAAACATAACTTACTTTCTGCAGAGCCATCAGATTTTTGAATCATTATAATTAGAGTAATCATATATATATTATAACTAATCATAATCCATGAATCTCTGAACTAATCTATGGTGCAAATCTAAATGAGTAATGTGCTAACACATTTTGAACAAATAATAAATCAATGATAACCTTCAAGTCAATATAGACTTCGAATATCATCCTAAAGTACCTTTAGTATATATTAACACAACACCCCCTGTACATCCCTCCTGAAAGACAATTTTTTTTATATTATTATTGCTTCTTCTAAATACAATAAATAATGTATATTAAAATATGTTTACCAGTGTATCTCGAACTACTCTGAAGCAATTTATTAAGAGATAGTAGCTTTGATAGTTAAAGGGTTGGCAAGATCAAAGATGCTGATGAGGACTGTTATGGCCATATTATTTCTATCATTTGTGTAATATTAAAACACCAAGTTCCGATATGCTTATTCTTACTTACTATAACCAACACAGCTGGTGTGTACTCTGTGTTCCCCAGCTCCCGAGAATTGATTATCAGCTCAACCCCATACCAGAAAGCTAGAGCATAGCTACTGTAGATGATGAACCACATGACTCCTCCACCTAGGCCTGAGAACAATCCTCTTTTTGTACCCATCATCTCTGCTGGCTGCAATTTCTCCTTGTACCTGGTGATACAAAGGACAAAGTTATTCATACTTCATATCAAAGAAATATAACAATTGCCTATTATTTTACTTTTCTTGTATATATTTCATATTTTGCCCTGTCGTTCCTCTTTTTCATTGCCTAAAACCAGTTTCATTTGTTATGCAAGTGTTGAGATCCCATCTGAATGGGCGAGGAAGAATAAGTTAATCTGGTCTGAGTAACAGCTGAGCAGAGAGGAGGTTACAAAGCAGAGAATGCAAGCCTGTAGAGTGAAGAAAAGTTAAAAGGAGGTGTAACAGCTAGTAGGGAGAAAGATCTCTGGTGAAGAAGAAACACGTGATTGGCTAGAGAAAATATGTGACAGAAAAGAACAATTGTGACTGGATAAAATACCAAAAGTAGTGGTCAGCCATAATTAATCAAGTCAGTATTATTCTGGAGTTTGTACAAGTCGGTTGGAGATCGGAAGTAGGGCATATGTAGCTGTCATGAGGTCAGTAAATGTAATATGAATCCGTGAGTATTGTGTGAAATGCATGGATGTGCTCATAAATGGCATCAAGAGAATGGTTGTTGGTAAAAGCATGTGCCAGTAAATGCTGTTTCTGAATGTACACACTTTATCATTATTCTTGGCTGTCGCTGAAAAATTCTATCACTCTTATCTTGCACAATCCTACATCAATGTCATCCCAGGAAACAGTAACACAATACTTACGAGACAGTATTGCGTTACTGTTTCTTAGGGTGACATTGATGCAGGATTGTGCAAGATAAGAGTGATAGAATTTTTCAGCGACAGCCAAGAATAATGATAAAGTGTGTACATACCTGCAAATAATTTTGAATTTAGAGTCCATTATTGTAACAGTTAAGAAGTGTCTAGCACTGACAATGAGGATTAAAAAAGTGAATAAATTCCATAATAACTGTATTACTTGTGTTTCATGTACATTATTTTGAACTAACATATTCCTTTCAAGTGAACTAATAGAAAGGATTAACTATGTTTCCAAGAATAAGGGTGACAGCCATATTTGACTCTGTTGAAACTGTACCATGTTGGTTGAGTACCATTCTGTAAGAAACAGCACATGGTCAAGACTTTATAACAGTGTGTGGATCTAGCAAACCAGATAGCATTCATTTGAGAACAAGATTGGTAGACTGAACCAATACCTATCAGTTTACCCACACCGTGGTGAATAGTTGTTGGTATTAAAATAATAATACAATCTAACAAAACAGCGAGCCAACAATTAGTCATTACACACTGTCACCATGAACACATAACAGTTCAGTACAACTCGTATGCTATTGATTCTATATGAAAAATTAAGGGTTTTGTTGAATTGAACAAACTCGACATGGATATAAATATTTTTAGGTATTAATTATTTAATTGATCATTAAAACATACATGTGACATAGGATTAGTCATCAAATATAAATAGGGTGTGGTAAGATGAGAATGGAAGTTGAAGGATAGTGGTGGTGGCAGAGAGAGAGGAAAAGGAGTAAAAGGAAAACAGGAGATAAGGGAAGTGATGGAATGAATGGAAGATAAAGATAGAAGGAATCGAGGAGCAGTTGGTAGAATAAGTAGTAGAGGGGGTAGCAAGGAGAAAGAGGTGAAATAGATTATAACAAGGAAGCTAAAGAGCCTAGAGGTAATCTATATTCAGCTTTGTAGAAACAGTACACCACAGTATACAATTCATGACTTTAGGCATATTTTAGGTCATTTCACATACAAACACATTTCATATACAAACCATTTCATAAGCATATCATGATTAAAGACCTCAAATGAATCTAAAAAAAAACCTTCCCATAAACAAAATCATTAGCAGTGAGCAAATAAAGGAGACAGAATCAGCTAACTTGCTAGGGATTCAAATAGACAAATTCATGAATTGGGAAAAACAGGTGGATCAATGCTGTAAGAAACTATCCCCTACTGTATTTATGGTCAGCAACCTCCGAGAATTCTGTAGCAGGGATATTCTGATGACTATCTGTTACTCCCTTTTTGAAAGCCAACTGAGATATGGTATATCAGCGTGGGGAAGGCCCACAGAAAATAACGTAATGAGAATATTAAAAATACAAAAACATATGATTAGAACAATACTAAAAGAAAAAAGAATGGTTTCATGTAGAAAATATTTTGTAGATTTGAAGATTCTAACATTTCCCTGTATATACATATATAAGACTATACTGCTCTCACTCACAAAGAAGGTTGTTAAAAAGAATGAGCAAGTGCAAGAATATGAAACACGTAATAAAATTAATTTCAATTTACACGCACACAACACAAAAAAAATTGAAAAATGTCCTTCCTATTCGGGAGCCCAACTGTTCAATAAGCTTCCGACAGATATAAGATTAATTAGTAACAAGGGAGAACAGTTCAAACATAAGCTTAAGGAGTATTTATGTGATAAAGCCTTCTACTCAATCAAAGAGTATTTAACTGATGAATGAGGGAAGGAAAGGCAGAATAAAAAATTGTTTGTAGTAGTAGTTTGTGCTTATATAGGATATTACAGCACATATTTGTCAATAACATGTAAAAAAAAAAAATGTATTAAACGATTTATAGTTAACTTATGGCATAAAATTGTTAATTAAGATAAGAATAATATTAAATATACTGTACCTTGAACTTGTCCTAATTCATTATACAAGTTGTATGTAAATGATGTATGGGACCAAATAAAATGAATGAATGAATGAATGAATGAATTCATCAGGGAATACATTACTCAAACATTCTAATTAGCTCTTTCAGTAGTCTGTTGTTATAAGTTTAATGAATAAATTATATAGTCAGAGGTTTTAAGGGAAGATGGAGGGAGAGAATGGGGTGGTTGAAAAATTCAAATCAGGAAAGTAAGAGGATCTGCAGTTTAAAAAATTTAATGGCTTGATAGTACAGAAGCAAAAACCTGTGGTAAGTGATGTTTCTTCTCTCTTACGGTACTGAAACTATATATCAGATGGACTACAAGCTATTTTTAAAAATCCATATACCTATCTACAGTTTCTAGCATCATGCTTGGTAGCCTTTTTATAAAGTGGATGAAAATTTTAGGCTTGCTCAAACTATTTATATAATAAAATAAATATGGATAGTGGTGACAAAGAAAATGTTGTTAAGCAAGGAAAATAAATAAGGTAGGAAAAATAATCCATCAACATAAAGGCAGAGGGCCAGATGAACAAGAAGAAAAAATACAAACAGACGTTACAATATTTTGGTTTAATAACATTATTCATCGACATAGAACTGGGCCATTTGGCAAGGAAAACTCATTTTGGTGACACAGGAAAAAAAAAACACATAATCAGCACAGCAGCTGAACTGGAAGGTGCATGATTATCATCAAGGCAGAATAGGTAGAGGGGCTCATTGACGCATCATTGCCAACAGTGTGGCACTAATATAACTGGCGTAACAACCAGACCAGTTATTTTCTAACCACATCTTGCATTTCCAGAGTAATTCTTAATGAAATGGAGCCTTATTTCCCTTTTCTATGAATATATAAGCAATTTTACAACATAGAAAGAATAAATAGAAACTAAACGGACACAATAATTTACCTCTCAACTTCTTTGTTCTGTCCTCCAAACGCCATCACAGTCCGTATGGCACCAATAACCTCTTCCACAACTGCTCCTGCTGCTCCATACGATTCCAGTTCAAGAGCAGTAAGTGAACTTTGTACCTATAATAATACAAAGTTTCAAAATTAATTTGACACTAGGTTACTATAGGAATAGTTTTAACAGAGGTATGTGTTGTAACATGATTTTAACATCTTTCCACAAAACCACATTTCAAATTCTCCACTTTTCCTTTATTCTGGTATTCCTAAAGTCCATGCTTGATTAATAAAGTGAGTTTTAGAAAATTATCTCCAAGTCCAAGGATTAATAATCAAAATCAATAGATTTCACTTTTTCAAGAAGGCTTTTTTTCGCTGGTGCTATTCTCAGACATATAAATGTGCAGTGAAGTATCACACAGCGCCAAGTAAAAGGTTTTTCTTATGTGATTATGACTGCACAACTTAAATCAACAGACTCTAAATTTCCAGCATTACATCCCACCATGTATGATGCATTGGCTGACCACATCCACTCAATGATCAAGACCAGGAATGTCCTTGTCAACACTAAACGTGAAACATATAGCAGATATGTATGCATGGACAGTGCAGGAAAATTTGGAGCTGATGGGGTATGGCAACAGAAGACAGACATGACTGTCTCTGCTAACAAAATTCCATCAGCTGCAGTGCTCTCCTGGACTTGTGAACATATCGGTTGGGCCCTATATATTCCAGCAGGCATAAGAGCTGATGGTGTAGTGCAGGTTTCATGAAGCCATGGATGCAGGTTGTCGGAAAGGCACTCTTCCAGCTGGTGGTGCCTCTATCCTGGTATGAGCTGTGTTTACATGGCATGGACAGGAACCTTTGATCAAAAATGTACGGAACCACTGACTGGTTATTTTCAACTACTTGGACACCATTTATAGTTCGCAAACAATTGACTTTTTCAGGATGACAATGCACAACATCACCAGGCTAAAATCATTGACGCCTGGTTTAAATATCAATCTGGACAGTTCCAGTAAATAATTTTGCCACCTAAATTGCCAGACATGAGCCCCATCAAACATATCTGGGATATGATCAGATGGTCAGTTCATGTGCAACGTCCTACACCAGTAATACTTTTGCAAATATGGACAACTGTCAAGGAAGCGTGGCTGAATATTTCTTCCAGGGGTGAAGATAACTAGTTCTTTGTTAAACACAATATTATGATATATTACACGACTTTTCTGCTCCCAAAAATTAAGAATTACTATTCTTTCTTCTCAGAATCAGGAAAAAGAATCTACCTGCCACTAAGATGTAAGTAACAGATATCAACAGAATGTCCAGAGCCATTTTCATACCGTTATTTCCTTACTCTTACAAACACTATCATTTATAAACACAGAGGTAAAGTAATCAATAGTGGCCATGTCCCAGAGATGTCAAATGACACATAATGTAGGCCTATTGTTCAATTGAGTTTCTCTGAAAACCTTAAAGCATTTAATTTTAACTGCAATGGAGCACACATGCTTTAGTGGCAATAACTTCCCCAAGGCATGATTTTTCAGCACCCACCTACTGCTGCCCTTTACAAATTCCAACTTCAAACTACTTCAGTGTTTTGGGTAAACTGATCATTATTTCCCTTGATAACATATTCCAGTCCCTAACAGCTTTAGATAACAAGTCACATGCCCCCCTCTACTTAGGTGAAGTTCTGCCCAGTGAAACCCCACATTGTAGCCTGTTCCTAACTGACCATATAGAGCAGGGCACACACCTCTTCCTTATCTACTAACTAGCAACAGAAAATTTTTCTTCTTCCTTCCATGACACTCTTCCTAAAGGCTTGCTGTACCTTACTTACTCCTACACCTATGTGAGGCTCTTCCCTTCCACTCTAATAATAGGTCAAATCTATTTCTCTCCCCAAATTCTGAAGCACCAGGCACCTTTTAACTATCTCTTTTAATCCATTTCCCCTATGATCAGTTGGCAATCCTTTTCTCCTCTCCACTTATTCCACCATGTTTCCTTTCCATCTCTAAAGGGCATTAATCATTTCACCTATCTCACTGATCATTACACCCATCTACCTGATCATTACACCCATCTCCCTGATCATTACACCCATCTCCCTGATCATTTTTCTCAACTACCTGATCTTTTCTTCCTGCTGCAAAAGTTTCTTAGGTTAAAGCAAAGTGGAAAATGCCATGGAATATCTTCATTTAATCCCACTTTACCCTCTCCACTACAATCCCATTTCTTCACTCAATTCTCCACTAACCAATGTCAGGTACCATAATTTCCAGGCACAATTTTTTCCTTTAAACTTCTAGCACATCCTAAACCATTAATAAATTTTTTATGATGTACTTTACTGATTTTTTTTAACAATTGACTGAAGCTCCCCAGTTGCCTTCCTGCAATTTAAAACTAGATAATTAGCACTAAGAGCCAATAATTATAACTAACACTTCCATAATTAAACCTCCTATGAAATTTAATGATCACAACTAAGTAGTAATGAAATTAATATGTTATTAATATTTGTTTTCTTAATGTTTCAGAAATAATTAAAAAACTTTTATATTTCTGACATCACTGTTCCAAAAGTTGGCCTCAAACACAGAGTAACATAGCACATCCCAATACAAGATAAAAAATACAGGTTCTGACATTCACATCCATTGGAACTGAACTGCATTTACTTTTATTTAATGAATGGCCAAAAAGAGAAATCATACAGTGTGTTGTCATTTATACCTGCCGTCATCAATTTATCAGAACACTTTAACTCAAGAAATTAAAGAAATTATTACCATACTGCACATTGTTGGAAAGGCTGTGTACATATGCCTCCCTTATTAATTTTTTTTTTTTTTTGTAGGCCTACATAATGAAGGAAAGAACCAATAATTGACCCAAATTTTTAATCAACATTGAATAACATAGTTTTATGAATACATAACAGAATGTCCAATGAAATGATAAAGTACTAATTTAGAAACCATTGAAGGGCGGTTTTGAACCAGTAATATCTTCTTTTAAATCTAAGGTAATTTATCATTACTCAACAAACCTTAGAAACAACAGCAGTAGAAATAACAATAATAGGTGCACAGCTTAGAACAACGAGTGTTAGTTTCCATCCATGAGCAAATGACATGACGACTGAAGCAAAAAATGAAACCATGAGGTAGATGAACATGCCAAGTTTCTCACCAATGCCATCTTGCAGTTTATCAAGGTCTCTGTTGGAAGATGAAAAATTGCCAGTCACAGTTAATCCAGTATCACTAACTTTTATCACAAATTTTAGTGCATTTATATAGGAAAGGTAATGAGACAGAAAATATTGAATACAGACCTATTACTTTTAACTGTATACTGAGAAAATTAATTTTAAATGTTTGTTTACAAAGATGTTTGGCGATTATAGCAAGAATGAACCTGATACTGGAGTATAGTTCCCCCCCCCCCCTTTTCTCTTTCTGGAACTTCATAAATATGCTGATGGCCTTCGTCTGTTTGTCCAACACCACTCTTATTTAACAGGTTTAATGGTTGGAGAACTGGAAATTTTACTATGTCAATTAATCTTCTTTGCTTTTAATTATGTGTTCTGTGATCTAGAGTAATTCAAAATCCCCTCAATAGGTACAGAAAAAGAATTTCCAGATAACTCCTTAAGACTTCTTAAGATTGCTTTACCAAATAGATTTGTAAAGGTGCAATTGTCACCAGTGATAGTCTCAGAAATAAACAAATTCATGAAACAATTATAACCTAAATTTTCATGTAGCTGTCGCATTTCAAATAAATTACTGAAAAGATGTATAAGTTGTACAAGTAAGGTACTTGCCCACATTTGTAATGAATCCTTAATGCAAAGTGTATTTCAAATACACTAAAATATGCAGTTCTAAAACCACTATTTAAAAAGAAGACGTGACATATAGATAACTAGTTTCCCATTTCTTTAATTTCACGATTCTCAAAGATTTTTGAAAAATTCGTGCATCATACAGTAATAAAACATGTTACCCACTACAATAGTCTTATTACTTCACAGTTTGGATTAAAAAAACAGGTCACCCACAAAAATGGCTATATATTCACAATTTAATGATACATTTGAGGAACTGTACAGTAAATGTGGCCTGTAGGATTTTTTTTAATCTTGTAAGAGCATTTGACTGTTCCTCATGAATTAATTTGGGAAAAATGGAATATTATGATAAATTATGAAATGTTTAAGCCAAGTGCAATAAGTCTCTTTTTACTCTAAAATCAGTAAAGTTGTTTCATCAGACAGAGAAAATAAAATGTGGTATTCAACAAGTTTTTTTCCTAGAAATCCTTCTGTTTTTATTATATATCAATAATCTTCACAGAAACATACCCATCAAGGCTAAGAACATTTAACAGTAATCTGGAATTAAATGCAAGTGAAGTATTCAGTGAAGAAGCAAATTAGTTTAATGCACACTCATTTTGATGACACACATTACATTAGATTTAAGACAAAGTTATGCACAGCAAGGTTTACATGTAAATTATACAAATAACACAATCTTGGAAACAAATGGTATAAAATTCCTTGGCATTCAAATAGATGAGAACTGCAATTTACAGGAAAACATATTACTTCCGAACAAGGCCAGCGCTAGGAATTTCAGGCCCTGGGTAAAATGGGCGACCTTTTTTTTTTGACCCTCTTACCCCCCCCCCCTTTTCCCTCTAACGCTGAAGAAGAAAGTAGTGTTACACTTACAATAAAAAAACACTTTCTCCAATATCAGATGTGGGTTTAATAAAATAGGTGTACACCTATTATTTTCATTCAATCATGTCACGACATTTTTTTAGTTGGGGGAGGGGGGGGGGGGTAGGGGAAGGGTGGGAGGGTAACCCGTCAAAAAAAAAAGTTTTCATAGCACAGAAAAGAGCTATTGAGATGCTGTGTAGGGAAAAACCAATAACTTTTTCCAGTTCATTACTGGTATTCTTTCAATCACTTCTCAGTATATACACAGGGTAAACTTGAATGGTGCATTGTTCGGCAATGTGTTTAATATGGCAGAAAATGTGTGACCTGTACAAGAGAATGAATCTGTGGTAGCAGAAAATAATGTTAATGAGTAGCATAATTTTAGGTTTAAAGAAAAAATCTTAGACCAAATGATAGGCTCTGGAACATTAGTACCACAAGAAATATTGAAATTACAGCTAATGACAGTTTTATGAATATGGTTAGTAAATAGCTCCATCAAACCCTGCATTTAAATTTTTAAGCAAAAAGTATCTAGCAAATGATGAGGCTGCCATTTGTGAAGGTTGATGGAGGAAAATACCCAAATGCGCACAAGATGATTTCCCAGTGAAAGGGGAAGCTACTCCACCACTACTAACATCTCCCAGTGACAATGGATGCTGGGTCTCTGTACAATTTTGTTGAAGTATGCTTGAGTGATGAAGTTCTCGCAGTTATTTGACATTATGTAATCCTGAGAGTTAATTGCAATATTACAACTAAGGTTGTTTTCCCCCCTTTCTACCTTTGTAATACGCTCCAAATCTTTCATATTGTCATGCTAAGAGTAACATGCACATGCTGATGTTAGCAAAATCAGTTGGAGATTGTAATTCTTCAATGAAATGATTTAAATTATGACTTTGTTGTTCCTTTCTCCTTTATAATACAGCAGAAATGCTGAACTGTCAATCAATCAATTGTTTCATTGTTCAGTGGCTGAATGCAGCATTAATGTCTCTTCAAAATTACTTGGAGTCTGTTATTGGTTCTATCTGCAATCTGATGGTGTTATTAAATGAATGAATGAATTCATACTCACATACTGAGTGATAAATACTACATAAGAAACAAGTTTCTTCAAATCTGTGTTTAAAGCAGCTTAAAAATATATTGACATTAACTACCAAAGTTTAATAAGATGATACTGGTTCTTCTATTCTGAAGATTTATGACAATTTCACAACATAAATTTATATAATTAATATTTATATCACACCAGGCTGCATAGGTAGAAGGGATAAAAAAGATTACTTACTCTGTAAGGCGGCTAGCAAACGTTGCAGTGTTATTGGTATCATACCAAGCCATTTCTTGTCTCAGTACAGACTTAAGGAATAATCTTCTTATCCTACTAACCTATTTTTCAAATAATAAAAAAACATAATTAAAAACAATATGAGTCTCATGCACAACTTCATATTAAATACAAACATTAATGAGAACTTATTTTCACAGAACATAGTCTATTATGTTTGTGTGGTGCAGCATTACCAGCTTATCTGTGCCTTTGGTAAGATGTGGTTTTTATTAATATAAGAACTTTCATTGACTGATTGTAAAATTATAAGGTAATAGTAGCCAAATATTCAGTTAAATAAATTCAGAAAATGAAAATAACTAAAGAAAGGTTTCACAACTAGGAAAATGAATGCTGCCGAGGTAGAATAAAAATGTAATTTTTACCAAACGGAATTATGTCCATTTTTTAATCTGTATTTGACTTCATATGATATAGCATTGTGGTGGATGACAACTTGAAAATTTTGCTGAATAAATTAATATTAAATGACAGTGATATGAAATAAGTTTTGCTTATTTATCTACACAAATCTTTTTAAGTTCTCAGTTGAGCGGTTTCTTCTAAACTATGTAAGGTCGTATTTTATTTTACATTGGAGCTAGTGAGAAACCTTACAATTTTATATACACAATGAAAAAAATACAGCAATTAAGACAATTCAATAAAATAGTTGTGAATGATTTTTTCAGTATATTGGTTCAATTTAAAAAAATAAAGTAATCATAATAAAAATGATATTAAAACAGTTAGTCCAGAATAAAACTGCAGAAATAATCCTACGAGTTTATGTATAAAGAAATATATGACTTTATTGTGGATGTTCTGAAGCTAAAACTAAGAGACAGTCGCTGATAAAAAAAAAAAATAAGAAATGAATCAGGTTGATATATTTACTAGAAGGTACTTTTCTTGTATAGAGTTGATTTAAAAGAAAATTCAAACATTCGTGCTATTTTACCTGCCTATGGGCACCTAGATTAAGGCAAGTAATAGTGGCAACTGCCAATGTAAACTGAATTACAGTTACAACACAGCAGCCAATGGCAAATGCAACAGAGTCCTCCATTAATGCTTCTTTTCTTTCTTCCCAACTGCCATTAATTCTGCAAAAGCAAAGTAAATATCTAAATATTCTTTAAAAATGTCATCTGTAATATAGAACTATAATCAATACTTACCACCACATAATCTATACATCAACCAATCATTTTATAAACTCTAATAATAATATTAATTTTTTCATTACCAACCTCTCCAAAATTCCACTTCTGAAATTTGATAAAATATAATACTTTACAGCAACTTTAGTCATGAATTGAAGTCTGATGAGTTCAGTAAGTAATGAAGATTTAGTTTCCGTTATGAAGTTTTGCTTACTAAATAACAATTACAGGGGGTAAATCAGCAATTGCAAAGAAAAAACTGCAATAAATTAAACATCATAAAGATGTTGCCTAATACTCATGTGCTTCTTTATTCATTAGCATACTTCTGACCCAGATATAGATACTTTTTCATTCAGCTAACGAAATTTGATCACCTATTTATAATACAACACATCAGTAACTTCATAACGTTAACTTGTTAAGAATGTGTAAAACTCAATATTTACCAATGCTGAAATATGACATTACCACTAAAAAAAAATCTGTGATTTAATTTATAAATGTTGCAACATAGGCAAATTTAGCTAAATTCCATTATAATAAAATTATAAAAAAAACATGAACACACTTTATAATATTCCGGTGACTAACCTTATTCAAGTTAGACGTGAGACATGTAGCAAGTGGAAATATGTGCACACATCCAGACTTTCATCATGAATGAGCCAAAGATGAATCAGGAGAAGGGTGCAGAATGCAATAGCGAACAAGACTAAAACAATTGGTTTGTGTGAAAAAGTGAGTTGCCGGGTAGAGGAAATCTTGAGGGTACAAAACAAAGAATTAGCTTAAGAAACGCAGCAAAAAATAGAAGGAATTGAAAACACAAGATTTGTAAGATAGTGTATTAGGATTATTGCTACTCATTTCAAAAACTGATTGTGTTGGCAGTTTACAGCCAGAAGTTAAGCATTTTTTTAGAAGGCAATGTTATATGATAGAATTAAAATAAAGGAGGATTGAATGCTACAGGTGGATCTCATTAGGATATCTATCTTGGTAAGTTAACATGGCACTAATATAAATGCCAAGAATAAAACAAAGAAAAAATAATAATTTTTAATGGTTATTAGATGGGGGATTTGTTTATTGATAACCTCAAGTGTAAATATGTTGGTTTAACATTTGACAGTAAAATTGTAAATAAGGAAGTCAAGGTTTAGAATAATTTACCAGGGTAAATGATTAATCTAACACAAAGAGGTGAAGAATTTAAAATTTGTAATGGGCAAAAGAATTTAAGCTTTAATATATATATATATATATATATATATATATATATAAACTGGTGAATCTCAGACGGCCGTTGTCGTGTACATGTCTAGCTCCACCTGGCATCTCAATTCTTCAAGAATAAGGCTATACACCGAAATATTGCGCATTTCTTGTGTTTGTTCTTTTCTGTGTTCGTTATCCACAGCCGCCTTCATCTGTGTTAAGTGTTGGGTCTTATTTCCCTATCCTTCCTAGTTTTATTGCCTTAAAGCATTTTCCTGCTCATTGTTGTTATCATCATCTAAGGCATGCGGTGGTTCATTTCCCTATCCTAATTTGTAATTCCAATCTATTAATAATTAGGACATCAGCCGAAAGTCAAATGAGAGTTGATTATTTCTTTGTAATCTGACGTTAATGGGAACCATACTACTGTTTGAAATACACAATTGTGGCACTAAAATTAAAAATGTCTTCAAGAGAATTACAAGTCATTGACATTTGTCCGGAAGGAAAACAGATATTCAAATACATCTTTCTTCAAAATGCTCCAAAAACATTTGTAACATTTGACAGGAGATAAGTTTAAATTCTGGAAAACATTAAAATAATTTTCAGTTGAGAACTCATACTCTATAGAAGATTTTTTTTTTCAAAGCGTATCAATAAAATAGTTGCCAATATCTTGTAGAAACATAGTTGCTGTAGTTACTATACAAATTATGTGTGACATTTCAATTTTTAGTATATACATAAGTTTTGTTATGTAACAATTATACTGTAAATTGATTCCTTTTCACATTCCAAAGAGTTAATCCCTTATACAGGGCGTTCGCCGGGAAACGCAACCCACTGTTAGCGCTACAAGGAAGAAACTGCTCCCGGCGAGCGAGCGATCAGCTTCCGGCATTGTTCGACCGTCGGCCGCGGACTATTTCACAATAATTACGCTTCATAAACTTGTATGTGCTAAGCATTTAAATGTGTCGTAATTCATTAGCTTACCTTATAAAAGATGCTGGAAGTGTTGACCCTCTTGTGTAATGCACATTTCACATCTTCTGAACATATTTCGAGACACACGCTGGATTTCACCTTTGTCAATGGACATTATTACTTGATAGATTTTTTCCTCAAGTTCTTCCAATGTGTGAGGATTTCCTTCGTACACCTTACCCTTAAGTTTACCCCAAAGGTAGAAGTCACAAGGGTTTAAATCCGGTGATCTGGCGGGCCACAACCCACGGCTGATTACACGATCATAAAACACTTCGTCAAGTGCAGCAAGCGAATTTCTAGCGGTGTGAGCTGTCGCCCCATCCTGTTGAAAATAGCCGTACAATTTTTCTTCTTCAGTAAGTTTCTCGAAAAACGGTTTCACAATATTTTCGATATATCTTGCGGAAGTAAGAGTTTCACGGAAGAAAATTGGACCTATGATTCTCGAAGCACTAATCGCACACCAAACACCCACTTTTAAGTCATGCAATGGCAGTTGGAGTAGAGTATTTGGTTTTTCTGAACTCCAGTGTTGACTGTTTTGAGCGTTAACATAACCACTCAGATGAAACCAGGCCTCATCAGAGAAAAACGTCAGTTGCGGATCAACAGTGCCATCGTGGACACCCTGCAGGTACCAGTTGCAAAATCTAATCCTAGGCCCCTGGTCTATTTCTGTAATTTTATGCACCACAATTGTTTTGTACGGCTTTAAGTGAACTAGCTTTGTTACTTTCCAAGCTGACGTCTTAGATACGCCTGCCTGCTGCCCTAACTGACTTAATGATTTTTTGGGTGACTGTTCTAGTCGAAAAGCGATATCGTCAATTTTCTCCTCTGTGAGAATACGGTTGACCGACAGTCTCTTTTTGTTAAAAAATGAACCCGTTTCTCTTACTTTTTTAACCAGACGCAGAATTGTTGATTTAGCTGGCAGTAAAGCGCCAGGATATTCGCGACGAAATTTACTGCGACACTTTTTAAACGACTTCTTCTTCACATATGTATCGTAGAGAAATATTCTTTGTTGCAAACTGTAACGTACCATAATTTTACTCACACTCAAACACGGTACAGATTAGTAAGAGTATGAAGCCCTAAACCAGCCAAACCGCAAAGAAACGTTTATTCACAACACTGATTAATAAGAGACTGAAGTCACAAACTAGCTACAATGCAAAGAAACCGTTCTTAACCATGTAAGGGTCCCATTATACTGTGCCACTGCACTGTTGGGGCAGCGGAGGTGTTAAACAGTGCGGTGATTCACGGTATCGTGTGGCGGGAACCGCTGGCCCCGCTGACCGAGCAAGTTGCCGACGGCAACAGACTGGGAGGGTTGCGTTTCCCGGCGAACGCCCTGTATTTGGAAATGTGGAAAATGATCATTCTGAACAATTTTGTTCACTTGTGAAATACTCAAAGCATGATAGAAGTATGTTCTAGATTAGAAGATGAAGCAGTTTGGTATACCCAACATACAAAGTGATTTTTGCTAATTGGAAGCTGCCAAAATGATGTTAATATTTTAAGAATAAAGGTTTTTACAATCTATAAGTTATATGAAGAAATCTGTTTTCCTACCAAGTTGTAGGCCCTACACCTTCTTAAGGCAATACTTAAATATCATTCTTCAATTTAACCAGCAAGAAAAGTGACTGGTTCCTATCATTCTTTCTTTTTCAACTTCCTGCTGAACTTAATAAATGATATTTCCTAACATGGGAAGCGCAGCTTTTGATATTAAGAATCTGACACTAGTAACTCCTGTCTGTAAACAGCATCTAATTCGTAAACTTTATACACACTGATGACATAACTAAAAGGATTCATATAAGCAGACAAAACTTACAGAATACGACCTCCTCCAGCTAAAGGCAAGACTGTAGTTGGTGAGGTGGTACTATTCTCCATGTTACGATCCACAAGTAAAGTTGTATACTCTCCATAGAGCATAATGATTGCTGGCATGCATACACCCGTAAGTGTTCCAAATAATACTCCAGCGAACAACAGAAATATCTCCAAACATGTTGCATAATGAAACTGACGAAAAAAAAAAAAAAAAAAAAAAAACATAATATTGGCCAAAGAAACAATCTTTCAATACACATTTTCTTAGTTTGACAATTTCACAATGAACAAAATTATATAAATCATAATATGAAAATATTCTTACCAACTGATAATAAGATACTGATTCTTGTTGAGTAGAGGTAGATGTCTTTAGAGTGGGCAGGAACGTTCTGAAATATAGAAGAATACTGAGATATGGAAGTCTTGAACTCAAAAAAATAGACAAAATTTTTAAATAAGCTTTCTACATGATGAGGATGCACAGAAGTACAGGTAGATTTTTCAATGCAAATAATTACAGAACCCACTAACCAAAAGAATAAAGGAATTGGTTTGTGTAGAGATTTAAAAAAAAGAAGACAGTTGAAAGGATGGTTTTTTCGCAAAAGGTACATACTGGTTATTTGACCTGTATGGGTGTTAGATTAAGAAATGTTAGGTAAAAGGAGGCTTTTGGGGCTGTTAACAAAGAATGTTAGAGGAAATATCATAGCCGGAGCTTCTCCATGTTAGTAGAAACACACAGGCTAGGAAATTTTAAATGATTTCTGAGGATATATATATTATAAATAAGGGGAGACAAATATGCTTGAAAATCAGAGGTCAATCACTCTGACTTCAGTTTTAGATAAGTTGTTGAGGAGTTTGGTTGAGAACCACATTAAAAGTAACAGGAAAGAATATGGTAAAGATCAATTATAATTTTAGATGAGGTAAATCGTGTTAACCTCAGACAGTGGGTTACATGTAAGATATTTTGGATGAAATGGAGAAGTAATGCCAGGCTGATAGTATGACACTGGATCTCTGAGGAATTTGGCAGATAGTGATAAATTAAGATAACCATTGGGATGGATGAAAAAGTGGCTTCCTGAGGCAGGAATTCTTACAATGTAGGAAGCAAAGATTCAGGATAGAAAATGAAGTACTAAAACTGAAAACAAGAGTACCCATACTACCTCTTAAGATGTGACTGCAGGTTATTAGTTCACTATCTTCTAGACAAGGATCTTATTGTCAGTACTTTAAATCATTTAGACATTTTTTTTTTCTTTTTTCCAAAAATTATACTGTCTCAAAAAAAAGTTATTGCCTGATAGACCTTTAAAGCTGTTTCCTTGATAAGGAATGAATTTGGACAAAACCAGTACAACTAAAAACTATTTACTTTGCATATTCGTTATTTAGCATATATAAGAAAATTTCAATGTCTTTCCCAAAACTAATATGCATAACACTCAAATAACTCATAAGTCCTCTTTATTGTATTTATTCGCAAAAGGAAGTTATAAAACTCTTAGAGGCTTTAAATAATTGAAATTTATATTCAGACAACAGGGCATTACAGAGATGTACAAGATATTATCCTACAATATTTTTCTATACCTTAATAAGCAGAAAGGGTAATTTCTATCACCAATATTAAACATTCGTTGCTTTGGATTTTAATTTATTCAAATAATGTTTTAAAGTAAAGTTATCAAAGAATCATCAATCTTGCAGAACATTTTCTCAAGAAACAGTCTGTTTATGAACATTTTCTTTAGAATTTGATATTAAAATCACTAATTACCATTTTGACAAAACTTACAGTTTAGAAAGTTTTAGATCATTCTTGGCACTAATTTTCTCAGTGTGAATGTTGTTATTGAAGCCATTTAATTCCTTAGACTCAGATTTCGACATAGTTTTAATGAGTCATGGGCCTGAAAAAAATTAATGATACACAGACTGTAAAATTTCTGTTTCTTATTGTTAGTTTTAAGTTTAAATACTGATAAACAAGATTTCACAAGTTTCATGTTATAAAAGAAATAAGACACTACACAAATCACTAGACATAACACAAACCACTCTTGGGTTTTCAGTCCTGGCTAATGTAGGAATGTATTGCTAGGTACATAAAATTGCTTAATATGCCTGAAAAATTGCAATTTCATCACAATTTTCATCAAACCATTATTTTCTCCTTATTTCATAGCCAAAATTTTTCTATGCCAATTGATTTTGTAACAATAATTTGAAGTGTGATTATTCTAGTTTCACATCTTTCACGTTGTTTGACAGGGTCAAATTATCTAAAATTATATTTTGGAATACTGATCAACAGTTTCATTGCATGTGTTGGATTCCCTGCTGAAGGAGTAGGTGAAATGGGTATGTATCAGCTGAGAAGAGAGTATACTTCAGTGGTGGTAGCTAGGTTAACAAGGGCTGCGGAGCTAAAAAAATTTTGTGGTCTCAGGCCAGGTGGTCTCTGAGCTTTAGGGGGCCCCCTGAGCTGCACTTGGGGCCCCCTGTGCTGCACTTGGGGGTCTGGGGGCCCCGGTTCATGGCACCGCCTAGCCCTCCGATAGCTACGCCCCTGTTAAACTTATGTACAATCTTCTTTTGTAAGCTACAACAAATGCTGAAATTATTTAAAATAAAAATTTTCAATACGATAATGAGTATGAATAGAAAAATTGCCATCAAAGCATATGCCACACGAATTAAAATAAAATCATAATTGTAAGTTTAATTAAAGACAAAGTTTTGTTATATTCTATGTTTTGTTGTGCTGGTATTGAAATTGTTTATTGTGCCCAATGGCATGTCAAAAGGTCGTAAATTTTTTATAATGTCAGTGCAATAAAACTGTCGATAAATAAAGCCAATGAAAAACAGTTGCATTAGCATTTATCAAGAATTAATTCTTTATAATTTCATTTAAGATTATTTCCATTTAGTTTCACATAGTTTTAAGGAAGTTTTAATTCCCCTAATGATAGCCGAGTTGATTACTGTCTGGAGTTCTGGAAACCGAATGGTGCAGTCTTTGTTTGCGAGAATTTTGTGTGTATCATAAAATGTTGCTTACCAACGACAAGCATAGTGTCTGTAGCAGAGACGTTCGGAATATTGCTAGGAGAAACCCATGCAATTTTGTCATCCAATGTCCCTTGAAAATCTTCGATAAAGAGTTTTTTTAAAAAAAATAAATAAAATAAAAAATAAACGTGAACTAAAAACAATCCTATGCTTTCTTATTTGTACTAAGCTAATCGATGTTGAAAACTCGAGAAGCAAGTAATATTCACTTGACGACCAATGCAACTTTCAATTTACAAGTCAGTTGAGACACAAGGCAATAATATTCTGAGTTACCGGTACATTATACTGTGGTGCTCGAGTAAACGGTAGTTGAAGTTCTTGAAAATACGATAAAGATATTGCCGTCCACTATTAACTCCTCGTTGTTCTGTTCCCAAACTTGCTTCCAGGATTTTGGTTGCATTTACATAGTACAGTTGCGGGGATTGCTGAAGATCGCGATTCCGCGACGAATTGGTATCATAATGCTGCAATAGTCAAACGCAAGACACAGATACTTCCGAAGTAGTTTTAGCGACGTCATGCTGTCGTAAGGAACACTACAAACTAATTATTGCTTGAAAATAATAGTTCAGGGCGGACCACAACCAGTTAGTATTTGAATATAATGTATTGCGATTGACTACCTCAGTATTATGACATCATTCGTCAGCGGAGAAGATTGTTGTATCGATATCAATCTGGTGATAGGCCATATTTCCGCAGTTGTTGAACAATAAATTTATAAATAATTCCGTCAAAAACAACTGTTTTGGTGAATTTTGTTTTTATTGATATCGAAATCGCAATCCCCCATAAAACCTCAGTTACGTTTCGTAATGAATCGCATATGTTCCGACTTACGTGCAGAATATATTCAATTCATTTTGTTTGTAATAGCTCTCTCGCTTTCTTGTTTAAAATCATAACTTCATTCGCAACACGTCAGTGTTTATTGTCATTTTTCGCTAATATGGTTTATGATAATATTACTACAAAAAAGCATTTTTCTTTTTTGCTAGGTTCGCCATCAAACTAATCATGCTCGTCAGTGGCGGATCTACAAATTTTCAGAGTCGGGGAAAAAACCTGAGATTGCCGCCCCTTCAAACATGAATTTGCCGGCCGGGGCGGTACAGAGCTATTCTTTGATTTTGCCGCCCCCTGATGGTTTCCGCTTGGGACAGTAGCGCTAAAAAAAAGGTCACCGTCACACGAATTTTCCATTTACCGCTCCTTCAAACATGAATTTGCCGCCCCCCTGAAATTGTCGCCCGGGGCAAGCGCCCCGGTTTGACCCCCCCTAGATCCGGCACTGATGCTCGTGGTATTCCTGAAGGTAGTTTACCCAGGTGACGCAAACTACCTGGCAAATACAAACCCCCTTTGTCCCAATATACGAATGGCAACTGTTAACCGACCTTAACATCCAGATAATTCACTGATGTAATAATATTTACTGACTTTGTAATGTTACAGATGATCTCTGTAGTTTCCATGATAAAACTGTAACTGGACCTGCTCCGATCTAACCGGTGCGTATTAAGCAAGTCACACTCGTCGCTCTGCACTGGCATTCGGGAGGACGAGGTTTCTAATCCTGTCCAGGGCCGGCATTATAGGGGGAGGGGGAGGGGTTAAAGTACTCCGACCCAAGGGGAGACCCGGCCCTAGAAATGAAAGCAAATTTTAAAATCTGGACCCATGATTTTAAACATTTTTGCAACAAAATTCTCTGACTTTATTAAAAAAAAAAAAAAAGATTAAAGTAAAAAAAATTGTAGGGGAGAAGGGAGGGGGCTAAGAATTCTTACCCTAGGCCCGAGAATCCTAGCGCCTGCACTGGCCCTGTCAACTACATCTCGGTTTTCCATTGTTTCCCGAAACGACACGAGGCAAATGTAGGGATGATTCCTGCAAAAATGCCATGGCCCAATAAATTCCTTTCCGCTCCTCGTAATCCCCCCCCCCCCCCCGCCTCGCGGCTCTAATGACCTCGACGTCGACGAGGGCGAGAGCAAAAAAAAAATCCAAACTGCAGTATTCTGTACAATAGAAATATTTTGTACCGTTGACTGAAAACTTTTGTGGTTGGGGATGAGGGGAAACTTGTTTTCTGCCGTCACCATCATCAAGGGTTTTCTGATATTCAGCAACAGCGACAGCCTTCCACGCCTCCCTTTTTTCTGCCAATCTCAGTCTATATATTTTCCAATTATCATTATGTCATGAATCATTTTATTCCTTCGCCGACCTCTTCTCTTCTCTCCGTTTACATTCCCCTCCAGAGCAGTTTTAAGCAGGCACTCATTCCTCAGCACATGACCAATCCACATCCTTTTTATTTATGTTCCTTATTGGTTTTGAGTGACCTTTGCTCTCCTAATCGCTCCAACACTTCATCACTCCTTACTTTGTCTTTCCAGCTTATTTTCTCCATCCACCTCCATATCCACATTTCGAAAGCTTCCAACCTCTTTAGATCTTTGCGTAGCGTCCTTGTTTCTGTCCCATATAGTCCTACGTAGGCATTGAAAACTATTGTCGTTAAGAAACGCGATTAGGCTAGGGTTCCAGAACTTTTCCTCCAAGTCCGGGGACGCTTCACAACTTTTTCACCAATATCCGGGGACGCTTTCGGCATTTGTCCTAATTACGCGATGTACTTTTATAAGTTATATGATTAATTGTTGGGTTAACTTTAAAGTGACATATTGTTTATATTTTGTATTTTAAATGAGAATCACAGACAGACATGTTGCACACAGCAAGGAGACTTGATTTTCCAAAGCTGTTGTGTCAAAGACGCAGTATCCTTGTAATTTTCTTTTATTCCTAGGCACGTACAAGGAAAGAAGTGCGCTTCATATCTCTTGCTTTAAACGAATGCATTAGCAAATCAGGACTTTTAAAGATCTCTCGCTTGATTAAAAACATTCTGAGGACAACAGCAAAAATCCGGGGACATTGCGGGGACGAAATCTGTCCGGGGACAGAGAGCTAAAAACGGGGACTGTCCTCGGCCAACGGGGACGTCTGGTAAGCCTAGATTAGGAATGTTACAAAATATATCTGTTATGTCACTGCTGGAGATTAAATTAATTTAGCGACGTGAGAGATGAACGAGATAAAAAAAAAAAAAAAACGACGGTGAGCCGCCCAATAGAAGCTTGGCACAATGTAAAATTGGCGGTAGTTAGTTACGAGTTACGGCTGACATGCTCAGGAGTCAATAAACGGGAGTTGACATTGACCTGCGAGATGACGGAGCTGGACACGTCTAGTTGATGCAAACAAAGTTAACTTCTACAGTATGAAACTGTTGACTAGATTCGTACTGAGCAAGCTTCATTCCGTTCATTTTGAGCAGAAGGCTATTTAGCTTACCGATATTGTTACTATGGGCGTATCAGTAGTTAATAGAAAGAAAAAAAAGAACACACACACACACACACAAAACACAAACACACAAAAAACATGGTCAGAAATCAAGTTTTTTTAGTGCATTAAAAACTTCAAAATTCAGTCGTAAGTAAGAGAACAGTGTAAAATGTAGTGACAGGTTGCTTCAAATTTAGTAACGATTATATATACGAAAATGAAAGTTATAATGTTGCTACAATGGTGCTAAGATGTCCTTCATGCGACAAAGCAAAAACTACGTCCACCAACAGAGAATCCAAAAAATCTTAATACAGAAAGGACACATCCTTAAGCGTAACATCAGCGATGCTCTAGTATTTTTCACATTTAAATAAATACTATGAGCCAAAAATTGCATTCTGCGATAATTTCCAGAAACAAATCTAGCAGCCCTTCTTTACAGGAGTTGGAGAAGGTGCAAAGAAGTGCTGCTAGATTTGTTTCTGGAAATTATCGCAGAATGCAATCACTGACAGATATAATAAAAGAGCTGAAATGGGATTCATTGCAAGACAGGAGGAGGATGAGGAGGGTAATGGGGGTGTACAGGGCGTATACTGGCGATGAGGCATGGGAAGATATTGCAGTAGGTATGAAAAGTAGGTCATGGAAGTTAAAAGATGACCATGACCACAAGCTGGCACTCGATTTCAGGAACAAGGGTGTGGGAAGATTCTCTTTTTTAGGTAAGGGTGCCAGGAATTGGAATGAGTTACCAAGGGGAATGATGAATAACTTACCGAAAACGTTAAGAGAATTTAAAGTTAAAATTTGTAGAGGGCAAATGTAGGTGGGTGTAGGATAGGGGGAAGTTGGGTGTGTAGGGAAATTGCCACCGGAGCCTGTGCTCCATTGCAATTAAATTAAAATTATGGCCTTCTAGGATACGTAAAAACATCCGAAACAGAATCAACAAAGACTGGATGAATAGCCATTAAGGTTACAGGAGTCCTTTCCCGGAACATTTACAGAACTATCGTTCGAATTGGCGATTGGTTTATGAAATTAATTTTACTTTTTATAACATATTTCCCCTCCACCCGTGGGCATTTGGTCGGTCGTGGAAATCTGAAAAGTTGGAAAGCCTTATTACAATACACTTTCAACTTCAAATCCGGTAACCGGTTGGTCATGAAGATACTGAAGGGATAATATAATAACAAACGCAAGGTGCTTTGTACAGTACTTAGTTCTTTGTTAGTGTAATTTTCGAACATATCGAGTGCAAGGGTGTACAGAGCTGTATAAAAAAAGTGAAGTTTACATTTCTATATTAAAAATAAAATGTGTTCGGATAATTGTCGTTCGGATTGTCGACGTTCTACACACTATAGTATTTAGATGCATACCTGTGTTAAAATAAAGCAACGAATTTAAAGTAAGAAGCAAACAGTTCAGAATTTTATATTGTCTCTGGCTGAGAGCCTTGGAGCAGTGCTGCCAATTCTACGGATTTATCCGTAGATCTACGGATTTTTATAAAAAGTTAAGATTTTCGGATTTTGTTAAAATATCTACGGATTTCTGATACTTTTTTATTTTCCTTATATTGGGGTTTTGTTAAACCTTGAGCGTATAGTGTTAATATGTTATAGGATTGTCAATAATTGTGATCATTTTCTTGTAACCACCATGGAGGAAGGAATAATACCTTCCTCCATTGTAACCACTCGTGTGAACCTACGATTGAAATAAAGCTTATATTTTATGTGATTATAGATCTTAAAAGACCGTAATACAAAACTATCGGCGCACTTTTTATGCACGGTGACACACTCGTACAGAAGATATGCTAAATTTAATGTCAAAAAAGTACTTAAAAAGAATAAAAAATAAAAAAGTGTAGGTACAGCAGCGTGATGATGTTGTATAAAGCATATTCAGACATATTTCTTACTTTCAATGTTGAATATTATTTTGTATTCCGAATTTTAAATAGAATAAAAATTTAGCCTATCCTTAATTTTGATCTTCAATTATTATTGTTTCAGTCTTTCAAGTTAGCAAGTCTGCGGATTTTTTTACCCAATATACGGAAATTGTAGCGGCCATCTACGGATATTCAAAGCCAAGTGGCTGGCAGCAGTACCTTGGAGTTTATTTTTAATGCACAGATCTGACAGTCACAATGACCCTTGTTCGAAACACTGGCCTTTGTGCGTATTTTGCCTTTCGGTATGCGCTCAAGCGAACACCAGTTTAATTCCGCAATACATCCCCTGGCTGTTTTTCTTTCCGTTCCTAGACAACATGGGTTCAGGCAAGGATATTCATGCGAATCTCAGTTGGTTGGATATATGCAAGATATTTCAGATGAAATGGACAAGGGAGGCCAAATTGATAGTGTAGCGCTGGATCTTTCAAAGGCGTTTGACAGAGTAAGCCACAAAATGGTAGTAAATAAGGTAAAAAGTATTGGAGTGGATGAGAAAGTGATTTGCTGGGTAGAAGAATTTTTAAAAGGTAGAAAACAGAAAGTTAGTGTGGGAAATGCGGTATCAAAGGAAGTGGAAGTAAAAATGGGAGTGCCACAGGGTAGCGTATTGGGACCATTGCTATTCATTATTCTAATGAATAATTGTGTTGATTGTTTACTATCTGAAATTAGATTGTTTGCAGATGACATAATGCTGTATAAAAGGATCAAAACGATAGAGGACTGTAAACAGTTGCAGGCTGATCTGGACAGGATATCTAGTTGGGTTGGTAAACATGGGATGAAGATAAATGCAAAGAAGAGTCAGCTAATTAGATACACAAATAAAAAACAAAAGGTAAATTATGAATATAAGGTGGGGAAAGAATTGCTTACTGAAGACTTGAAATGTAAATATCTTGGCATTACATTTGATAACAAGCTTAACTGGGCAGGACACATTGGACAGGTGGTAGGAAAAGGTTTCAAAACTCTGCACTTGTTGGAAAGAGTGATGAGAGGATGCACGAGAGAAGTAAAGGAATTGGGTTACAAAACTTTGGTAAGACCATTGCTCGAATATGGTAGTGTAGTATGGGACCCACATTTTACGTATCAAATACAGGAGTTGGAGAAGGTGCAAAGAAGGGCTGCTAGATTTGTTTCTGGAAATTATCGCAGAATGCAATCAGTGACAGATATGATAAAGGAGCTGGAATGGGATTCATTGCAAGACAGGAGGAGGATGAGGAGGGTCATGGGAGTGTACAGGGCGTATACTGGCGATGAGGCATGGAAAGATATTGCAGTAGGTATGAAAAGTAGTTCATGGAAGGGAAAAGATGACCATGACCACAAGCTGGCACTCGATTTCAGGCACAAGGGTGTGGGAAGATTTTCTTTTTTAGGTAAGGGTATCAGGGATTGGAATGAGTTACCAAGGGGAATGATGAATAACCTACCGAAAACGTTAAAAGAATTTAAAGTTAAAATTTGTAGAGGGCAAATGTAGGTGAGTGTAGGATAGGGGGAAGTTGGGTGTGTAGGGAAATTGCCACCGGAGCGAGTGCTCCATTGCAATTAAATTAAATTAAATTAGACCGCCTCGGTCTCACGGGACGATTTTTGTCGCTGCCATTTGAATACCAGCGAGGTATTGAACATCAAAAACAGTTTAACCTTCACAATGACAACATATAAAAAATATCCTCAGTTGAAAATTAGTGGGAAAGGTCAACGGAAGGTTTAAACAAAACCAATTCTCAGCAACAGGAGAAACATCATCATTAGCTCCCGTTAAGGCCGGTTTACACGTAACGTCTTGACACGTTTTACTTGATCAGGTAAAAAGTATCAGAAAAAAAACATTGTATGTGGACAGCAAAACGGACGATTTACCTGAACTGAACGTAGACACGAACTTCGAGAAAAAGGATCGGCGGGAGCATTGTTTTCGGTCTTGACTGAAGTTTCCCTTTCACTCTTTAATAATTTCTCAACTTGTGCGGAATCAAATAACTTTTTGAAAACATTTAAAGCAGCGGACTTTTCGAATCTACGATTCTACGCCTGTAGTCACATGATTTGTTTACGGAATTCATTGAGTTACCCTTGTATACGGCAAGTTAAAGTCAAATGACTTCTGTGACAGAGACAAGAAAATCAAGCAAATGCTTTAATTGAGAAATGTAAGGAAGTGTATCTTGGAGATATAAATGAAACGGATATGAAAAATATCAATTCTTTCGTTCAATCTTTCGTAAAGTGTTGCTAAAAATTAAGAAGTCACCACGTTCTTGTGCCGATGATATTTACAAACCTTATCTTATTTTAAAATTAAAAAAATGCCCCAAAAGAAACAATTAGCAATATAAAGGACAGCAAATTGAAATAAGGGCCTGTAACCATTCGTAAATAATTACGCCCGTCTTCAGGTTCGTCATTCATGACGTAGTTCCCGAAGCAAATTCAGATGAAAGAATCTTTTCCTCTTCAGCAACCATCTTCTAGACATGTTTCACTTTTTAATCTCATCAGACATAGTGTAATAACCATTAAAATTAATGCTTCATCCGTACTTAAAAAAAAAAACTGAACCAAAGATGGAATTTAAAAACGTAAGAATGTGGACATGATTATCTGACGTCTTGCCTGATAAAGTAAAACGTCAGTCAAGACGTTACGTGTAGACCGGCCTTTACGTAAAAAAAGTTATTGACAGTAGTTCATTGTTTACATTTTACGTTGTACCTTATTTTAATCATAGTTAATAACTATAACAACTACTATTGGCCAGTTATATAGTTCTACTCCCAGACTCTTCTTCCTGCTCATAAAAAGTCGAAAACGAACTATAATCGAAAAGTGAAGTACACAATCATCCATTGTCAATATATATTACAACAATCCAGAAATTACATCCATTAACTAAAAGTGTACCTAACTGATATGAAACGTTAAAAATAATTATTCAAAGTCTTTAGCTGTATTCCGAATGCATTAAACTGTAAAATAAAGTAATATAAGAAAAGTAACCAAAGTTAATTGCAGAGGAAAAGTCACTATAACAATACAAATCAACGTTGACAATACAGCTGGCTACGATGTTATGACGACGATTGCATTTTTCACCAGTGAGTACTAAATATTTTCATTTTACAAAAACACTGTGAATAAACTATTAACCCTAAACAACTGTTTGACGGCAAACCATACAAAATTTATCGAAAATCTTTCGATACATAATGCTAAGTGCTGTGAAACTGGATTGTTTATATAACTATTTGCCAACGAATAACGTTTAATACCAGGAAGCAAAATGGGTTGAGATTCACTGGAAGACGGGAGGAGGGTGAAGAGAGTCCTGGGAGTATACAAGGTGTATTCTGATGATGATGCTTGGAAACATATCGGCGGAATAATTTAAGAGTAGTGCTTGGAAGGGAATAGATAGCTATGACCACAAACTGCTGTTCGATTTAGCGCATAAGGGAGTGGAAAAATTTTCTAAGAAAGGAGTCAGAGGTTGGAATATGTTACTAACGGAAGTGACGAATAGTTCACCAAAACGTAAAACTAAAGGGCAAAGGCAGGCGGATAAAAAGGGGGGGGGAATCGTCATCAGAGCATGCGCTACATAGCAATTAAATTAAACTATCACAGAGCAAGCGTAATCAAGTTGACAGCTGCCTATGTCAGGTACATTAAATGGGAAGTACCAACTTGTTCTGCCAGAAGTGAACTCCGTGAAGAAAAGTCACAACACAGACGGCAGCTTTCTTACCCACCACCACAGACTGCTGTTGCTCGTGCCAAACACTACTGCGAAATGACTTTCCTCAGTCGCGCGCAACTATTTGACTCGTGTTCTTCAATTGGTCCGACCCCAACATGGCTCCAGCGCTTGCTCTGGTAAACACAATGAGCAGGCATTATCTCGCTGCAAACACATGTACACGGATTTGTTCTCATCAAGGAGAGCCTGCTTAAACACTGCAAGCACGTGATGGGCCATTGGCTGACTCAAGACTTACAACTGAGCACTGATTTATTGGTAGCATTTTTATTATTGGTCACATTGATGCAGTTCAGCTTCGAAACCTTCTCCAAGCCGCTAGATGACTACGTTTTCTACGAATCACTTTTTTATGCTCGGTTGCGGGTTTTTTCTTCACAGTCAGTTTCCCAACTAAGTAGTCTTAAGGCGGGTTTACACGGTTCACTCAAGATGAATCACTCGCAGTGAAAGTGAATATGAATTCACTTCTCGTTTACTATTACCATTACTATTACTCCGCGATTCACTAAAAGTGTTTGGCGGAGTGTGCATTGCACTTATCAGGAAATGTAATGGTTTGGAAGGGATATACGGGATATGGCAGGTGGCGCCCATGGGCTATTGTGAAGAGCCATCCAAGCATTCGCCTGGAGCGATCTAGGGAAACCATGGAAAACCCAGATCAGGATGGCCGTATCATCATAAAATAAACCATTCAATTCACTTCAATACGGCAACAAACAATCTTGTGAGTGTTGGAGTGCATTTAATTTTCAGAAACCTCGCCTAAAGAATTAAAACTTACATCGTGAAGAAACTTAATTGAAAAAAGAGAAGTTGGTGGACGCGAAATTGGATTTTGCGGCGTGGTAGAATGAGTATTGGACGACAAAACGGCATTTAAAAATCATCTTAAAATGTATAAATCACAAAGATTTGCTATAAAATAATATTCACTACTAATTACAAAACAGGACACTAATGAGAAAATATCTTCCGGCTAAGCTGAAGCTAGAAACTACTGGTAACTGCTTTGATACATATTCACTTTACCTACAAGCACAATTTACACAACATTTTTCTGGTTTTAAAACTTCAGTTAATTCACTAGTACACCTGGTTCGGATAGTTTTAAATTTGCGCTTGATGTCTTCTATGTTCAAAAGTAGGAGATGCAGTTCTTTAATTATGTCCTCCGTACCACCATCCCTTATGTTTTTATAAGTTTCAAATTTTATGTTCTATAAACACTCGTTATTATGGAAAGAACTTAAAAATAAAGAAATATTTCTTCTTTCCTTTTGGAAATCGTTATGTGTTGAAAACAAAAACAATCAGAAAAAAACAATTGCGACCGATCCAGGAGTATGTTTCACTTCGATATTTTGACTGTTTACACGCTTCACTCTTGATGTTTCATCCGAGTGAAACACCAAAAGTGAATGAAAAGTTGAACCCGAGCCAACTTCTTTCATCCGTCATCTTGGATGATCACTTTGGGTGATTCTCTGTTTACATAGTTCACTGCGAGTGATTCATCCGGAGTTATTACGAAAAGTGAACCGTATAAACCGGCCTTTAGCAGTCTATCCTGCTGAGGTCGCTGAGATTCTCGAGCTTTGGAGGTGGAAGAAACTTTCATTATTCAGGGCAACAAGGTAGAGACAATTGGTGGTGAACGCGAATCACCAGATTCTTTCTGTACCGAACACCTGAACCTCTGAGCAGTGGTTATGGTTTGAGGGCAAAGGACGATGATGATGGCAATTTTTCGGACGGATGTGAACTTTAAACTTGACGGCCATATTGGGTCTTTCGAAAGAGTAGGATCGGATGGACGAGCACTGGGCTTCACTGCCTCTCTCCTGTCATCTCTCATCCACAACACACGCACAAACCATCAGTCATCTTCACATGCAGTGATACCACACTAAGAAAGGCAAAGAGAAACCACCCTGTTTACATCTGCCCGGGTGGATGATACTATAATCTCCCTACGCCCAGATAACGCTGTGGCACCTTCTTCTGACATCACATACGGGATTTGGAGGGTGTGCAAAGAAGGGCTGCTAGATTTGTCTCTGGAAATTACCGAACACAATCATTTAGTGGTATGAGAAAGGAGCTGGAATGGGATTCATTACAAGGCAGGAGAAGGTTGAAGTGAATCAAGGGAGTGTACAAGGCGTATATTGGTGATGATATTTTTTTATTAGATCCACGAAATTTTTTATCAAAAGAAAAATTAAAAATATTCACAAATCTGAAGTACTCTTGTCTAATTCACTCGGTTTTTAACACTCATGAAGCAGTGATCGAACTGATTTTAAAGCTGACGACTGAAAGAGATGTTCGAATAACGTATTTCACGAGGTTCTCAGCACAATGGTCTATTAAAGCTTTAACAAACTCGGTTAAGCTTACGGCAAGTGTGATAATGTGACGGATTTATAAACAGATTGCACAACATTCATCATAACAGAGGAAACAGACGCAAGGGCGAAATTGGGTAGATCCACTAGGAATTAAATAGCACGTGCAGAGGGATCATACAGTTGTTCAAAGTCAACCGCAATGTATTTAATATGAGCATGCGCTTCAGCGCAATTAAATTAAATTTTAAAAAAATAATAAAAAGACACTTACTGGACTTATCCGACTTCTGCGAGTGAACCTCAAACATTCGACCTACGTTTATTTACACACTTTGGTACATCGGTACTAGGTCCCTAGGATAAACCTTAGATTTTTTTAATTGATGAGATGAGCAATTTGTTTAGTTGGAACACCACATAATAGATCGACAATCTTCTGCTAATCGCCCAACATTAGTACATCTATACACAATTTCCGTGGCCTCGCATCCGAAAGACGCGGTTTCGAATCCCCGTCCGGCCATCCAGATTTGGGTTTTCCATTGTTTCCACAAATCACACCAGGTGGGATGGTAGCTTCAAAAGGCCGTTACCGAATTCCTTCCCGTTCCTTGCCCTCAGTCCTTTCTCGCTACTAATGACCTCGACGTGGTGTAAAGCCCTAAGTATAGGCATACAATTCCCGTTTTCCAATTTTTTTCTTCAATTCGTTTAAAAGTTTCGGTTGATGGTTCCTTCACAAAGGACTCTCCTTCCTGAGGCTGATCATATTATTTTAATCGATAATTAAGTATTTTTAATTTTAAAAATTGTTTTTGACGTTGAGGTTTCTGTTCACAGCACTCTTTGTATATATTGTAACTTACCTCTTTTCATACGACTGTAATTGCCGTACCATCACAGTATACGTTTCGGACAAGATGCACTCTAAAATTCTATTTGAAATCAAAATCCTTGTACCACGTATGCCACCATCATTGCATTTCAAGTGAAAGCTGGACTTAATTAAAAACAACCCTATCTGTAGACGTGGATGGTTCAGGTTAGTGTTGCAAATTGAACAAAAAGTTTTTTTTTCAGCTTTGTGAAAAACATTATGAAAAAACCTACCACCCTTGTTTTTTTTCTAAATTTGGTTTTTATATGTGATAAATTATAGTTTTATTTACGGAACTTACATTTTACAAGTGTGTTTTAAATCTTGCTGAATCATATAATGTCTTGCATAATGATTCATAAATGTACCTATATAGGTAACATAATTTTATTCATCCTCTATGTCAGTACCACATTCACTAGTATCAGCACTACCAACACTAGTTGGGTCTGGGTCGGAATTTTCTGTTTCCTCTTCTGTCTCCTCTATATCCATAACTTCAAAAATAGTTACATTTTCTTTTACTGGTTGTTCTTGTACTGTACGCAAAAGATTTTAAATTGTGAACAAAGTACACTCTGTGCATAAAGACTGCGCCGATAGTTCTGTATTACGGTCTTTTAAGTTTGAATTTAAATCTATCATCAAACAAAATAGGAGCTTTATTTCTTTTCAATCGTTGGTTTACGCCAACGGTTGCAACTTTGCAAGAAAACGATTCATAATTATTGACAATTTAATGAGTCAGTATCACTATACGCTGAGAGTATAACAAGTGTACGAATATAAGGAAAGCACAATAAGTAATAAAAAGAGGCAAAAAACCTCAGATAAATTTTAAATTCCTAATTTTTTGAAAAGATCCGTAAGTCTACAGATAAATTAGTAGGGCTGGCAGCACTAGTTCAAATAGTAAGTATTAAACCAAACAACGGGGAACGGTGATTCCTTCTCGCGCATCCTAACCTCTTCGAGAAGTCCCCGTTCATAAAAGAAAATTCCAGTCAATGTTGCCAATATTTTAGAATTTTTTTTCTACTAAACCAGAAAAATATAGTAGACTTAAAATTTAAGATAAGTAGTTAGAATAAACTCTAAAACAGTCATGTTAAACGATAAATGCCTTACAAATTTGAGATTTAGTAGTTATGAAAAAAAACGTGTTTTTGTTTCAAGACAGAAAAAAATTTTTTTTTTTTTTTTTTTTTTTTTTTTTTTTTTTTTTTTTTTTTTTTTGATTCCGCCAGGAGTTAACCTCATAACACTGCAGCGGTCAAACGCAAGACTCCACTAGAAATTCTTTCCGAAGTATATTTAACGGTTTCATGGCGGTTCAGGTTGTATTACAACCTAAGTTGTGCTTGAAAATAATGGTCCAGGCTGTATTACAAGTTTACAACGGAATTACTGCTTGAAAACAATACGTCTTGCGACTGACTACAGCAGTATTCCAACGATATTACTGAATGTTATTGTAGCGGAATCGCGATCTCCAGTAGACCCGACAATGATACATCTGTCGCCGTGTTACACTGTTGTGGTAAAGTTACAACGACAGACATCTAGCTTACCGACGGTCCCCGTTTCGAGTCCGTACGAGGGCATAAGTGTTGTATGTGAGTGTGCTTGTCGTATCCGTCCTGTGGTGTGTCTAGAATTACTTGAAAGATAATATACACATGGATGAAATAAAACTCATACTTGAACAAAAAAAAAATCTTGCTTACCTGACTGCCACACTCAGGGCCGCATTTAAGCATAGACAACATAGGCTGTAGCCTAGGGGCCCACATCACATGTTTAGTCTTGGGTCCCTCAAAGCCTAAATGCGGCTCTGATGACGCTAGTGAAATGTGTAATTACATTTTCGCTGCAGAATTGTCTGTCTTCTTGGTTGTGATCTGGTCACGACCTGCACATGTGTATCACTGTCTCGCCATTATGTTCAGTTGAAGCGGAAATGTTGTTGATCGAGACATCATCCATGTAGACCAGCCATTCGGAAAGGCTGGCCCTTTCCCAAACTTTTCCAACGGCAGGCACATTTCAGATTAGACTACGATTGTAACGGACCCCTTAATAATAATAAAAATAATAACAATTCGAAATTTACTAGACTGGAACTATCATTTGATAGCTCGACTCACATTTCACATATTGTGTTCTTACGTTTCCATTTATTATTTATTTTTGTATGTATGTATATATGTTCGTTTGGGCCAACTATGGCCAAGTTAAGCCTTTATTTGGTTTGAATTCGCTGTGGATGTATACACATCAGTGTTACAACTAGGGTTGTTAGTCCTAGAGGATACCTACAGTTTAACGTGGAATCCGAACCACGGAAGTTATGCCAGAGGTGAAGGTCGCGTTAAGGGCTTGTAAAAATCCCCGCCGAGACAGGGATTCGAACCAGGGACCTTTCGATCTCCAGTCAGACACCTTAACCACTGAGTCACCAGGCCGCAATCATTGTTTATTTTTATTATTATTATTTTTCTTTACCATCATTTATTTTTATTTTATCCGTGGAGCCCTTATAGCAGATTCGCGGACACCGGGGGGCGGGGGAGGGGGGCGCTTTACCCAGGTTGGGAAACCCTGATGTAGACCAGTGGTCCCAACGGGGGGAGGTACCAGTGGGCCCGCCGGTGGGCGTTAATGAGATTGTGGAGGGACGTTTATGATCCAAAGCAAATTTAGGGAGCGTTCAGGACCAACCGCCGACCCCCTGATTTCCGTTGTTATATCTTGATATAAGGGCTTCGTCAAAGAAGTTTTGAATTGCATTCCCAGTATCATATGTAACCGAATAGGATTTAGCGCGGTCAGCAATTTATTGGTTAACAAAACAAACAGATCTTCAATAATGGAACACAATGATTTAGCATATAACAAATAAGGCACCAAATATCGAAAAATTAGTTTCATTATTCCAAGCTGAGCCCTCTAATTAATAGTATTTTTCATTACATTTATTTGTTGATCGAACTATGAACAAGCTAAACACGTTGCAACACTATGGGTTATATTACTTATTACGAGATTAGAGTCGGTATGTTTGTTTTTCTAAAAAGGGGAAGTAAGTATTTTTTTTTAGAAAAGGTGCGGTATTTTTTTTTTTTTTTTTTAGAAAAGTAGACAGCAGGCAAAAATAGGTTGGGAATCTATGATGTGAACCATAGGTTCCCAACTTCTTTTCCTATCCCTATTATTCAAAAAACAAAAATTATCACACTCTCTTTTTTAATAAAAAAAAATATATTTAATGCCCCCTTTTTCAGAAAAAACGCTGACCCCAATTCTTGTAATAAATAATTGGCATAACTCATGCTACTTTAACTTTTTTGTCTCGTAATCAACTTTTTGAAACAGTGATTCGATAGCGTCTCTCTTAGGTGAAGTTTTCAACTTTTTCTATAGAAATACAAAGACAGATTTCTGAAATTGTTTTATAAAATATATTAACCATATTGGCTTATTGTTCACAGTTTGATCATCAAACAGATATTATATATATAAAAAATATTAATAAGAGAGCTGTTATCTGTGTAATGAAACTAATTTTTCGATATTTGGTGCCCTATCTTCAATCTTAAATCGCCGCGATCGATTATTGACAATCTGTTTCTTTTCTTAGCTAATAAATTGCTGACTACGCTGTGCCCTCTTTTGATAATTAAAATTAAACTAAAAACTTCTTTGCTGTAACCCTTAAAGCCGGATATAATACTGCGGGGGTGGCGGTTGGTCCGCAATTAGCCTTGGTTCTGTGATTAGAGCTGTGAGTGAACAAATTCTTTTAATTTAATTTAATTTCGCCCGAATGCTGTCCCTTTCACCCATGTTCGTTCTTATTCTACAACTTCACCTGGTCATTGTTTATCCGCTCCGCACTACAGATCCAGAACTAGTTCATTCGTTCTTTCTTTTCTTGCTAGCGGTGGGTGAGTCGTTCTGCAGTGCCAGTGGTGAGCGAATTCGTTAGAGTGTGACTGACCTGCCGATCCGCTTCTCTCTGTCTGCGGTAAGTTGTATTGTACTATATGTTCAGTTACGTTTTTAATCTAAATTACGGCTCAGGTGTATTTAAATGACCACTCAACACGTTTAAACATAATCGTACCGCTATATCTTTTTCTTATATTTGTCATTGTTCTGCTTTAAAGATGTGTCGGTCGCGAGTGAACCGATCTTCCAAAGCTGGTCAAATTGGCATAGAAATAGGAAGTAGGCTGCTGAAGGAGAAAATATTCAAATATTATTTGTGAACAGTAACTTGCATTCGATGTACGGCAAAAGATTTGTGAAAGTGGTAGTACTATGTGTTTTTACCTATAAATAAATTAATGTAAAATTAACCACGCTTTATTATTATCAAAAATTCCCAGAAAAAAGTATTTCATTGAAGCTACATTCTACATTTCATTTTTAGTGTTATATATTTCTTTAAAATTTGCGTTTAGTATCATTATTATTATATTATCTATGTTTATATGAAAGAATAATAGTAAACACAATATAATTCATGTTTCAATTTTTCACTCCAAAAAAATGTCTCTAGTGGGATATATAATTTTATATGCGGCTCGCGTTGTAATGATGCACTTCCAAAGTGGCCCGCAAGCTCGCACAGCAACTCAGCAAAGACATCGTCACTTTTTAGCTGCATTCTTACCGCTCGCAGCATGGGGAGAAAACAGCGGCGAGCAGCTATGACCCACTCACTGCTGAAGAGATGGCCATCGACTCTGACATCGATGAAATACAGGAAGAGGAAGAAAAAGGACCAGCCCTTCCTCTAACCGCCTTCTACGAAGGCAGTTATACAATTCTGGCTGTCGAACTCATGCTGGAAGTCAACGAATACATCCTGTGCTTCCCTGTGAAAGGGAGGGGGGGGGGGTTACGGCTCCTGGCTCCTACCACAGCATCCTTCACAATTACGACGCCTAGCGGCCTATTTAGATGAGAGTGGCAGATCCCTCGACGACCAACCAAGATGGTCGTTCGGGGCCTGCCTGCAGACGTGCCGGAGGAGGTGGTAGCTGCCGAGCTCTCCAGCGGCGGCATCGTCGCCTCCGCAGTTCATCAGATGCGCCGCCCAGGCACCGAGGAGCGTTTACCGCTGTACACGTCTCAGCCTGTGGATCGTGTACCGCGGGAGAAACGCTCAAGAACTATGCTCGGACGCAAGGTCCGCCTTGAACTCATGAAGAGACCTCCCCTAGCCCTGGCGCAGTGTTTTCGCTGCCAGAGCCATGGGCACATGGCCCGTGACTGCACCGCTGAGGAGCGCTGAGTCAGGTGTGCTGGACATCACAGAGTCCCCGAATGCAGCGTTCCACGAGACGGGGCGACCACCTGCTCCAATTGTTCCGGCCCCCACCCAGCATGCTACAGCGGCTGCCCCATTAAGCAGAACCTGCGCGCTAACACGAAGGCGACGCGCACCAACGAGTTGGTGCGCCCAGCCGGCATCCAGCTGCGACCGGATCTGAGCGATCCGCGACGGCGAAGAAGCAGTCCGCAAACCACCATCTGCGTCACCAGGCGGACTGCAACCACCATGAAAATATCATATCAACGTCATCATCCAGCTGCTACAACAGCAATCCTTGCTAATGACGCAAGTCTTAGCAAATGCAGCCACCCCGGGAACGACACACCCGAAGATGGCACACAAAAAATGATGACAACCTAAATAATCTGGAAGGAGATGTGCTCCCGCGCAAGAACTTCCACACATTCTGGGGGCAATGTCGTCCCAGATGATATAGTGTCAGCCGATAGATTATTTGGGTTGGACACGCATGGTCTATCTCAAGGCGAGTAGCATCGAAATTACAACTAAGAATTGGCTTCCGTTGCATCGACAACGGGTGATCAATTAAGTATCAAATAATACGGCGCCTCGATGCCAGCAAGAGTTCATAATAAATCTTATAACTGCCATCTCTTCCCTCTTTACCACTACTAATTCTTCGTGCAATATTCGGCCGGAATTCATCGTCAATGTAAGCCTTTGTTACTATCGTTGCAACGCTGGAACCATTGTGAATGACTCCCGTATCTCATAAAGCTCACGCAAATCCTCACGATGAACAACATAGTACGCACAAGTTAATCATACTGCATTTTCCATCAACAGTAAACAATGACGGTAGAACCGTCAACGCGTCCTAAAGCGCAACAGCGAATCTGAGCATCGTCGGAATGTATTATTTGTGAAGTAGAGAAGTGGCAACACTGTAACATGGTCTGTAGATGGAGGCAGCGCTTGCTGTACTTACGGCTCCTGTGCTATAGATGTCTCTGCTGTAGGGCGCCGCTATCCGTCATCTCGCAGCGACCACGGTCAACGTGGTGCACGGCGTGCTAGTCGGAGCGTCCCGGCGCCAAGCGACGCCGACGCCGCGTCGGTCGATTCTGCGTGGACGGACTCCGCCGCAATGCAGTTCGCCTGCTGACACCCCCGATATCCTGCCACTCGAGCGGGTCCGCCAAAAGTGTACTGTACTTTACACAACACATACTCATCACAGAAAGAACTAAGATCAAAACTGTTTCAAAAGTAAGAAATGCAGCCGGGAGCATAACATTCTCCACATCAAAGCAATGTGCTTTAAATACTAAAAATGTCATGAATACAGTCTTTTTAATTTTGCCATGATTTAACCCTAATGTATAGATGAAGAGGTTAGCACAAGATAGGAAAGGATGGAGGATTGCATCAAGCCAGTCGAAAGACTGATGACAGCATAAAAAATAAAAATAAATTTTTAAAAAAAACCCTAAAAGAAATAATCAGCTGACCTATCGGGAAACTTTGGTCCTTTAAAATGTCGTGGCTCATCCATGCGAAAATGCAAGAAACCTTTGCATTTGTGCATTATAAACCTTCACATTTTACAACGCACTGACTTTTTGTCATGATGTGTTTATGTTGTCTGGTCGAGTATATCTTTTTCGTTCCATCTGTGATCAATTCATAAGCACAGTAACTCAATAGTAGACCGCATAATGGTTCGCTGTTAAGAATTCTACTTTGTATTGTGTTTCTGCGATCCTGTGAGTAACTGTCATGAAATTAACTATCTAATAGTTTGGTGGTATCGACTATGGCTAATTTCGCACTCATCTAAAAGAGGTGAAAGTCATTTTCAGATGAAATATGACAGTCATAAGGAAATCTTCTATTTACTTTATAGAAAGAATTTTTTATTTATTTTTATTTTTTTTTTTTAGGTAATTACGCTTCGTCGACGTCGAAGATCATTAGAAGCGGAAAAAGTAGTTGAGTTCAAGGTCCTTTTGAAAGGACCATCCCGGCAACTGCCTGGAATGGCTTCTCCAAGACTGATGTTAGGTTCCCTTGCCTCTCTAAAGCCAAGCGTCTCAAATCCAATTGCCAACGTCACGTTAACCTAACAGACTTCTAACCAGTTTGCTTTCTACTTGTCAACATGTTGAGCCTTCTTCTTCACCTGATAAGGAATCTCGCCAAGATTAATACTGATGTTATCTGCCCCGCCAGATCCTAAGTTCGCCCACATAGCAAAAACTATAGAAAATTCTGCACAAGCAGCATACCAATCCACGTTATTGGCTCTTCAAAACCCTACATACCTCTGTGGCATTGCGAGCAGCAATCGATGTCGGAATGGTGGGTGACACTGCTAATTAGCAAGGGGGCGTCCAAAAGGGGGGGGGAGGGGGCGACAGACGTCATCGGACTAATGTGTATGGAGCTGCTTGGACTGTCATAAGCAGGAAGGTATTGAATGAAAGCCAATTTGAGTGAAAAAGAAACACTGGTACAAAAAAAGATAAATATCGCATTACCATTAATATTAAAAAGATTCTGCCTTTTTTTAATGACTTCGACGTCGACAAGGTGTGAAGCCATAAGTCAAATAAATCAAGAAGGTCGGATCGAATAGATTATGGCATTATTGGATTTGGAAAATGCTAATTTGGGAACGATATCAAAACTTTTGAAGAACTCAGATCTAAAGAATCAACAATAAGAATAATTTGTAATTGATATATTAACTAACTCTTTTTTTTAAAAAAAAAAAAAATCAAAACATAATCATAAAGGTTCTTTTATGAAGAGGATGAAGCAAAATATTTGCCGATTACATTTTATTTGCGACTACATGATTAGGGCAACTTTTCGTGGACCACTTGTTGAAGAATACTGCTTTAGGGAGCTAATGATTCTCCCTTCCTAACAAGGTGAGATCACTAATTCAGCGACCTGGAAGAAGTAATCATTGAGTTCGATTTCTTTCAAGACTTCGGTAGATGACCTGATTGCCTACACAAGACAAATGCCCTTCTCGTTAACTGAGGTCTCTGTTGCAACTGGAAGTTATGAAACACTTGCTGGTTAGCTGCTTCGATCTCCGGTGGTTAAAGAAAAATTTCTCCACTCGGCACTTGGCAAGCACGGAAGGAAGATGATGGTGCAAGATATCTTATCACCACTATTTGTACCAGTCCCAGTGGCGGATCTAGGAATTTTTCGAGATGGGGCAAAAACTGTGAGATTGCCCATCCGCCACTTCCAACATTATTTTGCCGCTCCCATTGTCACCGACCCATTGTTACCACCAGATTGTCTTCGCCCGGGCAGTAACTAAAGCAAAAAAAAAAAAAAAATTGGTCTCCGCGACATAATTTGCCGCCCTTCAAACACAATTTTCAGTCTCCCACCCCCCTCCCTCAAGCTGCCACCGGGGGCAAGCGCCCCTGTTTGCTGCTCTATAGATCCGGCACTGACCAGTCCCCACCGTTAAATCCAAAACTCTTGGGGAGTAGGGGCTTGCCACGCTAGTACGTCCGTTGGAAGTGCACATATAACGTGGCAGCTTGTTTGGTGTACTTTAGAAGAGGTGGATGCCGAGCGCGTACGTGTTTTCAGCCCCTCGCTTCAATCATATCTCAAGCATAACACAAAAAAAACACTACACTGGTCAAACTCACTTCACAGATATCCACATATCCACTAAACGTTCCACACTATGGAAGGCAATGGGAATACCTCGTACACCCCATTTGGAAGTTCCTCACGGCAAGCGTCTACGCCTCGACACGTATGTTGCACTATACTTTTTTCCTTTCATATGTTTTTATTGTAGTGATTACTCTCCATGTCTTTTGGCAGCCCAGCGAACGTGACATTATCACCAAGCCTTGCTGCAGGTTAGGGAGCGTCAATAAACCACGTAGCTTCATTTTAGCCTCCTGTGAACACCCCACCCCAACCGTAGCCCGAAGTGGATTTTGTCTCCACCCTCCCCTCCCTCCCACTACGTTGCACGAAGCTTTTTCCCTCTATTGATTAAAGACGACATTTTTTACTGTTTTCTCTTATCAGAATATGGTAAATTATAAACGGAGATAATTAAATGACGGAAATAAATATTCACATACTGTTCTGTGTCTCATTTTAACTGCAACAAAATATATGAATGAAAAGCTACGTGACCTGGCTCTCAACCCCCCCCCCCCTCCCTCCACATAGCCCAGCGTAGCTTTCCAGCCAACTCCCCCCCCCCCCATACCAAACTACGTAGTTTATGGACGCTCCCTTAGTGATCGTTTTCAAAGCTTCACACGTGAAAATATCAGGATAACCTCTCTTGATCAGATGTGTCTTCTTAAACGAGCTATATTTACAAACTATACTAGATGTTCATCCTGTGAACGTGAAAAACATTATAAACATTTTCAACTTTTTTCCCCCTATTTTTTGGCGAACTGGATGACCTGTTTCTACTAATGTACAAATTGTATTAAATTTATTAAAATTAAACTTTTTTATTTTGTATACAACTGAAAATTAATATCCAATTGTATTAATTTTAGTCTTCTTGTGTCGGAACTCGTATTTTTATGTAGCTTTCGGACTTCGTGTTTCTTTATATCTTAAATCACAGTCGCCAGGGATACATGTCCCGGTTAAACTCGTTCAGTGCTTTAATTTTCAAACTTATTACCTGAATTCCTCATACTTGAATGATAATAAACTTTATATGACGTCTTTATTAAAGCATTATTCGATAGGTATGGATCCGAATATACAAGGCACTGTGCTCGCATTAACAGTTCATCATCAACTCAAACACACACACCTATTACCTCGCTCGCTTTCTGTTTGTTACTCCGGTTGTTTCCATGACTACTAATCTTTCCCAGAATAACCTTAAGCCTTTTGTAATTTATCCATGAAGCTCGTTATGCCACACACTTATCACAAACATTTGTTCTTGTGTCCCGTTGCTGTCTGCTCCCATAGTGTTATTCTGATCTTGTAAATTGAGAAATTAAATTACAAAAACAATAATTTGATCTAAGAAGGCAGCGCGCAATATTTGGCAGGGATTTTCATGTACCCTTGACCCGACCTTCAGCTTTGGCGCGCCATGCTTTGTAACGTGAAATGCGCCAGTGGTAGAGGTGCGACCACAGTGGATCGGGACAGGATCGATGCCTGAGCCACTTATTGCGGTTTCCAAGGTAAATGATGAGGTGGTAGTCAATCTCGGCCTCAACATTATACATTTCACAAACAAAAATACACTTATAACACAGTAGTTACACATTTCGCAGACAGAATAGAATAAATGCTACAGACCTGACAAATCCACTTCTATGATGGGTAGGGTTCATGCCCTCCCACTCTCATGGTTACACACCGGATGCCTGTGCACATGTGCCGGTGTCTGCTGGTCATCCGATACGAAGTATATACGTAACAATAACATCAAGCATCAGTTAGAGATTTTAGAACAACTTTTCATCTAAAAGAGATATTACGGCTCGCTGACAGCAGCGTCATTGAAACTGGAAATGTATCACGAATAATGAACTGTAAGAGAATCTAGTACGGCATATTTTAAGGCATTATTCCAACGGTATTGTGAGTCAGTGGTTGGGGTGTCTGACTAAACAGACGAAGCGACTTTCCGACGCGCGGCGGTCGAGGTGGCGGCCGCCCCAACTGTTCACACGAGGCGACTTTTCACCGCCTCGATCGCCGCGCGGCCGCATCCTCGACCGATACGTGGACTGTCTATTTGGGGAGTATAGCTCAATTCTTTCTGTACTGGAATAGCCACGTAGCAGGAGTTACCAAATGCTACGGGCCACGCGCCTTCGGGGGGGGGGGGGGGACTCGCGCCAGTTCCCCTGGACGGCGAAAACCAGGGCCCATTCTTCACATTTGCTACGGGCCCCGCGCTATCTTAATCCGGCCCTGAATACTTTGTAAAACAATGGATGCCGAAGACGAGAATGAAATGTTTCTGTGGTTACTGTACCGACGGTGGAACAGGAGAATAAAAAAAATTCTGATATCAGTGTTTCTGAATCAATTTCATTCATTTTTCCCTAGTAAAATGAAAAATATGAAAACGCTAGTCATAAAAAATATGATTGCCACATTTATTAGAACCAATCAGACACTCAAACTGTATTTTATCGTTCAAAAGTACAGATTAAGATAAAAGTTAAGATAAAGTTTCGGTACTGGATCAATAGAAAAATATCAAATTTCAAAGTCTATAACGTGTATTGTTAAAAGAATATTAAAACTGGAAAAAATATAAGAAAAGTGAAAAATAAAAAAATAAATTTGAGCTTTCAATATTTATTTAATGTAATTGTATATTACGTGTTTTAAAATTGAACACTAAAGTGTCATGATACAAAAAAGGGAAAAATCTTCATTTCTTGATCATTTTCTTCAGTTGGCCGTGTCGTCGCGACGCCTTCACGCCTCGAGTTCGAAATAGACGCGGCGGCGCCGCCGCGCGTAGTCGCGAGGAAACCATGCGCCGCGCGGCGCCACTGTCGGCGTTTTGCCGTCGCCGTGTAATGTAAGAGCGTGCATTTGGCCGCGCACGGCACTGAGTTAACAGTCGCCATCCGGCTGTCGTGTGTTGCAGCGGCAGTGGACGGCTGCTACGCAGCGACCGGACGGCGTTTTGCCGTCGCCGTGTAATGTGAAAGCGTGCATTTGGCCGCGTATCAGTCGCCGTCCGGAAGTCGCGTGTGGCAGTGGACGGCTGCTACGCGGCGACCGGACGGCGTTTTGCCGTCACCGTGTAGTGCGACAAGGACCATGCTATTCTTCACGCCACTGAAAGAATGTCGCCGTACGAGTTTCTACCGTCCGGTCAAAACCGTATAATGTGAAAAGAGCCTAAGGTGAACTATAGAAAACTAAACTCTGGTTATGCAGCCCAGGTTCTTCACGAAGCCAAATCTGAAAACTCGTCAAAAAAAGTTGACTTTCAAGATTTCTGTCTGTTTGAAATTTCGACTACTGAAACAAAGGGAACAGGATTAACTGATGCTGACAAGTGAAAACATCAGTCGAATAACAAAAGCTTGTATCTGATTTGCTTCAAAGCTTTCTCTGAAGTTCTTGAATTAAAGGATCGGATAGCTGTCGTGCCCTGATTGTCTTCTCCTCCGCCCTTGGCTGCAATTTGAGTCCACTTGACTGGACCGTGAACTTACCGATGCTTCGTTTTGCGTCACTAGACACCGTATGACCCCAGCGTCGATGAATCTGCACATACCACCAGCGAAAACATTCCTCAGTGCATCCCAGTGCAACTCAACGTTTTTACCAAGGTGCTTTAGCAATTACTATGTACCAGTTCTGCGTGTCAACGTATTAAAGTCCATATAACTGACGATCTTTTTGAAAATAAATACAGGGATGTCATATAGACCATTTAATTTTAAATTTGGTTATACTGCATCTTTTTCTCTCTATTGTCTGTCATCAAACAGCCTTAAGCACTGACATTTCATTACTTACCAGTGTAATCAAAACAATAGTACAATCAGTTGAAGCCATTCTTAAATCGATGTTCGGTAAAATTAAATTATAATTATTTAAAATTTAATTTCACAATTTATAATACCAGAATATCATTATGGGGGCATAAAGTAATGAGACACAGAAAGTTCTTCATTTTCATCTGTAAACAAAATAACAAATGATTTTATTTAAAAAGATTCAATATATTTTTACATCAGTAACAGATAGGTCACCCGGTTAACATATAATCACTGCCAGCCATCTATAAGAAACACGTCAGTAATGAAATATTTCAAAAGTTGAAAATGTTTATAGAACTCTTCACATTCGCGGGATAAACGTGTAGTATAGTTTACAAGTTTTAGTCAAATATTATTCCAGAGTTGCATTTTTCCTGTAAGTGATAGTCCCTTTAGACTGAAATGACATCAAAGATTAATAGACTAAACCAGAACGACACATACATCGCAGAACAACAGTACTGACAATGAAGTCTTCACGGGTGTACCGCCGGATTGTCGTCTTCTTCAGGACGGAGTTAGTCGTTGAAATATCATGTTACCACAACATAATCCGGCGGAACACCCGTGAAGACTTTATTGCAGTTATACGCCGGGAAAGTATCCGTTCTTACAACAGTACTGACTCTAACGTGAAATAAATTACTTGGATCAAGGTGAGTTGTCACGCCCGAACTTTTGGCGACTGTCCAGGGGCGTAGCTACTATGGGGCTAGGCGGTGCAGTGCACCGGGGCCCTCACGCTCAGGGGGCCCCCAAGCATACCACAAGGGGCCCCAAAGCGCACCTCTAGGGGCCCTCAAGCGCAGTTTAGAGGGCCCCACGAGCCTTCACGGCAAACTGGCGACCTTTTTTTTTTTTTTTAGCTCTACCGTCGTCTAAGGGGCCCCTGAGAGTACAAGAGCCCCTCACTAAGGGCCCTCGCTGTGCTCAGGGGGGCCCCAACCACTGCTCAGGGGCCCCTAAAGAATAATTCAAGGGCCCTCATCCTCAGTTCAGGGGGCCCCTACCAGCACACAAAGCAAAAAAAAAAAAAAAACAGGTCGCCCGTCTGGCCTGAGGGCCCAAAATAAATTTTTTGCACCGGGGCCCTTGTTGACCTAGCTACGCCACTGCGACTGTCATATAAAACACAGAAATTAGCAATATACTAGGTACTAAAACCAGGGCCAGCGTTAGGATTGTCGGGACAGGGGTAAGCGTTCTTAGCAGTCAAGTAACCGGTGGGGGCCCCCCATCAGCCGGCGGGTCCGGGGTACATTTGACCCGCTTGCCCCTCCCTAACGCCGGCCCTGGCTAAAACTCTTGGAGTATAACGATCACCAAATCTCCAATTTTATGGAAGGGAAAACGGAGGTTTACTCCGACGTTGCTTTTACGTAGATAAGATGCACATTTCGTTCACACGCAAAGATTGTTGTTGTCTACACGTGAGGTCGATTATCAGCTCTGCAGAAACTAACATAAACGAATTCATGGTTGTCCGTCTACAGTTTTAATAATAATTTCCGATATGAGAATAGCGCAGTAAAATTTTCTGTGCGTAGAAACATATTCAGGAGGTGAAACACATCCCGAAGTTGAGGTTATAAATTGAAAAGTTAGTTGTTTCATATACAAAATGCTAATCAAGCTTTACAAAACAAATTGCAAAATGTTTCTCGTGCAGAAGGGTGAAAACCAAAATTTCTCAACTCGCTTATTGGATTTTCAATGTTGAAAAAATTAATGCCTTAAAATTGTAAACACAAATCTGAAAAAATGTAGGTGTCAATCAATCTAAACGTACCGTACTCTCTGCTGGATAGGATGAGAGTGAGTGTATGGCTGAAGCGATTTTGATGAACTTGGTACACATATGTGTGTGGTTTTTTTTGTGGCTTTATGCCTATCAACATCATTGAGATCATTAGAGGTGGGAAAGAACTGGGGGCAAGGAACAGAAAGGATTTCAGCCGTGGCATTTTGAACGAAGCGTCTCAGCATTCGCCTGAAGTGATTTGGGGAAACCATGGAAAACCGAAATTTGGATGCCCGGACAGAAATTCGAACCCGCGTACTTCCTAATGCGAGACACGCTCGGTCACATGTTTCTAACTAGACAACTAAAGATTCTATAAAGGTAAATGAATCTGGGCAATGTTAGTATATGCAGGCCTATATAAATGAATTTTGTGAAATAGATTACAGAATGTTTCCCGTGAGGCAGTATACAAAAAAGTCTGACTCTCAAATTTTTTGGTAATGCGCTCCCCTACTACTTTTTCAGTGTTCTCTCCTAAACATTAAATAACAAAATATGAAAACGTATCTTACACATCTTTGCAACTAACCTTGTGTGCATTGCGTTTCTGTGATAAATCAAAATTTAAGGCAATTATCACCTCGAATTAATTCAATACCCTTATATCGGAAACGTTAATTTGTTTCCTTCTATTTCAATAATTCTGAAACAAACCAAAATATAAGCCTGAAATCATTTTTTGTTTCAACTGCAGTGAAGCTAACTGCCCATTTGAAATTTCTCTAATTACCTTCTTTCGCATTGCATGTATTTTAACATTAAACTTGTTCCGCATTTCCTTCAGAAACTTATCTTAGTAATTCACTTCCAAACCCCTTAAAAAAATTTCAGGCTCCTTTATGCCTGAAATCAAACACTAGCTTTCTCTTCATTCGCACATCAAACATCATGACAGGTAGGAAATAAACCGCTGAGTTATTGCAGAACTGTAAGAATAAAGATTTTCTTGTGCGAACGAAGACTTTCCTGGCGTGTCGATGCAATGAACTCTTCACAGGTTTGAAGCTCGTCGTTTACAAACGCTATCCGGCAGCAAACCTGTGAAGAGTTCATTGCAAAGATTTTCTTGGCGTTGAGAAATGAAAATTTATATAACTGACTAGCCGAGTTAACGCGGCGTTTACAAATGATATTTAGGCGATTGAATCCTCTGTCGCCATTTTCTGGTGACCAGAAGATATTTAACATTTTTTAGTTTGTTACTGACATCGCCATCTATACCCAAGTCTTAGTGCCAGAAGTATTGCTCTATGATTTGTGTGAAGTGTGGTTTATGAGACAGATTTGTGGAGCGTCCTGACATTCACCTTGATGATTACGGAAAACCACCTAAAACCAGCAATCAGGGCAACTTGTACTTGGTCCTGCTCTACAGTACCTTCCTGATACAGAGTGTGGTGAATTAATGCTCTGAACCACACTGGTGAGTGATGATTCTCTCTCTCTCTCTCTTATTTATGTTCATATTTAAACATATGTTCAAAATATCTTCTTTTTTTTAAAAAAAATGCTTTATTCAGTTATGTACATCAACACACTGTTGTCATCATAGCCAAAGAATAAATAAAACTATCCATTTACATTAGAATTTTACATGGAATGGAAAAGTGAATTTTGTGTATGCTTAACATTATGAGCTGTAAAATAAATGGTGTCCTTTGTTCTTTATTTAATTTGGAGCTAATGTTTTCAGTAGCATCCAAAAATACACATATCTCACTCACTGCATGATACTGCTAATCATTTCTGTAAACATAATGCTTCTAAAAAAGAAATCTTATAAAATAAAGTCTATGTAACATTTGAGAATGTTATTGTCTTTTATATAATGTATAAAATACTAACTTTCTAACAATGGAATATGGAATTTACAGTAGTATAAATTGATGACAATGATGGCATTCAAATTCATTAACACTTTTTTATCTGAAATAAGTTCCAGTACTCTTTGGTATGATACAAGCAAAGAGAAGGCAATCAGTTCAGGACTGATGCTGCAGTGTGTAACACTGTAACAGTGAATGATAATTTCATTTCCTGAAGGAAATTAAATCATCGAACACAATATCTCTCTTCTTCCAAAGTTTCAATGTTTGTACAATGTCAGCTGTCTCCATTTTTGCTACCAGTGTAGCATCATGAAATCACTGAGTTCACACAACTATGACACGAGATTGTGGTATTTTTGATCATTTATCAGTCAATTTCTGATTCCCTGCTGCTCAGAGTCTGCAGTTCTTGCCCGTTGTCCTGGGTTTTTGCATACTGTCTTGCTCTGAAATCAATACAATTACAGTAAAAACAATCATGGTTAATACGGTGATGAAGATTCTTTATTGTATTTAGTGCTTGTTTATTGTTTCTAATGAACATAATTTAAATAATTTCGAATACTACAGAAGACTTCACGTAATAAGACACAAAATTATTATAGGTTGTAACAATTTGCCTGTTATTGCTAGGAAATTGACTTGATAATAACTGTAAGGTCGACAAAAATTGGGAGGATCAGGACTGTATTCCTTATCGCCAGCATTACTTGTATGTTATAGTTCTACCCATAAATAAATATATGTAATTAACATGAAATTAATTTAATTTAACTGTGATCGAGCGCATGCTCTGCTGGTTATTTTTCCTATTCACCTATTTACGACTTCATCATTTTTATTATTATTTCTTTTTATCTTAAATGCTCTGAAGTAAATTTAACAACACATCCAATTTTAAATTCTTTTAGCATTTTTGGTAAAGTACTCAGTACTCTATTCCAATCCCTAAATCCATTATCTACAAAAGAAAAATTCCCCAGTCCCTTATGCCTGACATCAGGTGCCAATATGTAGTCATTTATACTCTTCCATTCCATGCACTACTTTTAATTCTGATGCCAATATCTTTCCAAGCCTTATTAATATATGCCTTGCACACTCCATGCATTCCTTCAGCCTTCTTCTGCCTTCCAATGAATCCCAAACTAGCTTCTTTATCATATTAGTCACTAATTTTGTTCTGCAGTAATTTTGACAAATGAATCTAGCTAAACTCCTCTGCATCTCCTCTGACTCCTGTATCAGATACCCAAAATGTGAGTTCCATACTACACCACCATATTCAAGCAATGGTCTCACCAAAGTATTGTAACTTAAGTCCCACTTGTCTAGCACGTGCCCTCATCACACCTTCCAGTAAATGGAGGATTTTATAACCTTTTTCTGCCACATTCGTAATATGTCCTCCTCTTTAGCGTACAATCAAATGTTATTCCAAGTTTTCAACAAGCAATTCCATACCCACCCCATTATCATAAACAACTTGTAGTTGTTTTATCTGTACCTTATAATCTGAAACTTTTTGGCCCTCATCATCATTACTTGTTGAACTACCCCATCAGATATGTAGGGAAATTGCCACCAGGGCATTAGCTCCAACGTAATTAATAATAATAATAAATTGTCTCCAAGTTACCATGTAGCTGTTCAAAATCTTCTCCCATTTTGATCATATATTAAACCATTATGTCACAATGAATGTAGAAATATGGCCCATTAACTAAGTGGAACTAGATAAAACATTCTGTAAGTGTTGGTATTGTACAGGAAAAATATTCAAAATACTACCTTACATCCAAAATAATGCTTAGTTTAATAAATTTACCAAATTATTGTGTACAAATAGAATGCATATGTATTGGTTTTCTATCAATTTTAATTGGTAATTGGTTACAGTTTAAAAATTTGGTATATTATAGACAAAAACTTTAGTGACTACTTACGCAAATTCTGCCCGTTTCTTCTCTGCCTCTTCCTCCTCCTTCTCCTGTTCCTTATTACGTTTTATCACTTTGTAAGCTGCATATAGTAGGAGTAGGACAATGGGAACAACAACTGCAAGTATGATGCCCCATGTGACAGCAGCCTGGCGAGATGAGTATTCCTGCTGACCTGTCGGAAGAACATATGTATCAGCCCTGCAGAAGTTACCAGCCAATGAATTTTTCATATCATCATAATACTATATTGTTAACTCCACATGAACTGAACCCTTCAAAGATGAGTGCTGAAACACTTGTTTCTTCTCTTATATTTGTATGTTGAGAACAGGAAAGGCAAAGAATGGAATTCAAGTAATTAAAAATTATCAAACCACTGCATTTTACTAAACATTGCAAGAGTTAAAAAAATATAGTCAGTGATATAACTTTAAATAAATTAATACATTTTTAAAGGGGTATGAATCTTCTCAAATGCTAGGTCTAGATGCTCACATATATCTATTTTTTGTGTACTTGTATTAATTCAATGTACACCAATATTTGTGAAAACTTGAACACTGTGAAGAAATGTTGGTAATATATTTTAAAGGTTTAGGACATGTGAAGTAGGATATGACAGACAAAAGATTAGACTTGTAAAATGAATGGACATGGTTTGGGCCATCAGCACCACCTCATTAGAGGGCTGTAGAGACTAACCAAGTATGCTGTTAATGGCAAATTCCAAAAAATAAATAAAGAAAGAAGTTTACAGAACCTGTTTACTATAATTGGGAGGTGAGGAGGCTAAAGGGGGTGGTAAGAAAAAAACACAACAGTGTTAAGAGACAGCAAAGAAGCATGGAAATGTTGAAACAACTAAACTAGGAAATAACAGCAGCAAAGAGGAAAGCTTAAGATGGGTTTATGAAAAATATTTTAGCAGCATGGAGCCCAAAGGGTGATGCATCTAGGAATTTCTATCCCTATGTAAGAAAACTGAGGTGAAGGGAAGGTATTATAGGTAAGGATGGGGAAGAAGTAATTGTGGATGTGGAAAAGACAAAGGTACTATGTAAATGGTTTCTTCAGGTCATAAAGGCAGTACTGGATTAACCACGTAACAGGGGTTAGCAAATGTTACGGGTCCTGTGCCTTCTAGGGGGGCCTCACCTAGGATTCTCAGGAGCCTCCCCATTTCTGAAAATGAGGAATTATTGGAAAAGTAATCTGTCACTTACCACAGATGGGTAACAAAAAAACACATTTTAGAAAATTTTGGTAAAAAAACCTTAATTATATAAGAGGTAAGACTTATGGCAAGGGGAAAGATGTATACACATCCAAACCTATAACATGAGTGATTCATATGAGAAGGGTAGGGATTGCAATGTTGGGGGGATCACCATAAGTGAAGGTAGGAGAGCAAGAACAAACACATTTTTAAATATTTCAGTAAAAAACATAAGTTATGTAAGAGGTGAGACATATGGCATATCCCATCACCATCCTGCCTTCATCTGCAGAAAGTGATGCATTATTTTCACTATCCATCCTTGTTATAATCTTATATTTTCATGTTATGTCAGTAAGCTGAGAAATAAAATGAATGGTCTGCAAATTTAATGATTCTGTAGTAATTTCTATCCATTTAATATTGCTCAGTACCAGAATTGATATTACAGATTTACTTGATTGATATAGTCCAGTGTATCATGTGAGTGGTGTTGACTTGAACTTAATTTATTTTGATGTTAACAAATTCAACATTAAAATTAATGACCAATGTTCATACATATTATATTACTTATATTTGATTCTAAAACCCTTTTCTGTTGGTTTTATACCCATATCTGATATATGAAGTTCTGGTTCTGGAACCTACTCATCAAGAATAATACATGTAGAATGGCCAATTTAGAGGAAATAAAAGTAAATTTTTATTCTCTGTGTTGTTGGTGTTCTGCTTCTACATAGTTTGGATGGGTATTGAAACTACCTTTACTGTCTTCATCAAGGGGAAGCTGTAGGTGAAACTTAATTCTGTGGTATACCAGAACTATGTATGAAGTCAGCACAGGCAACTTTTAAAACATCATATATGGAAGAAATTATTCAGCTGGACACCTATCAAAGCTATCAGCTTCCTAGTTATATAAGAAAAATGAGTAGCAAAACAAAGTTTCAAACAAATATGGGTGATGTAAACCTACAAGAGCCTATTTAACATTTAGATATACTTTCAATGATAATACATCATATAACTTTCCCAAACATGTTTGTAACCTTTTATTTCAGGCACAGTTCTTTGGAGTTTGTGTGTAATATTTTCTAACCATGAGTATGAGGTTGAGTTTAAAATTCACAAATGTTTAGTAACATGTTATTCTTGGGCTGATGACGAGTAAAATGAATATTCTCAATTACTTTGACAGAAGCTTGAAGCTAATCTCACCCGAAATGAAAGTTATCTATACTGCTCTCTAAAATATTTTTTTTCACTTTGTTATCCAATGCACTTCCCCTACTGTCATAGTGCCTCCCCTCTCCCCCACTCTGTTCATAATTATTCTCCTTACAAATCTGAATAGACTGTGAAATACTATCTGTTTCACTTCGCACATACTGTCTTGCTCAAGCGGTCACCTCACAGTAAAACTTCTCTCTGATGGATGCCACAAGCTTCATCCCAACCTCTATAGCTTCAGATGTGATAGTTTTGGGGGCCCACACACTTTGTAAAAAACAATATATACACTTTTTCCATGTACACAATCATATTACATTATATCCTTTGTCAAAATATGAATCATAGCAGTCATCTCCTCACCCAAACTTAGTATTATAGAGTCAACCACAAACTATTCAGGAATGCTCAGAAACCTTTTTGTAGACTGTAACATTTTACATTACACACCTGACTGATATATTCCATGTGATACATTTAAGAACTAGTCCTCTTTCGTTGAGTCTGTGCTCAGTTCCAAGTGATCTGCTATGCTTTGCGCTTTATTCAGAGCCTCAAATTTCAGTTGTCTCGCAGAGTCTCAGTTTTGCTCCTACACTGAAGGCCTATAACATACTACCTTCACCTGAGACTGTCATTTTTCACCAAAAACCATGGTGCTGTGCTGTAAGTTATTATACAGCACACATCCTATAGTTCAAATTCCTTTCTTAAGGGGGGTAGGACGAAAATTTTTTTTAAAAAATCGATTTTTCAGAAATATGCCTATTTTGTAGCACACATCTTCCTGAATAATTTGATGTATAAAACATTTATATTTGAGGGATTATGAGGTACGTAATTTGATCTTAAGTGTATGAAGGTGACGCGCCAGCCCCTTTGCACAGCATTCTTCTGTCATACAAGCAGAAACTTTAACGGCCATTTTCCGCAAAACACATATTCCTGTACTTAGGTACATGTAGCATCCAAAATAAACATCCTATTACCTTCAAACTTGGTATGCTTATTAAACACAATCTCCTTAATACAAAACTCTAAAATTTTCCAATTCCATTAAAAATTGTGGTAAAAATTGAGATAATTAACTATAAAATTTGAGCTTTTTCTAAAGATGAAGTTTAAAATGTAATAGCTCATTCATTTTTTCATAAATTAAGTAAATTCTAGAGTTTCATACAACTGTAGGCATGGTTTGTATGCTGTGCAAAATTCATTTAAAAATCTCTCTTACTTATGAAGAAAAGTGTACCTATAGCAATTAATGCAACCGATAATAAGTGAAAAATGGTGGAATTTCACATGGAAAAAAAATGGTTTTGTTATGTTTTTGAATGTACACTGCTATTAGTGTGAATCCTGAATACTTCATGGCCATGCTGACAAATTTTTATGAATTTATTTGTAAAAGTATAGACAATGGAGATTAAAATGTCCTGTGGTGCTTCTCCTGCTCTAAGTCGGCCCGTTTAACGTCCTACCCCCCTTAAACAAATTCATAGTTAATTCTACACCTTACCTTGCAAGGTATTCTTATGTCCAGATTTACTGCATCCTCCTTTCTCAAATCAGCAAAGAAATTCTAAATATATCCTAATCCAAAATTTATTGACATCTGGCAAGAGGGCTATACCATAGTGACTGTGAACTAAAGTGACATCTAGGAAGAGATTATCTACAAAATATACAGCCTTGAACCTCATTACCAGACACTCATCATGGTTTACTTTAGTTGAAGGATCCAGTACCTACCTACCCTTTTCATTCATAGTTAAAAACCTACTGTTCTTTGTAAAAAGCCACTCAATTTGTTTAGAATGTCTTGATTACTTATTACTTAAAATTAACTCATTTCTGTTCCTCCTATCACTACAACTCACCCATGTCTTTTCCTGCTCAGACTGTACAGTATTCTGGCTCTGCAAACATTGTCCTTTCTGATAAAGGATCTTGCTCCAAGATTTTACTTTAGAGCCAACCATGTAATGTGACTGTTTCTCTGTTGTTATTTTGTTCAATGTGTTAATTGGTGGCGTCTCACTGTATAGTTAATGTAAATCAATTGTAGTCCAGCATAATGAAATATTAGGAACTAACCCACACAATTTCCATAAAGCTATAAATCTAAGCTTGCATCTAAAAATATAATTGCCCTTGAGATGGTCAAATTTTTCAGTTATAAAAGTGTTTTCACGATATAAAAGATGTGATTATTCTAATCGTCATTGTCAACTAAGTATACACTGAAGTTGCAGAATTTATTCTACCTAATAGACATTCAGTGATTCATAGATTAGGAATTGATGTAGGTAAAAGATGTGAGGGCAGGGAAAATTTTCCATCAGGTTCCATATTAAGCACCAGTGGAAAAATCTCCATTCCAGGATGTTAGATTAAGTTCCGAAGAACATGAATGGAAGGATAAAATTATGGTGAAAAGTAGAATGTACTCAATACTCTGCAATCATTTTAAGCTCATATCAAATCTGAATCATGTGGAATAGATATTTTTCCAATCTAGTGCTTAGAAATTACCTTTAAATACAGTTACATTCAAAAGCTTTATTTTTTCCATCAACATTTGAAAACATTAAAAAAAAATTATAAAGCAACATATCACATCAATGTAAATAGTTTCAAAAAGTTTGTCAATTGTCATGAGCAAAGATTAAAAAAGAATAAAATCAATCTTCTTAAATAACAGGTCTGTTTTCTCACATTTACATCTTTTTCTTCATTTTTTAACACATAGCACACATTTCTTCAGCACTAGTTGAATTAATTATCTACTCCACATAAGATAATTTTTCTAATAATGGAGGATGATGTGCTGACTTTCTCCACAATTTATAAATTTAATTCTTTTATCTTAAAGAGAACAGCACTAATACTGCAACTAATATTTCAAATAAAGTTAAAATAATTTAGCAGGTTGTTCTGTTATGTCATTTGTTTCTCTCTCTCTCTCTGACAGTTTGATCCAATCCTGTGGTTTTCTTCAAGGTGAACTGGCTACCAATATACAAGAGAGGCAGCTGGTTCTCCCTGAAGATGATCTTAGTTAAGGATTGAAATATTGGAGAGAAAAAACAATTGACTCACCAGAACATCTGCAAACAGTTTTAATTAATCACAATAACTGTGGAAAGTAGGAATTTGTAAAGTCACCAAGCTGTTACTGTTTTACTTATTAAAAAAATGAAGAATGGAATGAGTGATACAATGATAAAAAGTAGATAAAACATTAATTGCTATTAGAATGAGATATTTAAAAAAAAATATTCTAAATTGTTGAAATCAAATAATTTTAATTCTTAACAAATCAGGACTTTTTTTTGTCTTGTTAATAAATGGCTAGGTTTCCATCTAAATATTTATTATTATTCTTTTTCCAAAAAGGAATTTGTCATCATCCAATATGGACAATTTAAAGAATAAAATTTGTGATTCAAATGCTGAATACAGAGATCACTGCAGTTCACATTTTTTGATAGATGAAAAAAAATTAACTCTTGTTTTGACTGTCAGTTTAATAAATATCAGTCTGCCTCCTGCTTTGCATGTTTGAACTGAGATCAGATGGTGTGGTACTGCTGTCAATGATACTATCCTCAGCCACCTCTTCCTCAAGATCCCAGAGCTTCCCTCCAAATTCTACAGGAGGTCGATTAGGAAGTGGCTCGTGAGTACGGTAAACACCATCATACAGACGCTTCCTGAAGGAGCTGCTGCCACTGCTGCTCCCACTACTGCGATCACTTGCCGGTCTCTTTTCTAGGGTAAAAGCACCTAACCCACTGTCAGTTTCATACTTTGATGGCAATGCTGACTGAGCCAAGACCTTGGAGCGTCGTGTCCCCTCATCATACTCCCAAGATTTTGATGAACCTTCTATACTTGAGTTGGAATACCAGCAATACCATCCCAATGCAATAAGAAGGAGTAATGGCACCAGCACAGCCAAGACAATGGCAGATGTGATGGCCATCTGACGTGATGAATATTCTTGCTGGCCTGGACCACAATTATTAGTTAGAAAGATGCAACAATTTTGTTTGTTTCTTTCAAGTGATGTTTTTGTTTGTTGGCAATTAAATGAGACACTTTTAATAAATAATATAACAACCATAATATTGAGGTACTCTAATGTTTGGTTTCACTATTCTTATAATGGAAACTGCACAATGATTAATGTTAGTGTGTTCATATTCAATTTACCAAAAACTCTGAAAGAATTTAAAATTCCTAAGTGGTAGCAATATGTGGATTGGGAAATTGAGTCAAAGAATTTAAGATAAAAAACAAGAAATGGAAAAATATGTATCCAGAAAAATTACTATTATATCATATACTCCACCACGCTTAAATTAAATTTATTTAAGTTAATAAGATGAAGGAGGAATTGATTCTTGAAGACACCTAATGGGCACATGATGCCACATTCTAACATCTCTCTTTGAAGGTATTTACCCCCTTTGCCACTCTGCTGTAAGGCAATACAGATTCCACGCATGCCTCATGAAGACTTTGATGACACTATTATGCTCTATGACCTCTAGCACATTCAATCTTTACCCAACTTCATTGTTTCTGTTTTAAAAATATCTTGACATTAGACAGCCAACTAACACAAGGCTTTGTTCTTCTCAACATTACACCTGCGCGCAATGTGGAAAGGGTGATTTCATTTGCTCTGAAGTAAGGTAGGTATTTAGCTAACCTGTGATATAAGTGACATTGTGTGGTTGTGTTGCATGGCATCTCTACATCAATGTTGCCACCATTAATGATCTACCTTGGTACGTATACATCCTTCTTTTGATCTAAAAGTCTCTTTGCAAAAGAAAGCCTGAATTATTTCCATTCAGTTCCACTGAAGAAAAAATCTTTTAATTTTTTTGTTGAAAAATTTGAGAACAGTTTCAATTTCTACTTAAATCTCTAACTCCACCACTTCATTTGGTATGTTTGTAAATTATTCTAGCTTATCTAGTGTTAACACTTGCTTATTATGAATAACAATCATTCCATCAATGTCTTTAATTCATGGTCTTAATATCTTTCCCCTGTGTATCTCATCCAACAGTCTTAATTTGAGTTATTACAACAAACACACCCAGAGTTTTCCCATCAACTACAATTTTTAGTTATAACATAGCCATCAAGCATTTATTGCAAAATGGTTTAATCTCATCAATTGACTCCTGAATGTAAGTGAGACAACAGGGCTTGTTGGGAGAAGACTGTGAACAGCTGCAGGGTGACCTGGATAGAATATCTAAAGACTAGATCTACATCGAATGAAAATAAATACCATGAAAAATCAGTTCATTAGGTACACAGATAAAAAAAAAGGTTGATTAGGATTACAGAATGGGGACAGAATTACTTTATGAAGGCTTTAAGGGTAAATATCTTGGTATAACATTTGATTATACTGTAAACTCAACTAGGCAGGATACATCTGGCAGGTGGTAGGAAAAAGTTACAAAATCCTTTATTTACCGGAGAGAGTGTTGAGACGATGTACCAGAGAAGTTAACGAATTGGGATACAAAACTTTGTTCAGACCATTGCTTCAAGTGGTATAGTTGAAACCCACATTATTATTATTTTTATCAAATACAGGAGTTTGAGGGTGTGTGAAGGTCGGCAGCTAGATTTGTTTTTGAATTTTACCACAGGACCCACTCAGTGAGTGATATGATAAAGGAGCTAGATTGGGAGTCATTGGAAGACAGAAGGAGGCTGTAGAGAGGACTGGGAATGTTCGAGGCACATGTTGGTGAAGGGACAGGGCTGCATTAAGGCACTGTGGGCCTCTAGGCTGTCAGCAGTGGCCCTGGCTGCCTCCGGCTATGGATGCTTAAATTTCGAAGTTCACCCCAAAAATTTATGGCTGACCTTTTTTTTAAAAAAAAAAAACTAATGGCCCAGGTGGGGGATCCAGGGTTGTATGTGCCCCCTCCCCTTTGTGGTGTGTGCCCCCCCCTTTGTGGTGTGTGCTCCTAGGCTACAGCCTATGCTTAAATGCGGCCCTGTGAAGAGACTTGGAAGGATATTTTTTTTTAACTGCTTTACGTCTCTTAACAGCGAGGTCTTTAGAGACGGGAAAGGATGGGGGGCAAGGATGGGGGCAAGGAATGGGAAGGAATTTGGCCATGGCCTTTTGAAGGAAGCATCCTGGCATTTGCCTGGAGTGATTTGGGAAACCATGGAAAACCCAAATCTGGATGCCTGGACGGGGATTCGAACCGCCGTCCTCCCGAATGCGAGGTGAGAACACTAACCGTTACACCGCCCCGCTTGGTGGAAGGCTATTCATCATAGAATTAGCAGTAGTGCATGGAAGGAAAAAGTTGACAATGGGCATAAGCTGGTGCTTGATTTTATGAATAAGGGAGTGGTAATATTTTTTTTTTGTGCGTAAGGGTCTCAGGGATTGGAATAATTTACAAAGGGAAGTGATGAACATTTACTACTCTCTCTAACAAGCGACAAATTTTGAAACCTTTTCTTACTACCTGTCCAATGTGTCCCGCCCCGTTGAGTTTGTTACCAAATGTTATGCCAAGGTATTTATATTTCGTGTCTTCAACAAGCAATGATTTCACCACCTTATAATCATAATCAATCTTGAGTTTTTTATCTGTGTAGCTAAAAATCTTACTTTTCTTTGAATTTATCTTTATCCCATGTTGACTTACTCAGCTAGATATCCTGTCCAGATCAACTGGCAGCTGTTCACAGTCATCTACCATCTTGATCCAATTATGTAGTATTATGTCATCTGCAAACAACCTGTCTATTGATAGTAACCCATAAACAGAATCATTCATTAGAATAACAAAAAGCAATGGTCCCAATACACTACCCTGTAACACTTCCAGTTCTTTTGCCAGTGCATTTCCTTCTCTAACATTTTACTTTTTACCTCTTAAGAATTCTTAAAGCTAGAAAGTCACTTTTTCATTCACTGAAATAGTTTTACCTTGTTTAAAACCATTTTATTGCTCACTCTGTCAAAAGCTTTTGAAAGATCTAAAGCTACAGCATTAATTTAGTCTCCCTTGTCCATTTCATCTGAAATACATTGTGTATAGCCTGTAACTGGGATCATGTTGTATACTTGAAACCACTTATGTTTCTCACAGGCTTTTCTCAAGTGGTTCCATATTAATCTCTCCATTATTTTACCTACCACTGATGTCAAACTGATTGACTTATAATTTTCAACCCTCCTTTATGTACCAGTACTATTACCACACTTTTTTAGTCCTCTGGTAAGCAGCAAGTATCAAGACTCAATTTAAATAATGTTTCAAGATAAGATACAATGTCACATCCTGTTATCTTTATGACACCTGTTGTAATATTTTAACAACTTCATGATATCCGAAGGATCAATTTCAAAATTTTTAGTCTGCTCAGTTCTAATTGTGTGGTTAAGATCATTCTCCGATTGACGCCCTTCCATTCCTGACATCTAGTTCACTAAACCAGTTACTTAAAATCTCTGTCGTTTTTTTTTTTTTTTTTTTCTTTCAAATCCTCAGTAAATTCCTCTCCTCCCTTTCCTTTCTAATATAGCCATAGAAATTTTTACATGTGCCCATCAGTGGTCCTCTTGCATCAGAAATATTCACCATAAACATATATTTGGCCACCTTTTTTGCTATTATATTTTCCATGTTTAGTATTCCCAACTACCTTGCTGTATCTTAATTCTGTAATGATCTCTTCTAATCAGCCTCTTTAACCACCTCATGATAATGTTCTAAAACTCAAATAAGCCTTGACTTCTGGAACCAAAAAGTTTGTAACCAATTTCTGCTTTTGACTAAGCTTTTTTAAATGGAATTCCAAAATATTGGGAAATGGCATTTGTCCTTGATTCTTTTTTTTTTTTAAGTTAAGTTTTTTGGCAACTTCAAACCTGAGAGCAATCTTTTCCATTTTCGGTATGAAGACTCTCAAATGCATTCTCTTTCAAAATTTACGTGCCTTGTATGAATTACATATCTGCTTGGAAAAATCCTTTTTCAAAAGTCTCTTCAAGTGCATCAGAATAAAATTAGTTGCTTATGATCAGCAAAGATGTTTGTTCTGAAGACAAAGCAACCTTTGAACTTTTCAAACCAACTCTTAACTGTGAGGAGTTATTGCTATTTTCACAAACAGAAGTTGTGAAATTTTCATATTTTTTTATCTACTTTCAGGGAATCAGAGAACTCAAAGCTTTTTCAGTCTAACATCCCACACTTCTATTTTCTTCAGACTTTACCTTTTGGCAAACTTTAGATTAATTTATTTCATTACTTTTAGCAATTTACATTAGTCTTTCCCCTCTTCATTCAGTTTATTAAACACTCATATTCTCTTCTTTTTATCTTAACAATTTGTTTAAGAGAAAACATCATAAATAATAATTTAAATCAATTGCAATGGAGTGTTTGCACTGGTGATAATTTCCCTACACACCCGTTTTCCCCCTTTCCTTTTCCTGCCTACATTTTCCCTCTACTAATTTCAATTTTAAATTAATAATAATGTGCATGTATTTACCAAGTCAAAAGACAATGCATATTATAATAGTTGGCATATGGAAATGAGCACTTACATTGTTCTGTAAAGATGATACATGGAATAGAAATCAATGAATTATTATGCACATTAGACAAAAATTCCATTAATGCCACACTTCATTTTGGTTCTAATCTTCTAAAGTTGAGCATTTTCAAAAAAATGTATTACCACTTTAGTTTTTTTTCTCTGATTATAGAATTCAGTTATGCCACATATGCAGGATACTCACGTAAGCACTCTGTGTAACCATTTTCAGGAATATTCCACTGTCCAGAAGCTCCACAAGTTCTACGAATGTCTCCAACCAGCACATAGTCCTGATTACACTCAAAGGTGACAATTGTTCCTGGAGTGAAATCATATGTACTCTTCCTTCCATATCGTGGTGTCTCTAACACTCCACATGAAACAACTGAAAGCAGTTCAAAATAAAAATATCGACAATTTTCTTTATTATATGGTGGCAGAAATACATAATGTCAATAATTTATTCTTGTCAATTAAATTTTAGTAATGTTATCCTGTGATAATTTGATTTAAGGAAAAATCTATTTCTGAATCATAAACTATTTCTGTTTTTATATGTTTACAGATGTAAAGTAAAAATTTATTATACAATGAAGAAAAGTGCCCTAAATTGGATGTATCAAGCAGTATAATAAACAGATCATTTTTATTGTCAGTCATTGAAAGTTTACTTTTATCAGTAATCTAATTCTCAAATAGTTTCATTATTTTCTAACCACTCAAGCTACATATATAGAAATAGTGTCACTTACATCGAGTATCTAGAGTTTCCTTTATTCTTGTGAAGCTTCCATAGTAAGATTCTGTTGTTTCTGCAACCTCTCTATTGAGACTCATTGCATAGTCATACTTGCATTGATATGTCTTACAGTACGTTTCTGCATCGAGGCGGTCTTGTGTCCTGTTTACAGAATCAATGTAAATTAATAGTTTTACGTACTGGAACATGGAAATCTTCTAAACATTATTATACCCTAGATGTGAAGTCATTTAACTAATAATAACTAATGCACTGAAAGAGAAAGCACTGATAAGCATTCTGAATGATCAAGTGTTCACTTAGATAATGTCTCGTATTATCTTTGTGCTTTGCTTAATTTTGAAAATGCCTGATCAATATCGCTTTCTACAGAAATTAATCTTATTCTATTGATCTGATAGAGGTCTACCATCAAAGAATCAATTCATTTTGCAAATATTACAATGGATGCTCCTTAATTAATTCAGTATTAATATTTAATTCACGTCGTCACATGCTTTAAGTTACACGTAAACTGAATTGTAATGGTATGGAAGTGTATGTTGAAGTTCTTGTACTCACCTATTGCTAGGTATGATCTCAAGAAGATCTGTTCGGTACTCAGGAACAAAAGATTCATTTGCATAATAGCTAGAACTTCGAGAGTATTCAGTTATAAAAAGAGAGCTTCCAACTCCCTGCTGCACACTATCTCCTAATAACCCTGCAATTAAATTGAAGTTACATGAACTCAAAGAAAGTTTTAAACTTTAATAGTAATCTGTTGTGCTTAGATCCATAGCTGATATTTCACCTTATTATTTGTACTGTTTTCCTACAACTAAATCTAATCTTATTACTTTGTTGCAATGGAGATTTAAATTTTAAGTAAGGCTTATATAAATTAAGCATGTGTGTTTTCCAAAGAATGTTGAAATGCTAAAAAAATAAATAAAGAAAGAAAGAGCAAAAATTTATAAGCAAATTTACGTGAATAGTATAATAAATTTGTCAGAATTTACTTTCATCGGCCCCAGTTGAATGACGTAAAGTGAAAATGTTACCTAAATGACTATGGGACTGTTAAATGTGTTTAGAGGAATAGCTTCAGTCCATGAACTTGCATTTTAAAGTATACTTAAATTAATAAAATTTTATATTGATTAGTATATTCAGTTAAAGTAATACAGTCTGTTAAAAAGAAATACCCATGTCATTGAGACAATGTGAGACTATATTTTCAATTTAGCAAGACACTTGGAAGGAAAGGAAGGGATGTTAGTGTTATTGTTATTAATTGCAATGGAGGTTATGTCCACAGATAATCTTCCTACAAAACCAGCTTACTCTGGGCCCCAAGAACCATAGTGCTAGCTCTGGCACAGGGCCCCCAGAAGACTTGCTAACTCTTGCTACATGGCTAATCTGGCACTGTTTATATCTATTTCTGACTCAATTATTTACAAATGAAAATTTCTCCATTTCCTTATACCAAAAATCGAGCGCCAATTTATAATCACTTACTTCTTCCCTTCCACATATTATTCTGCTCCTTCACCAATGTTCATCCAGGCCTCATCATAATAAATATGTACCTGACAAGCCTACACTCAGCTCCTGCCTTCCAATAAATATCAATATCAGTTAAGGATTCTGATCTATCATAATTTCTGCCAAACAAATCTAGCAGCCTTCTTTTGTTTCCAGTTCATATCAGGAATTTTTCAACCATAGTATCACCATACTGAAGTAAATACAGAACATTCCGAGAATGCAACAATGCAATAATTTGAACCCCCCCCCCCCTAAACACACCCAAACATTACCCCAGTGTGTCCTGCTGATCTGAATTTATTATAAATGATATTCCAGTTTTTATTTAATTTTTTTACATTTATTCCTTCCATCTACTGAAGTAATCATACAAAACTTTTATTATTCTATCTGTATTTCCAAGAAACAGTGTAAGGTATCCCTAGTTATATTCTCTATATTCCGCGAGAATTCGCCCAAGTTTAAGGTTAATTTCAGTAGACGATACCACATTTAAAGTCGAGCCAACAACACTCCTAATACAATAAATATGGAATTTAATGCATCTCTACATGAGAGATAGTAAACATTTTATGCCACCACATTTGAATAACTTCAGAGCTTTAAAAGTAAAGGAAACCAAGTAAAATAAATAACTAGGTAATATTTTGTAAAGTTCCCTTGATGACCAACCGATAAACTGAAAATATAAGTGAATATTAGACAACCGGTTATGGCGTCGTAAAAACCGAAACTTTGGAAATTAATAACTCAGAAACTAACAGGTTTAGCCGACTAAAAACTTCGCTAAAAGGCTTAAAATAAATCAAGGTTCAATTTAAAAATAATCTCAGGACACAACCGGCTATAAATAAAAAGCAGAAGATTTGGTCTGAACAAGGGAAAATTAAGGAAATCAGTATCTTTCGAATTACCGAACAGATTTGAATAATTTTTACACCAGTAGAATCAGCAGAGACGGGAGAGTATTTCTAAAATAACATAAAGCCCGAAATCTAAAGTTTTTGACGGTCTGTTTTTTGTACACAGATTTTTGAAATGACTACGTAATCCAGTGTAGCAACACACCCCAACTAAATAAATCTATAACTCCGTTCTGGAGCATTTAAAACATTATTACCAAGAGACACTAAAAACTTATTTTTGCGTGATCTACACACTGTGAATTTCTGGTAAACATTGGGAGGTAAATCGAGAATTTCAATGTCTATGTTGAACACGTTAGTCCTAGTTTCATATAGGGAATTGCAGAGCTATGACGCTCACTTGGGTCTAGATTGTGCGAGAAGTAGGACGTGTTAGGTCCGAGAGCCGCGAGCTAGCCTCGGGCGGCTTGGTCACGAGGCTAGCCTACCGCAGGGCAGTCACAATGGAAGATAGACGCCATGTTTTGGATTTTTTGTCAGTTGCGTAGTTAAGTGTTGTGAAGGTGAACTTTCATGTTATAGGGGGGAATTGTCGGTTTGGTTATGCTTCATAACTTGCAATTTTCGTGTGATGATATTTCGATGCCTTGCTAACTGAACATTAATAATGCTGTGACTTTTTTGAATATATGTGAATAGTGAAACTTCAAACCTGACTTTCATTTTATAGTATACCCTTCCTGTTTGGGGAATAACGAACAGGTGGCGACCTCTTGAAGAACAGTTAGCATTTTCCATAGGCAATATACGGTCAACAAACTATTTTAAGAACTTCAAGTATTTCCAGTGATAATTAAGGGTACAATAGTTAAGGAACGTAAGGCTGATATCCACCCCCGTATCGCCACCTAGGTTCCTTACAACAGGTTGTTTATGGCCTTCAGCATAATTCCATATTCACCTGCCTAGCTAAATTCCTAGCCATATTCCTTTGAAGCAACTCCTCTCACTGTCTTTTTTTACAATATTATGTCATCTGTAAACATCATACTTCTAATTGCAAACCAACAACAGAACCATTCACTAGAATAATGAATAACACTGTTTCCACTACACTACTCTGTTTCACTCCTATTTTCATTTCCATCTTATCTGGTACAGCAATTCCTGACTCACTTTTTCATTCTATGAGTGGCTGCGTCGAACGCAAGTCTTGCACAAGCCCAGCCACTTACATCTGTTGACTTGCAAAAGGTATTTGCCCGAAATATAGTATTTTCTTTGTTTTTGTGTTGTTTTGTGTTGCTGTTGCTCTCCTCCCTTCAACTTTGGTGAGTGTTAGGTGTATTTCATCTGTCTTTCCATATAAATATTGCCTCGCAGCATTTCTTTCCTTTCAGTGTTACCTATACTTAATCTATATTAAAGCATTTTCAGCAGAGAAGAAGATACCTTATGTAAATAGGAAGAATCTAAGACATATTAGTATAAAAAATATTGAATCTTGGAAAGGTTACTTGATAGAAATACTGTCAGGGAAGAGGAAATTACAGAAATATCTTTAATATATGTTCCAGAATTAAGGCCAAACATATAACAGTTAGAGAATCAGTATAAGTGGAAGCCAAATAATTTTAAAAATTCGATATAAGATGGAAAGAATGACATAAATAATAATAATTAAAAAAACATCTCAATGAACTTTTTTATATAAAATTTAAGAAATGGCTCACATTTTATTGCAAAATCCTTATGGACCCTCTCAAAGTTATTAACATTTACACTTGGATTAACTACTGTTCCATCAGGTAATGTAAAATCATCTTCTTGATCAAAGCTCCAGTTCCCAAGTAGTCCTCGTGTCTGATTCTGCAACATTAAAATAGTAATAGTAGTTTTCACTGTAAGCATTCACCACGCTGCAGGACATGATATGGCAAACATAAGTGTTAAATTACCAATTATCAATAAATAAGCTATTGAAGAATCATTTTAATGAAAATCATAAAAATTAAATTTATATTATCAATTAAAAATTCATAGAGAATTGTTGTTATGCCCTTGTATCTGACATCTTTTGAAATCTTGAAAATAATTTGTGCTTTATTTTGAACATTTCAAATACCTTTAGGGCTCTCCATTTTGGAAAAAAGTCTATACTACTGCTATCTATACAAGTTTCACATTTTAAAAGTAGAAAACAAAATGTAAGGGTAGGAAATGCAGTATAAGAAGAAGTGGATTTGAAAATTGGAGTGCCACAGGATTGTGTATTGGTTCATTCTTCTTCTTGGCATTAATCTCACATTGCAGGATCTACTTTACTGGAATTCTTCTTATATTTGTGCCGATCTTGTGCATCACCAGGTGAGGCATTGACTCAATGCATGTACTCCCAAAGGTATCCAGCCAGTGCTTCCTGAGTCTCCCTCGTGGTGTTCTGCCCTCCAATCTTATATCGAGTGCTCTTCTTGCCACTGAGATGGTACTGCTGAGTAAAACATGGCCGTACCATCACAGATGACCCTCATGCATTCTCTTAGGCATTGGAGCCACACCAAATGCCGCTCAAACATTCTCATTTTTGATGCTATCCAACCTAGTGATTCCCTTTAATGACAGGGTATTATCTCAAGCTGAGACCAGGTGGTTGCCTTGTGCCATGTATGTACTGGTAGGCAAGTTCCCACCTTCTGAGTTCAGAGACACTGCTGCTATTAGGGAGAACTCTGATAGCACGGACTGTGAAACAAGAGTTGAAATTATTCAAGTCATGGGTTATGGCATGGGCAGCAACTGGGTGCTTTGGGTTCTGTGTGAACACCATCTGTCGGTGGCCATTCATTCTTATGGCCACCAACAGTGCTATCAGATTTCTCCCTAATAGCAGCAGTTTCTCTGAACTCAGAAGATTGTAAGTTGCCTACCAGCACAAACTTGGCACAAGGCAACCACCTGTTCTCAACTTGAGATAATACCCAGTCATTATTATTATTATTAAATATGTTTAACCTTTTTTAATCCTCTCTTTCCTACTACCTCTATTGAACCATCACAAACCTAAAGTGATGTTAAAAATTATTATTTTTTAATTTGTATAATATTTTTTATAAATTTTCTTTTTATATTTAATATTTAGTTTTAATTATATTTTGCTCTTCCCAACGACCAGAGATTAGTTTGGATATTTATCTATGCTTGGGTATTAGCTCTGAATCACTGCCCCTCTACTTTTTCGCTGTTTGAATTTACTCCCACCATTTTCCCAACCGGCGGTTTTTCTGTGAGGCAGTCTCCAGCTGCGCCCACCTCTCATAATGTTTTCACGTTCATGAAGGGTTTATCCCAAAAATTACTTTATTATTTGCATGTTTGTCTTTTCTGTGTGTTTGCGCCCCACATCCATCATCTAAAGGTAAGTGGTGGCTCTTTATCCTAATTTGATTTATATATATTTCTGGTCTGCAGTATCAACCTTGAGGAATGCTAAAGTGGCACAACAGTGAAATGAATTTCCAAATGCATCATACTGAGCATATTGAGTGAAATTGCTATAGCTATTTAAAAAAAAATATTTGGATGAAAGATTGCTTGAAAAACCTCCTCACAAGATGGGCTCAAATTCATATTTGTCTGAAAATCTTTGAACAGGTAGTTTCAATAAAATTGCATTTAAAAGTGTGTGGACTATTTTAATTAGAGTTAAATAGATTTATAACTATGGATAATACTTGTATTAACCACTGTGTTCCAGAGTTTATAAAACAGTCAATACAGTTTTTCGGTGCCAAAAGAGAAGTTAGTTTCATAACAAAGGCAACTCTGCAGCAGTCTTTTGGCATGTTAAATAGATTTTATTTACTGGCTATCTTCAATAGAGTAAAACAATAACTCTTTTAAAATGTATAGAAGAAACAATTAATGTAAAAGGAAACAAAATATTTTTACTCAGTACAGTATCCTTATTCATTATAGAAAAACTTACAGATTTTACAAAAAAATTAGTTAACTGATGAAGATGTGAAAATTCATTACTGATACCAAAACTTTCTGTTTCAGTAGCAACAGTATATAAAAAATGAGAAAAACTTACAATATATGTCCAAGGCAAATATACTCTAGTTGTAAGGTATCCTTTGTTCTCAACCACCTCAACACCAGCACCTGATTGAAACATAATGATCACTTCTGACTGGTTCAGTGTATAAGAAGGAGTATACACAGTCACACCTGAAACAATAATCACCAGAAGTTAACATTATAATTAAACATGAACCACACTTAAGCTTGTATTACTCTTGATAAAATAATTTTAGCAATTTTAACTAGCTTTGAGAAAGAGAAATATACAAAACAGGAGTTTACCACTAAAATGCTGGATCCTGAGAGCATTGCGGTCAAAGTAAATTCTTTTTCCATTGGCTAAAACATCTAGATGATATCTCCATCGAGCATGATCTGGCCGTGATCTCACCTCTATGGTTACAGATGCGTTCTCCTTAGCTGTAAACAGTACATTTACATAACAGCCATAAGATAATATAAAAAGTGAAAAAAATAATGTGGGGGCAACTGCCACTAAAAACTGAGGGAGAGATTTTTAAGGATGTAAAATAATAATAATAATAATGTAACTGGGAAGCATGATTACAGTGTTATAATTCAGATTATACTTTTAAACATGTAGATTGCTCTCAAATTACAAGATAGCCAGACAGGAATGTGTACATACTGTACATCATTTGGCTGATTAATTCATTAACCCTGTCTGTAATCATGAATGTAAGAAGAAAAGATATGTCTGTCTCTGAATTCATGATATTCTGCCTTGCCTTCCTTTGAGCCCAGGAAATTGGAAGTTTCTTCCCAATCTCATTTATACTGTTTTCCCTCAATAACTCTAGTTACCTGCTACAGCTGTCAGTTGTGTTGCCATCACTTCACCATATCTGTTTTTAGGCATCTGCTCGAATCTTGCTTGTACATCCAGCTTGTGCTTAGCACTGTCTGCTCTCACCAGAACAAACTCTCCCTTGCCATTGAAAGTGTATGCCACACCATCGAATGTAACAAAATGTGGATCACCAAATGCCGCTCCTGCAAGAATGGAAAACCGTAAGTGCATTTTTTTTGAAAATCTAATATCTTTAAACGAGCAATTCTTACATGATATTTTGGAAATGGCTCTAATGATCATGGATGAAATTTAATATTTAGATAATGTTTTGCTTTTCAAGTTTATTTAAATAGAAGCCCTCCCTGCAAAATAGTTATTTTATAAAAATAAGTAATTCTTGTATTTGGTATCTCAGAAATGGCTCTAATACCATCTTGTAGAAGTTTCAGGTACCAGTAAGTCTACTGATGTTAGTTATGCTACTCTTTGGTTAATGCAAGGAACTCTTATATCATTAAACAAACAATTCTTATATACTAAATGAATATTTTGTACAGTATCATGGCCAGTCACCGAATACTAATATAATAATGTGGAAATAAGTAATACAAGTATATTTATTAATGAAAGGTATTTTATTTTGAAGAGTTGTAATAAATATTACTTTTATTGCAAAAAGTCATTATCATTAGATTCTACATGTTTAACTGTAAAACATTTAAAAAGTAGATATTTAAAAGTAGATATTGGCTTTGTAAGATATGATTTTTTCCTACTTCTTTATAAAAGATCTTTGAAAACAATGTTAGCATTTATAATGTGATCATCATTTACTTTTTTACCATATATGTCTTTAACTCCAAAATAAATATTACTGAATCTACAAACTTATGAGAAAGCCATGTACAGGTGTCATGTAAAAAACAGGTTCTGGTAAATTCAATCCTGCACTTTGAAATGTCTGATCTTATGCTTTATTAATGGTCACAGCAAAGGTTACTTTTATTGGGAATTGTTTTCTTATTATTTGGAAAGGCACAGTTGAACGAGAAGGTGTGAGGTTAATGTGGGATATGAGCATAGTTTTATCAGAGTGAATAAATTTAGCATTGATGATGAACTCATCTAAGTGAATTACCATAAACCTGGCACCATTGATTAATACCTGATTATCATTAAGATCTCTATTTAACATAATAATAGAATTTCTCTTAAAAAGCAATTTATGAGGTGCTAAACTGGATGATCTCAGAAACAGCTCTAGTGATTTGGACAGAATTTCATATGTAGATAACATTTTGCTTTTAAAGTTTCTAATACAAATTTACCAACAAAAAAAAAAAAAAAAGAAAAAAAAAGAGCAATCCTTGTATTTGGTATCTCAGAAATGGCTCTAACAACATTTTGTAAAAGTTTCAGGTACCAGTAAGCCTATTGATGTTAGTTAAGCTTCTCTTAGATTAGAGCAAGGGACTGTGCACTTCAAAATGCCTAGGAAGCCTTCAAGAAAACCATTTAATCAAACGTCTTCATGCAAAATCTTGCACTTGAACAGAAAACAAAAGATGCCAGGTTATGGTTATTTTATTGTATGTGCTAACATGGATTAACTGAGTCATAAGTGTTAAAGACTTTACAGTTTCAGTGGTAACAAGATAAAGAAGTATTTCAAAATTATGGTAATGCACATGTTTTGTGTTTACTGTTTTATACGATGTGATACCTGTTGATAGCAGGGAGAAATTATGGTAATCATGTAGATAGTAGTGTCTGGGTTTCAGAAGATATATTAATGCTATAACTCATGTATGTTATTACAACTACACAAGTTTTTGTGTTTATCACCTGCCCTATGAAGTGTTGATCTGCTTGATTGTAGTACTCATGTATATTTTTAAGCCATTTACATTAGTTTTTGATCCAAATCTTTAATTACTTCAGATCTGTCATGATTTCAAATGTTGAATTTGCAAGTCTTCTTTTGCAAGTCACCTTTGCAATAGTGTGTGTGTAAACAGTGGGCTCTTATAATGCTACTGCACATATCTGAATGATTGAAAGAGAGACTATTGGTTGAATTTGCACCTTTCAGATGATGAAATCATACTCCTTTTGGATGTCTTCAAAGACCTCCATACTCTTTCCCCTTATAATCCTATTGTCCCCAACACTGTTACACAGTATGAACAGAACAGGTAGGTCGTGTGATTAAAATTCATTATCTAAAAGTGCAGAGGCCTACCCCCTCTCAAACTGTTTATGTTGTCCATACCAAGTTGGAGCTGTACGTGCATATCGCAGCAAACTAATATCGGTTGCAATATTACCCGTGGTATTGCTATGAACAACTTGAGTCCCTTTTGTATAATTCATTTCGATGGCCAAGGATGTACCCAGGATCTGGAATAGTGAGGGGGTGGAGGGGAGGGGGAAAGGTATTGGTTTCGAGGAAGTGGGGTGCAGGAATAAAAACAACAATTTCTTATAAGTTCTGAGATTTCATGACAGATGGCTCTAGTTTAGTCATAATATTCAATTTGTTGAGGTGTTTACTCTAGGTTTAGTTTAGATTGTTACAATTTAATTTCTCTCCTAAGGGGGAGGGGGGAACTACCCTCTTCTGCTACTGGCTGGGTATGTCCTTGCAGGTGCCACAATTTTTAACAACAGCTAATGCAGACATATGATGATTAAGAGTTACACATAATGGGAAGGATTTTGTTGAGATAATAAGCAAGAGTTATCTTAACAATTTTCTGTCTCATGAAATATTACAAATTTGAGGCTCATTGGTTTAAACTAATATAAGTGAGTTATGACAAAATGGGTTTTTACTAATGGCATAGTATAAAGTGGTAGCCTATTGAAAAAAAAAAGCCAATATCAGATCAGACCATTGAGAAACAGAATCTTAGTCCTACAATTCAATTATTACTAAACAATAATTTAACAACAAAGAAATAAACTGGCTCTGTGGCTTATGAGTAATTATTTTCTAAAAGAAATAAATTACACTGATAGGTTTAAACAAAACCAATTTAAAGAATGAACAAATGAAAACTGTTGTAACTGGTAATATCTTTATTCTTAGTATAAGTTGAAGTTTTTACCCAAAAAATACAAAATAAAAACAAAAACATACCAATTCCTGGTGCCTGGTAGCCAATGCAGTCTTGTGTTGGCCGTCTTTCAAAACGGAAAGTTTCACACCCAACTGCTTGTTCAGATTGCCAGCGACAGCAGAAATAATATGGAGCCATGTCATGATACCAGTGAGATAGTGTTGGAACCTGTAAGCAACGGATGAAATTTTGTTAAATTTAACTTAATTGCAATGGAATATTTGTCCTGGTATCAATATCCTTATTTGCCTGCATTCTCATTTCACAAACTGTTAACTTCTTAAATTCTTTAAGTGTCATTTTTCTAACCACATTTTTTTTTATTATTATTCTTTCAGCATTTCAGGTAAATTGCTAAATATTTCCCTCAATAATTCATTCCATACACTGAGTCCATTTTCAACAAAAGAAAATTTTCCCACTACCTGTTGCCTGAAACCAATTGTTAGTTTGTGGTACTGATTACTTTTCTCTACCATATGTTACTCATAATTCTTCTATCAATATTCAGCTAGGTCTCATTACTAACATATGCCTTCCAGATCTCTCTTCACCCCCCTATGATTCCTACCTTCTTTAACATATCATTTAATGATCGTATTCTTTTATTGAGTGCCTTTGGAATTATAGATGAAAAGATGACCATGACCACAAGCTGGCACTCGATTTCAAACACAAGGGTGTAGGAAGATTCTCTTTTTTAGGTAAGGGTGTCGGGGATTGGAATAAGTTAACAAGAGAAATGATGAATAATTTGCCAAAAACGTTGAAAGAATTTAAAGTTAAAATTTGTGAAGGTGGATGCAGAAAAGGAGGAAGATGAGTGTTTAAGGAAATTGCCACTGGAGCATGCGCTCCATTGAAAAGTAATTTAATTTAACCCTGCAGTGGTCGCGCTCTGAAAAGTCCCATTAGAAATGGCTTGAGTGGACTACATATGTAATCCACGCGACCACTGCAGGGTTAATTTAATAGGAAAGTGTTATTCACCGTAAACCTATGTCTCACTCGAGGTACATGAATAATCCAGATTTTTTTTGTACATACATTAATACAAGATTAGATTATTTTAAAGGTTAAAAGAGGCACAACTTGTTAAAATGTGTAATAACTTTACTGGAGTATGACTGTTTATGAAGTCTTCACGGGTGTAATGTTGGATTGTGTTGTAAAAACACAATATTTCAGTGGTTAGATCCGTCATCTTCCTAAGTGTGAAATCATATGTACTGGTCTGCCAACCCACAGCTAATGAGCTGAGGTGCCATACCACTCTATTATAGCGTGTGGTTCCATTTGCAGTCTGCACCCAAGGTAAAAAAGACTGGTTAGCAGTGGGCATTTCATTGCAACATGTGTGCCATAATATGGAGCTGTCAGAGATATCATGCTCTCTCTGGAGTTTTGCCAAGACTGGTTTCCAGGCCTTATTAAGTCATAGCCCACTGTCCCTATTGAAAATATCTGTTAGTCGAATTTCAATTGCTTTCTTGACTACTGAGTACAAAAAAAGTGATATCCTGGCCAGTACCTTAACATTATCGAAATCCACACTGTAGCAGTGGCTGTAACATTGCTCCTTAATAGCGTACATGGGATGCACGGAAAGGACCTCAGACACAAGTAAGAGAGGGAATACAACAATGAAGCTGATTCATTAGCTATCTTTCAGCAAACCAGTTCAGATGATTTCACACCTGATTAAGATGGCAGAGCTAGCTGTTGAAATATCATATTTTGACAAGACATTCCAGCAATACATCCATGAAGACTTCATTTCTTAAGTATGTTTACACCTAATAAAATACCTGCCTAGAGTTGAATTTATTTTATTCAGAACTTTCCTGAATTTCACACAACAGGCAAAATTTACACTTTCAAAATTTTATCTATAATGATACTAAGAATGTAAGGGAGATATTGTGGTATGTTCCATCCCTTTATGTTTTGATGTAAAGGTGATTAAGAGAGAGGATATAACATTGCTAGAATCATCATGTTTAAAATTCTCATTTGGTAGCTTAATCTCAACTAACAGTGATTTGATACAGTGGTTTTGCCAAACATATTCCAAGTGAAACACAGCACTGATCTTTGACTTATAACAATTTATTTGATACTAGTTCAAACCTCACTGTCATAAGCATATCGATTCAGGTTTTTTCCAGAATTTTCTGTTAGTATGATCTTGGAAAATGGTGGAGTAGTTTCCAATTCATTAACATATAATATATTAATTCATATTGCTCCAGTCATTAGTGTAACATTAAGCTATATAGAACAAAACTTATTCTACTTCACATTTTGAGTTTTTTCCCAGCCCTTCGAGAGATAATCTGCAGTGACTTCTCTAAGTCGTCCACCCTTTATATGCTGGTCCTTTACATTCCAACACTGGGATTTATAACATTTGCATTCAAATAAAGATAATTTTTAGCTTAGTTTGACAAAATCAGACACATTTTACTACCTTGTCAGCCTCATTCCATGGTAGAACTCCAAGATTATGTGACCTATGAGGTCTGCTACCTGCTTGCAAGTCATAGCTCAGCATTAGGTAGCCCTTCTTGTCATAGCAGCATTGCTGTCCTGATCCTCCTGCACTACAACAGTGAAAGTAGTTTTCATTAATACATTCATAGTGGTCAGCTGATGTTTTTTCTGGCAACAGATAAAAACTTTGTTATGGTGATCATCAATGTCAGGGGGTGTGTAATTGTAGATTTTCCAAGCGAATCTGATGTTTGAAGATCTCTCGTGCATGTGGCCGGGTCAACAAATTTTTGACAGTGTAACATGCCATCATCTCCAGGTTGTGTCTGCTAGCCCCCTGAAATTGATGATCGCCATAACAAATGCAACATGAAGGTGATGGCACATTACGCCATCGAAAGTTCATTCATCCAATCATTCGATCAATTGACCCGGCCACATGCCTGAGAGATCTTCAAATTCCAGGGGGCTTGACAGAGCACATGAAGAAGACATAGAAAATAGTTGTATTTGTTATGGCAGATATGTGACTGGCTATGACAAAACAGATTACAGCATAACCATTAACAAATTCCATTTCCTGCATTTTTTTGCTGCTGTTTAAAAAGCTGTTTAATTTCAATTACAAGTGCTCAAAGGAGTTTAGTGGAACTGAAAGTGGAAGTTATCTAATCTGACGTCTCTTTATACCAGTAGAATGGGTACACTTCTTATAATGAAAAAACTAATATCTTGGATAAAATGCAATACAATCAATGCAGTTTAATTTAATACCATTAGAGCAAATGCCCGATGAAAATTCCCTTGCACATCTACTTTCCCATTTCGAGGTTTTTTTTTTTTTTTTACCTTATGATTTTTTAGTGAAATTTCAGCATCTACTACTTTTTCCCTTTTAATTTTAAATACTCTCAGTGTTTCTGGTAAATTGTTCAGCATTTTCCTTGGTAATTTACTCCAGTCACTGATTCTCTCGCCAACAAAAGAAAATTTTCCGATTCCTTTAAGTATGAAATCAAGTGGGAGCTTCTTCCATTCCACATGCTATTCCTGATTCTTCTAGCAATATTTTTTAAAGTGTTGTGCATTGAAAACTCATGATTCAAATTTGAGCAGTAGTCAACAATACCCATTTATAATAATTGTGTGAAGATGAACATAACCCTACCAAAAAAATAACAATATGCATGTAAAATATACTTTTCACAGAATTTAATAATGAAAGCATAGAAATATTATCAGTTACTCAAACAGTTAAATATGATTAAGGGTGACAATGAAACTGCCATTAAGTGCTGAAAAATAAGATAGGATAGGGAAAAACAACCCATCACTCACCACATATGAAGAACGTGGACCAGATTAACACAAGTAAACAAATACACTTCACAATACTTCAGTTTGTAACCTTAATCAGGGAAGAGTGAGACATATGACATGGGAAAGATGTGTACACATCAGGACCTACCATATAAATGAACTAATATGAATATGTGATAAAACAGCAATAATGACTAATGGCAAAAATAAGTCATTTGCTGGGTAGAAGAATTTTTAAAAGGTAGAAAACAGAAAGTTAGGGTAGGAAATGTGGTATCAAAAGAAGTGGAAGTAAAAATGGGTGTGCCACAGGGTAGCGTATTGGGACCATTGCTATTCATTATTCTAATGAATAATTGTGTTGATTGTTTACTATCTGAAATTAGATTGTTTGCAGATGACATAATGCTGTATAAAAGAATCAAAACGATAGAGGATTGTAAACAGTTGCAGGGTGATCTGGACAGGATATCTAATTGGGTTGGTAAACATGGAATGAAGATAAATGCAAAGAAGAGTCAGCTTATTAGATACACAAATAAAAAACAAAAGGTTAATCATGAATATAAGGTGGGGAAAGAATTGCTTGCTGAAGACTTGAAATGCAAATATCTTGGAATTACTTTTGATAACAAACTTAACTGGGCAGGACACATAGGACAGGTGGTAGGAAAAGGTTTCAAAGTTCTGCACTTGTTGGAGAGAGTTATGAGGGGATGTACGAGAGAAGTCAAGGAATTGGGTTACAAAACTTTGCTCAGACCATTGCTCGAATATGGTAGTGTAGTATGGGACCCTCATTTTACGTATCAAATACAGGAGTTGGAGAGGGTGCAAAGAAGGGCTGCTAGATTTGTTTCTGGAAATTATCGCAGAATGCAATCAGTGACGGATATGATAAAGGAGCTGGAATGGGATTCATTGCAAGACAGGAGGAGGATGAGGAGGGTAATGGGAGTGTACAGGGCATATACTGGTGATGAGGCATGGAAAGATATTGCGATAGGTATGAAAAGTAGTGCATGGAAGGGAAAAGATGACCATGACCACAAGCTGGCACTCGATTTCAGGCACAAGGGTGTGGGAAGATTCTCTTTTTTAGGTAAGGGTGTCAGGGATTGGAATGAGTTACCAAGAGAAATGATGAATAATTTACCGAAAACTTTGAAGGAATTTAAAGATAAAATTTGTAGAGGGCAAATGTAGGTGGGTGCAGGATAGGGGGATGATGGGTGTGTAGGGAAATTGCCACCGGAGCCTGTGCTCCATTGCAATTAAATTAAATTAAATTAAAGATGTATCACCAAGAAATTCTGCCATTGTGTAAGGAACTAGACCGATACCGGGGTTGTAGTATCGCCTAAGTGCCTTAACTTACACTCTTGTCAACTAACAGTTCTCTTAAAACTCAGCAAATAATTTGGATTTGACCATGTAGCCAAGGTAACTCAACTGAATGCGCAGGTCGCCACTATATTCGTTACCCATGAATATAGAAAAGGGTTCTATGCTAACAACTGAAGTACACCAAGTCACTTTTAGAAAACTTTAAGGTTTTATTTTTCAAAATCAAAAGTTCAAAATTGCATTTACAGTTGAGCAGGCATATCGAACACTCGTTCCACAAGTTTGCAGGTTATGGAGAGAAATCTAACCGACCGGAACCCCTTTAGTAAATTTAAAAGTTCATGTTAGTTACTATATAACACGACACGATCCCTTATAGTTGAACTAGCCCACATGGCGAGTTACAACCAGCGCGACGAAAGACAGACCGAAACAGACGCCAGGCAGGAACAGACAAACCGGAATAGACCACGGACAGCCACAGACCGGCTCTTTTATCGAAACCACGAGAACCAGTGACGTCAGCAACTGTATCACATCTTTTTCCTCCGCGTAGCTCAAAGAGTACGAAATTTATTTGACGATCCAGACTATTAAAAAATGTTCAAACTTCAACAGTATCCGGACTTATCCACTAGAAGTCCGACGGCAGTCTCTTGAGAAATTTAGAGTAATTAATTTTAGAGTTTTAGCTGTTTAAGACTCCGCGTAGTGATACATTCAAATTTGGGTAAAATCCCTAAGTGTTCTAGAACTTTTTACGCGCGTGCACAACAATCCGCGACAATCTACTTTACAAAAACCTAATTACCGGACAAATACTAAAACTTTTGATGAAAACCCATATATGTATGAAATAGTCTTAATTAGGGCTATCTGCTGATGTAAAATTTAAATTGATATCTCTTTTAATAAAAAAGCTTATTATTTTCTCTTAATTAAAATCGCTACTTAAACTTTACCAAATTACTTAATTTTATTGCCAAAATATCGGGGATAGTGCTGACTACAGCTGGTGATAAAAGTTCGGTTGTAGCTTTACGGGATTTAAAGATACTAAAGATCTTAGGATTCTTACTTTTATGATCGCGTGTTCCAAAACTTGAACAAACGGGAATAACTCTTAAACTAAACGTTTCCCGATATGATAATTACACATTAAAATGATTATTATGACGAATTGCAACTGTGAGCAAGATTACAGGGAAATTACTTAAAGTTGAAAACTGTACTTCTCGAAATTTCTAAGTCCCGCCTAAGCAAAACTAGAATTTGCCAAAATTCCAAGATCCTTACATGCCCCCTGAAGATTGAAGTTATTTTCTAAAGAAAACTAACTGAACATCTTGAAAATAGAAAAGAAAAATTTAAATCCCCAATAAGCAAATGAACTATTCTCCCAAAATCTAACTATCGCTTGTCGGTTCGGTTCTCTCTCCACCATTCATACTCCACAGCAAAAATATTATTGTTTTAACGATTTCAAAAAATCTTAAGTTTCACTCACAAAATTATTACAAAATTTTTCTCAAAACTCATTCATTCTCAAAATCACAATATTAATGAATAAATTATTAAATTCATACGATTATTACCAAATAGCAAAAATGTGAAATTGTCACAAAATATTAGTATGTGTAACATAAATAATCACAAAATTGTCAAAATATCAGACATATTATCAAAATAAGAAACATAAGTGGTATAAATACAAATTACAAAAGTACATTGCAACATATTAATGCAAGAAATATCAAATTTGTTCTCAGAAAAAGAAATAGTAATGTGTATTATTTTACAAATATAGAAATGAAAATTGTTGTATTTTATAAACAGTTGTATTATGCAATACCATGTAGGAAAGTCCTTCGTTTTATAAACGTCTCTGTTTAAATATTATCTTGTTTTGTTATGGCCTTAAATTACCACTTTCCCTTTTCACACTTTAACCCTTCATTATTAAACTCCCTAAATGGGTGAAAACCCAAGTCCTGTCACGGTCGCCATGTAAGGAACTAGACCGATACCGGGGTTGTAGTATCGCCTAAGTGCCTTAACTTACACTCTTGTCAACTAACAGTTCTCTTAAAACTCAGCAAATAATTTGGATTTGACCATGTAGCCAAGGTAACTCAACTGAATGCGCAGGTCGCCACTATATTCGTTACCCACGAATATAGAAAAGGGTTCTATGCTAACAACTGAAGTACACCAAGTCACTTTTAGAAAACTTTAAGGTTTTATTTTTCAAAATCAAAAGTTCAAAATTGCATTTACAGTTGAGCAGGCATATCGAACACTCGTTCCACAAGTTTGCAGGTTATGGAGAGAAATCTAACCGACCGGAACCCCTTTAGTAAATTTAAAAGTTCATGTTAGTTACTATATAACACGACACGATCCCTTATAGTTGAACTAGCCCACATGGCGAGTTACAACCAGCGCGACGAAAGACAGACCGAAACAGACGCCAGGCAGGAACAGACAGACCACGGACAGCCACAGACCGGCTCTTTTATCGAAACCACGAGAACCAGTGACGTCAGCAACTGTATCACATCTTTTTCCTCCGCGTAGCTCAAAGAGTACGAAATTTATTTGACGATCCAGACTATTAAAAAATGTTCAAACTTCAACAGTATCCGGACTTATCCACTAGAAGTCCGACGGCAGTCTCTTGAGAAATTTAGAGTAATTAATTTTAGAGTTTTAGCTGTTTAAGACTCCGCGTAGTGATACATTCAAAATTTGGGTAAAATCCCTAAGTGTTCTAGAACTTTTTACGCGCGTGCACAACAATCCGCGACAATCTACTTTACAAAAACCTAATTACCGGACAAATACTAAAACTTTTGATGAAAACCCATATATGTATGAAATAGTCTTAATTAGGGCTATCTGCTGATGTAAAATTTAAATTGATATCTCTTTTAATAAAAAAGCTTATTATTTTCTCTTAATTAAAATCGCTACTTAAACTTTACCAAATTACTTAATTTTATTGCCAAAATATCGGGGATAGTGCTGACTACAGCTGGTGATAAAAGTTCGGTTGTAGCTTTACGGGATTTAAAGATACTATAGATCTTAGGATTCTTACTTTTATGATCGCGTGTTCCAAAACTTGAACAAACGGGAATAACTCTTAAACTAAACGTTTCCCGATATGATAATTACACATTAAAATGATTATTATGACGAATTGCAACTGTGAGCAAGATTACAGGGAAATTACTTAAAGTTGAAAACTGTACTTCTCGAAATTTCTAAGTCCCGCCTAAGCAAAACTAGAATTTGCCAAAATTCCAAGATCCTTACAATTGGGCATAGAATAAAATTCTTTTTAGCATTGTTAGCAATAAATTCATTATTAGCTATTTCAATTTATGAACATTTCTCGGGAAACAAACTGAGTAATATTATTACTGATACACAATATTTTGGCAAAATAAATCTCCATCGCCATCTTCAGATGTAGTTGTCTAATGAAGTCTGAGATGCTGCTAAGCAATGTAACAACATCTGTCATTTCCATGCCAGTTTTTAAACAAAAGGCAAACTTTAAGTCTTACGACTACACCTGAAGATGGCGAATGAGTTTATGTCACCAAAATATTGTGTATCCAATAATAATATTACTCGGTTTGTTTCCCAAGAAACATTTATAAATAAACAATGCAAAGAAAAACTACATTCATTTATAACTATTTCAATGTTACATAAATGGGTATACTCTATAGGCCAGTTATGTACAGAAATATTTTGAAATTGCTGTAAGAATCCACCTTCTTTATTCCTATTGCACAGATTTTAATGATACATACGTAGGTATCCCAGACATCACACAGTGGGTGGCTCCTTCATGATAGAAACACTTATGATTGGCGTCCATATCACAGTCAAAGTCAGGCATATAACGACCTTTGTCTGCTTTGGCATGTTCCAGATCACAAGGACACTCTGATACTTCATGGGCAAAATTTTTCAGATAACGGTCACTTGTGAACCAGTTGTCACACATTGCCTGTGGCCAATTCGTGCCATACTGTCGCTCCCATTGAGGGCCAAAGTACCATCCAAGTGGAATTGGTCTACTCCAAAGAACGCTGAAATAGGATGACATGTTTACAGCTTCAACTTCATCAAGAATAAGCATGACTTTAAATTATTTATTATTAATTATCATTTAGCTAAACAACACTGTCAAAAATAAAACCTGAAATTTTAGCCACTATAGTTGAAATAATCTTAGCAAAATATGTACATACCTTGACATACTGAATTAAGGTGGCTGTTTTTCATGGATGCTGAAGTGTTAATTTTGATCAAAGAGCACATAGTGCATGAGATACATGTTCTACTTTTAATGATGTAATGCTAGCAAAGGTCAATTATCTATTGTAAGTAGGCTGCCACACAGTATTATTGATAGCTATGACATATAAAAAACAAGGACATATAAACAGTAGAAATTACTGTTTTAAAATCCTTACAACATCCTAAGGAACTCTTACTGGAATGGAAAAAAAATGTAGCAGCATCTGAAGTTTAAAAGTGTATGAGACTAAAGAATTCTGTCTCTTTGTTCTGTTTTTCCAACTGTTTTGTGTTTCATTTGTTCCTGCATAGATAGGTGAGAATCTGTAGGTCTGAAGAACGAGGAATTTATTATTATTATTAAATAATGTAATCTAATTTTTAGTTAAGGTAGCTATTTTAAACACATTATATCTTTCTGTGACCTGAATTATATACTTACGGAGAATATCTGGAACCAGAATATAGTTGAGGATCAGTTATATTTATTTGTATGAAACCGAAACGTGCATCAACAACCATGTAGTTATTTCTGTTGCGATAGTTTGCTGGTGCTATGGTGTAAGACCCAATATTCTGTGTGCTTTGCTGAAATAATAAATTTTTCATATAAAAATGAAATACTCCCTTTTTGCTCAAGTTAAAATAAATAAAACCAAATATAAGATTAACTAATTGGGAGCAGAAGCAATATCATAATATCACGCTAATAGGCTGTTACAATAAATATAGATTTCAACATAGGAAAGAGAAGGTACTGGTTAGCAAATACAAACATGGGATAGAAAGGAACCATAATTGCACAGAAGACAGCAAGTAACAACATCAGTAACTTTCCAATTATTTTTATCACCAATTTACTAATATTATTAATACTTAATTATGTAGCATTTATTAATTATAAGTATACTGAATAAAAGTATTAATGATTGTAACTTGATTTGTGACATTGTAGGGTTTCAGTAGACTATGGTGCGAGCATAAGTTTTTCGTACACACGCTCAAATATCTTGTGAAATGTATGGGAAATTTGTTTCACTGTAACATAAGTGCCTTAAAAGTTGTGACAATGGACTATTAATTATCCTCATTAATATTTTACCAGAAAAATGAGTTTTTCATTTCCAGACTATATCAAAACACCTCTCAATTTGTTTATGCAAGCTAACGGCTTGCATGTGTTGAAAGAGGAGAATTTGGGTCGTTTCTGTCTTAATAATACACCATAATCCACTAATGGAGTGGTCAGATAACACTTGGCTGACCATTTCCAGGATAACTGGTAACCTACAAGCAGGATATCTCAGATACACTAGAAAATGGAGAAAACAGAATAAGGGAATTTCCTGATTTAAGCCACTGATCAGCAGAAAAACGTGGTATTTTGTGGAAGTGAGACAGAAAACCTGGCATCCCAATTTAAAATGTATACAGAAATTCTTTTGTTTTGAGTTATCTATTTTAGGTTCTATTCCAATCTGTGGTAAATCATCATCAGCATTAGATGTTTCCACTTTTGCGGGTCATCCTGCACATCCTCTTCCAAGTCTGGAGGTCTTTCCAAGGTTTTTCCTCAATCACTTTCCTCCAAACGACTCCCTTAGCCTCTATATCTTTCTTCACTTTATCCATCCATCTTGCCCAAGGTCTTCCAACTGGTCTCCTTCCCTTCCTGCTGTTCAGCAGTGCTACTTTCGACATTCTTTCCTCCTCCATCCTCATAACATGTCCAAACCACTGCAGTCTTTTCCTCCTTAACATCTCTTCTAATGCTTCCACTTGTAGTCTCTCTCTAATGTTTACTTTTCTAATTTTGTCTTTCCTCGTGACATTCTCTATCCCTCTCAGAAACCTCATCTCTGCCACCTGCAATCTGCTATCTCTTTTATCCAAGTCTATGTTTCAGAATGGTAAGTCAGTATGGACTGGTAATATATTTTATAGAGCAGAATTTTGGCATCCTTCCCTATATTCTACCTCCAGATTACATATTGTGGTAAATATTGGTTCCATTTATTTTTCATAGATATGAACCTAATATTTACATATATCTTGAAGTATTTATCAATGGAATTCTTGTCCCAACATTACAATTAATATATATTTGCATTTTTAAATCAAATAAAGAAATTAAAGTATATTTTAATAATTTTTATTTATAAGAAAACTGAGAAATTTAAATAATGGAACTTCTCTGTACTTATTTTGAGATTTTAAGCTATTATTTGCAGTTATTATGAAATTAATGTACCTCTAACACATCAATGTAGAAGAGTTCTGGTCTTGTGCCAACTTCTCGGTAGCCCCAAAGGGAAATCGTTAACTGTGCATTTGCATTGCTTGTTAAGTTTTTACTGTCCCACTTTATAATAATTTCACTAGGACTTTTCTCATGCACATTTGAGTCATCGAATGTAATCTTCTCCTCAGCAGTGGCAGGCGTTTCTGGGGGGAAAAAATTGGAACATTTACACACAAAAATAAGCATAATTTTCTAGTTTAATTATAATTTATATTTTTTGATATTTTCAAAACATTGACCATGGAGTGGATGGCATTGTAAAACACAACAAATAAACTGTTTTCAAAGTCTAAGAACATTAAAGAAATATGTGGTGCTTGAAATGTTCTTTGACTGTGAAAGTAACAGAAACTGCAAAACTTATAATAATCATATGAGTGTTATTAACCACAAATAAATAATTTTTTAAAAATATTTTTTAAATTGGAAGACTGGATGCTTTCCTGGTGTATCATGTGTACAAAATGTTCTTGAGCCTCCCATGGGGAGCACGTCAAATTGATGTAGTGTTTTGAAGTTACTTTCTAACTTGATCTTCTGGCTGTAGTGTCATGTTCCTGGAGTCGCTTGCCTCAACATGCCTTGGTCCCACCACCTCCGCATGGAAAGACGATCAGCATGCATGAACATGAGGTCACCAGGAAAGATAATTGTTTCATAACTGTTATATACTATCACATCTAATTGTAATGAATTTTTACTTAGAATATTTTGTGTGTGTGTTGTACAGGGCCAGCCACTCCAAGAACATGACATTTTGCTGGAAGCTGAAGCAATAGAATGACTTCAAAATGTTACATCAAAGTGACATGTTTCTCCAATGGAAGGCCCAAGAATGTTTTTTTTTGGAAATTTGTTTATCATTAAATCAGAATAATCTAAGGATTGTCTAAAGAACCTATTGAAACAGCTTCAGATTTTTAATTTGTTACAATCTGCCTTTCAAATTTTTTTAAAAAAAAATTGTTTCTTATTCTTTTTTGTAACACATACCTAGAAAAAACTTTCCTTTCCAGTTGTATTTTCCATCATTAATTGATATTTCAAATGGTATGTAGCCTTCACCCATAACAAAAGGCTGAATACATACAGCTCTATTTGTGTCAACAACTGTTCCCACAACTTCTCTGTAGTCAAATCTGTAAGAAAGGGGGGAAAAACATAAGTTATTATCACTGAAACAAATATCTTTACAATCTGATAGAATCAAATTGTCACGTACCTATAATATCACCAAAACCATTTAGAAAGAGGCCTGTCACAAACCAGTTGTACAGTAAATAACTTATGCAAACATTTTCTTGATAACAAAGTACTTATAAAACTCACAATCATTCGAGACTGTAGGGAAACAAGTTTTTAGAATATTAATCTGTAATGGGCCAGATTTCCACAGTTGTTCCCCAGTGTTGGGGTTGAATAAGGCATATGTTGGAGATTATGGGAGAAATGACCGTGATCACTTGATTTCAGGAATAAAGGAATCAGAACATTTACTTTTATGGGTAAGAAAGATACAGACTGGGATAAATTATTGAGTGTTATGCCAAGAAATTCACTTCGAACACTGAAATACTTAAAAGAAAAATTCTTAAAATGCGAAAACAGATGTATAAAGAAATCGCCAACTATGCATAATCTTCATCACATATAATTAATTAACTGTAAAATAGTTTAAATGATAAAACAGATAAGAATAAATGGAAACAAGAAACTTTCAAAGGATAAAGAACAGAACAGTTCATTGGAGCCTGCTTATACATTCTTTATTCTGAATCATAGCTAGTTATTGTTTTATTTGTGTATTCATAAATTGTTGTCTTTCACTTGACAAAGCTGTGTGGTGGTGTATTTTGTCATTTAATACAGCTTTTATATCTGCAAAAATATAGATTATAAAGACAAGGAAAAAAGATTATTGTTTCATAATTGTTATGAACTATCACATCTAATTGTAATGAATTTTTACTTAGAATATTTTGAGAAAAAAAAAATCAGATTTGTCTTAAGAGCAAGTGGATATAATTTTTTAGATACTGTATCTGAAAGAAAATGGATAAAGCTTATTGTAACATATTGAACTAAAAAAAAAATCATTGCTTTCTGTGACATCAAAAGATATATGTTGTGCCAGTTCTATATTATTTTTTAATAGTTTAAAATGAAAAATTCTTGGAATATTGATAGATTTTTCTGGTATATGCTAATCACCCAGAGAGTATGCTATACTGTCAACACCTGGAATTCAAATGATGGGATTCGAATTCGCTCTGTAATTATATTTTAAACCAACACACTCCCCCCCCCCCCCCTATCTTAGTAGGATGGTTGCTTAGAACAAATCATGGTAGATTCCCTTTGGATTTCAAGCAAATAATACTCTTTCAAATACAATAACTCTTGTATCAATGAGAGCTAATATACAAAATCTACTTAAACTATGTTTAATTGTCATCACGATTTCCCATTTAATAATTTGCAGTCCAGGATATTTGGTGAAATATATTTTAACTAAATATGATTTAGTTTTGTGCAAAATCATGTTCTTCAAGGAATTTTACTATGCACCTCACAATTTTTTTGCTTATGGCTTTATGCCTTGTTGACGTCATGGTCATTAGAGGTGGGGAAGGATGGGGTTCAAGGAATGGGAAGGAATTTGACCATGGCCTTTGTAAGACCCAAAGCTGATACCGGGGTTGTAGTATCGCTTTAGTGCCTTAACTGGCAGTTCACTTAAAATGAAAAGTTCTCTGATGAAAATGTTCTAACTGACTTTAATAGTCTTAAATGACCATGTTGCCTAATTAGAAATTCAACTGAAATGCTAAACGGCCGCCACAAAGCTTTATAACCCAAAGCTGAGGAAAGGTTTTACTACAAAATCACAACAGTTCACTTCAAGAAAATTTTTAAGTTTACCGGTATTCTCAAAGTCACATTCACGAAATATTGCATAAACAGTTGAGTAGGCGATCGAACACTCGTTTTCAGAAAATTGTAGGTTGTGGAGAGAAATCATACCGAACGACCCCTTTAAAAGTTCTTAGTAGTCAGTAAAGTAGCAGTCTTTCACAATGACACCCAACATGGCCGACATTGAGTGTAAGTTTCCAACCGCTGCCTTCCCGCTCCAAAACAAACTAGCGCAAATTACATCACATAACGCTCCCAGAGAAAAGACAAGATGAAACTGAAAGAAAGAAAAGACATCCCCCACTACGAGTTCCCCGCTTGTATTGACCCCGACTGTACCGCACATTTATACAGCCACTTAGCAAAAAGTGTGTATATTGCAATAAACGATCTAGGTTATAAAAAGTGTTCAAACTTTATCAGTATGTAGAATTATCTGCCAGATGCTCAAAGGATGTTTGGTCAGAAATTTCGAGTGATTAGTTTAAATTTTGGTTTAATTTGCGTAGTGATACCACGTCTTTGAAGCAAGTGGGGATTTCCCCAGTTCTAGAAAATCTACGTACTTTTTAAGGTCATCTGTTGAATTACATCTAATCTAAATGAAATTAGTGTCAAAATGTTCTCCAAAAATTCCTGAGTTTAATGGTGTAAATTATACAAAAATCGGTGGCAGGATAATGAAATTACAGCTTAGACAAGATTTGGTAAAGTAACTGTTTAGAAGTCATATGGTTTTTCGTTAATAACTCTTAAAGTTTTATGAAGATCAAAAAGGTAAAATTATCAGAGTTTTCTTTGGATTTAATTATGTGTTTTAAAAGTTATTTTATCTCTGAAAGTGGTTTGGTTTATTTACAAATAATTCTTAAGTGAGACAAGTGTGTTCAGTAACGAAATAATCTTTAAAATGTTTATAAAATCTGATTTACTGCATGGAATGGTCTGAAATTTGGATATGTTAAATTAGATTTGTAGTTCTTTCAGGAAATCTACTTTTTAGATAGAGAAATTACTAGGAATATGTGATAAAAAATGTTAAAAGTGAAGTGCATTTATCAAAGTGTTTAAAAATTTATTTAAGATATTTACACGGTCAGGAACTAGGAATTTTAGTGAATTTAGCTTTCTTTTGAATTATTATTATTTTAAAATTTCTTTATTTCACTTAAAAATGTTCAGAAATAGGGAAACAGTCACATAACAAAAATCCATTGTTTGCAAATGGTACTATTCCACGTTGGTTTAAAAGTTTCTTTATTATTATAAAAAGTTTATTTAGTACTTGTATTAAATGTTGAGTGACTTTATTGCTTTTAAAATGGTTTATTTATTAAGTTAGGTTGTGGTAACAGCTTCGACATAAAATGTTCCTCCCATAACCTATGTATGCCATGAAAACTATATGTTTACTGTAAATTTACTTCCTCCCTTATACTTGAAGCTAAGAAACTAGAATTTACCAAAATTCTAAGGAGCTTACACCTTTTTAAGGAGGCATCTTGGTATTTGCCTGGAGTGATTTGGTGAAACCATGGATAACCCAAATTTCGATGCCCGAACTGGGGTTCAAACCCACATCCTCACAAACTGCTCACCCACCATTCTCAGTCATAAATAATTGTTAGAAATTTCTGTTACAAATATACCTGCAAGTTACTTTGTCTGTTGCCAAGAAGCAGGGTCCAGTAATGTTGACAACTGTACCTCCAAGCATGTTTCCACTTTCTGGTGCAAACACCAGGGGAAGATTGGCACCGGCTGTAAACCATTGAAAGTGATGAGTTTTGAAAAAATCAAAGTATAGAGCTGATTATTGTTTTCTCTAGAACATAAAATATTATAAACATAAAAGCAGTTAACTAACAGCTTACAATTTCTAGTCACCTTCACACTAAAGCAAACCACAAAAGAGAAAGAAGTCATAAAGTGAGTTAATTCTGTCACATAATCACCTCACTTCCACTCTGAATCTTATGAACCTATTTTATGGAGTATTGACTAAAAATGATGTAGATATAACAGATAATATATGCACACCCTCCGAATTTATTTTTGACTACCCAAATTTGTGTGTGCCTCTTTTTACATTTATTACATCAATTTAATACAGAAATTTTACACCTAAACAATCTTCAAAAATTGGTTAATTGGTAAAAATATATACATCTGCTAAAATTTGTAGACATTTTTTTACTTATTATTAATTTACTGCATCATGTATTTTGTTATTGAAATGCTGTAGATAAACCTTTGTAATAATATTGCTATGTAAAGGTGAATACATTTTATTTTTTTTATGACCACTTCCTGTGAAAATAATTCAGAAGTGTACCAATGTCTTTGTTGCATGTGCCAAGCATGATGTTTTCATCAATTCGAAATATATGTCGTCCAGGAAAGCCATTGGCCCATCCTCTACCAGTAAGATCTCTGATTGTTGACATCTGTGAGTATGGCAAATATTCATAGCTTCTTGTGCCATTGCCAGCATTGAAGCCTACCTATGGATGTAAAGGAGAGAAATTAAATCAAAATAACAGTAAAAGAAAAAAATATTTATTTAAATTTTGAAGATATTGCTTTGTCTTTTGGCTGAATGGCTAACTGTGCCATTATATGTTTACTTTTATTTTAAGAAGTTACTATGGAGTGTTTCTTTATTCCACCTATATATAATATAACATGGTAAATAATAAATCTATATTCTTCACTTGAACAGTAGTAAGAATTATTAGGGTCCAGTTATATTGTTCGAATCTTATATGCAGACTTATATGAATTAGCATTGCATAAACTTACAAAAGCAGGAGTTCCACCTTCTCCACCTGTTGTATCACCACCAGCTTCAGTATGACTTGTCCACTGAATATTTAGGTAGTTGAAAATAGCATATGTGAACACTTCATCAGTTACAAGAACCATCTGAAATGTATTAGTCTGCAAGAAGAATTTTTTGTTAGATCATGTTGCAATGTTTTTATTATTCATAAACCTAAGCAAATAATATCTTACTAAATAATGTCTTTACAGTGTGGGAAATGTGATTATGATTATTGTTGGTTTGGCTCAGTCATTATATATTTCCTAGATTCATCTAACACTACAGATGAAATGACTTTTAATAGTGTCTTAGTATTTTTTCAACCTCTAATAACATGTATGGTTCAGTTACAGAGAAGGTAGGACAGTCTAGTTTTGATACTATCTGCATACAATGCAGTATATACTGTATTTGATTTTTGTGGTTCATATTCATAGAATGCAATAATATTGCTGCATACAGCAATCAACTGAATGTCTCTATATCCTGTAAGCAGAATTTGTTAACCACTTGATCACTCAAAGCTGTTTTCATTGTAATTGTGATGAAATTACAGGAACAGTTTGCGTTAAGTGCCACAATCTGATATTACTGCTGAATAACATTCCTACTATAGTGATATGCTAGGCCCCCATGTCATGTGAGGTGGTTGACTGCATATCTGGCACCTAGGGAGCATCCATAAACCACGTAGCTCCATTTTGGCCTCCTGTGAACCTCCTCCCCCCCCCCCCCATAGCACATAGCTTTTCCCCCCATAAATTACATACGGATATAATTAAACGAAGGAAATAAATATTCAAATGCTGTTGTGAGTTCTGTACCTGATTTTAACTGTGAGAAATAATATGAATAAGAAGCTACATGGCTTGGCTTGGAACCCCCCTCCTTCCACGTTGCCCAATCTAGCTCTCCAGCCAACCCCTCTCCCCCTAGACCGAGCCACGTAATTTATGGATGCTCCCCTGTTATTATTATTAATTTAATTGTGTTGGAACAAAGGTCAAAATAACAGCCCACAGTAAGAACTGAGGAAATCATTTTTTATATTAAGTGGCTGTAGCTTTTCTCAAAAAGTAGACAATAATAATATTTTTTTACATTTTAGCATTATTTAATTATTATTGGTACTATATTCTCATTAACTTAATGAGCAATTTCAATAATTTTGTAGTTTTGAAATTTTGTTATTATTTCCGTCATAGCAGAAACTGTTCGTTAGGAAAAAAGATGACTTAAGATAGAAACAGTAGTACAAAACTGCAACTTCGATGATTTTGAATAAACAAAATTGACTGCAAAGGTAATAGAAATATGTAAAATCTTTAATAGAAGTGACATACAGTGTTTCACTACAAACACTCTTTGGTCATGAAGTTATGTATCTTAATATCTTCAGGTGACTGTGTGCATGCTGGTGCTCAAAATTTCAGTTCATTATGTATCTGTTATTGCAAAATTTTACATTTTAATATTTTAAAATCATTATTAACTAACATTTAGAATGTTTTGGAAATAAATATTTAATATAACAGAATTAAATTAGAATAGAGGAGAAAATAATTTCAAGCATAAACTATATTTTTTGTAACATAATCATGATTTTGTTCATTGATTGAATTGTAGGTATATATAATGTTAATAAACCTGGCCAGAGGATAATGATTATGATAATGTTAATAAACTAATATTAAACTATAATTTACCTTATACAGTGAGTTATCAATGCCACCCGCAAAAGACATATTCTTCCATGTGATAAAAATAGCATGTTTAGGATCAAAGGTGTCAGAACCAACTACACCTTCACGGATGTCCCACCTAAGCCTTTCTCTGGTTTCAACACCGATTTGGTCTGTTCTCGATTGCAGATCTCTTTCTAGACGAAAATATACGCCTGGCTGCCTCTGGTCCTCTTCTTCGATTCGAATCTTTCCAATTCTCATTTTGCTAAAGAATATTCCAATGAAGGATGGATCATTTTTCTTTGGCCAGTCTTTATTTGGAAAAGATAGTGGGTATGTGTAATGTTCAGGTGGATCACTGAACTCCAAATAACCATGCATTGAAAGCTAGAACAGAAATAAACAATTTATGAATAATATTTTTTTTTTTGGTGAAACATTTGACAGAAGTTTAACTGAGCATGAACAGTAATCACTAACACAAATGTTGTTTGGATTAAAAAAATATTTTTTTAAATAAAAAAGAAAATAAGTTTGGAATACTATTAATAAATTCAAAAAAGAAATTATTATTTTTTTTAATATGTCTGTTTGGATGATTGCAATGCACACCAAAACTTCTTGTCAAATTTTGATGTGGTTTTGAATAACAGACGTCACATGGATCTGGGTTTAAAAAGGATATATTTCATTTCGATGTGCTGTTGGTAACCTTAGAAATCTAGATATAGTTGACCAAACTAGTGTCAATTTTTTGTTGAACATGATTCGCGCAAAAAACCTCTACTTGGAATTATAATTGTTTGGTTTAGTATTAGTGCCTGTCCAAATGTTGTTGGTACCACATAAAGTATTCAGAATATCTTAGAAGTATTACATAATGCCCTTATTCTGATTCTCAGGATTTTATGTAATTATCTGTTCTGTTGTCAATGTTTACAAAATGTACTCACCCTTGTATAGTTAAAACGGAATCCAAAGAAGGGAAGCTGGAAGTTGAGGTTCTTGTGTATTTGTGGCATTGAGGAATGTATGTCAGTCTGTAGATCTCCATTCTCATCATCAAACCCCTGGTCAAAGTAGCAGTACATGAACTCAGACCGTATGGTACGAAGCTCGAGCCTCTGTCAGCACGTATGGTGTCCCAGATGTTGTTGGCGTGATAGGAGGTGCCACACGGTTTTTATCACACACTGAAAAATAAAAGGCACAGAACATATTTACTTGTTTGATGGATTTGTAAGTATTAATCGAAAATAAAGTTAGTTTTGATCCAAACATGTCAGTTGAAACAAAATGGCTTTGGGTTAAATCCTAATTAAGACTTTTATTATTATTTCAGCCATTGTAATGTCAAAAGATTTTTGATCACCAGAAATTAGAGAGCAGGGGTAATACTGGTGTTGCAAAGAGAGGCATAAGCAGTACATTCAAATATAATGAAAACATAGTAGCAAATAAATTATTATTAATAAAAAAAACTGATATTGATTCTTCTAGATTGTTAACCAGAGAATTTGATGAGGCTTTCTACAAAACACTAATCAGGTCATTGCTAGAGTATTGGCTATCGGGGTAACATATGTGAGCATCATGTATAATAATAAACTAGCTCTTGACTTCAGACATAAAGGAGTAACAAAATATTCCAGCTCCTAATTCCCCTATCTACAAAGGGAAGTTAGCACTGGGGAATATCCTCGATCATAATTAAATAATAGAACTGGTTAAAATTGGATTTTTTTTAACTGCTTTACGTCTCTTAACATCTAGGTCTATAGAGACGGGAAAGGATGGGGGGCAAGGAATGGGAAGGAATTCGGCCATGGCCTTTTGAAGGAAGCATCCCGGCATTTGCCTGGAGTAATTTGGGAAACCATGGAAAACCCAAATCTGGATGCCCGGACGGGGATTCGAACCGCCGTCCTCCCGAATGCGAGGCAAGCACGCTAACTGTTACACCGCCCCTCTCGGTTTAAAATTGGAATTTTACATCAAGAAATTCTCTATTCATACAACATTTAAACTGCAGACTCCACTATTAAAAATATAATTTTTCTAACTCGTCTCTCAGCGTTTCATTTATATATTATTAAACATTAATGCAGCCAAACAAATATATTTAGAGCGGATTTAAAATTTAAAAAAAATTTAAAAAAATTATAGTATCAAAAGTTCATATTTTAAATTACAATTAATTTGATAAATAAGAGAATATTAAATATGTAATTTGTCTGCCAGAATATATTCATTTCTGCAACTCCATTTTTTCTATAACAAAATAAACAAGGGGATAAAGTGTGTAAACCCGTTGCTGAAAATTTCCAAAATAATTTATGTTTTAAATAATGTGACTGTGTAGTTAAGCACTGAATGAATGATTGGATTCTGAACACTGATATTGTGTTGGCATTTTTAGACAAGTTCTAAGTATCCTATCTTCTTTTACTTTTGAACTTGTACATAAGCAAAATCTTGAACATGGCAGCATCAACAGCAACGGTATTTCTTCAATTGTATAATTGAATAATGGTTAGCCAGATAATAAATTTTAATGTGTGACTTTAGTACGAAAGTGTACTATTTTATTGAAAAGTGTTTTAGATTTATGTAATATATTTTAACTAGTGAGTATCCACAAATTTTCATGTATATATTTTAAAGTTTAATATCAGATGCACTAATAATGTATAATATCTACAGGTTTCTGAAGAAGACCCCCTTAAGGCGGGTCGAAACCGGTCAATAAATTCATTGAATATTTGCAACAGGTTTGGCTGTGTTTTCATTATACAATTGTACATAAGCATCTTCTATGATAAAATTGTAGGTTTTTTAAATCATGCATTTTTTTTTTTACTTTATTATTTTTTTAAGGGTAGCCTCTAAGTTTTTAATATTCTTTATTGGGTAGTGTACAATGTGCCACTGTGCTAATGCGTAATTAATTAGCATGCATTTTAAGTCCATATGGTTCTTTTTGTTTTGAATCGTCGGATGTTGGAAACATATCTTGTTAAAATTTGGTCATGTCATCTTTTGTTCATACAGACATGCTGATTAGTGTTAATTTCCCTCTCGCCCCCTTCCCCCATAGCAAATTCCAACAAAAAAATGTTTGGTTGACACTAGGTATTTATAGTAAATCATGGGTAGGGTAGTGAGGGACTACAAAAAGAGAGTACCGGTAATCCAAACGATTTCATTCATTCAGTCATTCATTTTATTTATGTGAAATAGTGAAACATTATTAGATAAAATTCGTGAAACACGAAAGTGGGCAAGTATCTGCATTGCCAACGGGGCATTAGCTCCGAAGCAATGTAAGATTTATTATTCAACTTTCTGATGAAATTTTGTACAAAACGGTCATTACTTAAATAAAATAAACTAAAAGACGGTCAGAGACAACCCATTTCGTAAGGTTCGCTAAAGTTATTATCTAGTTATCTAACTCTGAAAGTTAAAAATACGATCTGAATGTTACTTAAATAATTTAACTTAACTGCGATCGAGTGTACACTTCGGAAGCAGTTTTCTTACACACCCATTTTCCCTCTTTCTTGTTCCCGTCTACTCTTTCCCTCTATGAAATTTAATTTTAAATTCTTTCAGCAGTTTTGGTATGTTAACATTACTTCTCTTGGTAATTTTTTCCAATCCCTGACTCTCTAAGCTACGAAAGAAAATTTTCCCGCACCGATATGGCTGAAATCGAGTGCCAGCTTCTGGTCATGGTCATCTTTTCCCTTCCAAGCACCCCTCTAAATTCTTGTAGCAATATTTTTCCACGCCTCATCCCCAACATACGTATTGCACACTTCCAACACTTTCTTTCCCCTCATGGCCTCATCCCATTTTCCAATGAATAGTCTACAATTGAGAAATTTCACTATCCAGCTTCTCACTGAATTCGGCCGGCTTTTTGGATGACAATAAGTAAACAAAGGAATGATCGCCCAACGGAATCTACGTTCGTTATCTCGAGATAGTGACCGCGTCACGCGTGTATTATACGCAATTCCAATGATTCATTTCTTCTGTCGCCTCCGTCATTCCTTTCCTGGTATTACTTTATGGTCGTCCGCTTACTTCCTATAGTTGCAATCTTCAGGAATGCGTACCTCTCCTTTGTTAAACGCACTCCTATGAAATTTTCACAATATAAATAAAATTAAAGAAACCCGCTAAGCATTTAAAGCCTGCATCTACAACTCATCGAGCTGTGTTTAGAAGTTGATATTTTCACGAAATCTTGGATCTGTCTGGAGGCTCAGAGTTATTGTCACCAAGTGGTGCTTGAGAGATTTCCGGTTGAAATCACAGAAACGGCTGAAGTTTTCGTGCCATTGTAAACGAGTCTCCAATCTGGCAAACTTTGATTTTATATATGTGAAGTTCGATACGACGCTTCGCTGTTTGGAGTCCACGTTAAACGGTAGGTCCCTTATCCGAGAAAAAATTATGTTTCTGTCATGCCTTAACAAATTCAGTGCGCGAATAGTTATAAAATAAGATGTCAAAAATAATTATGTGGACCACTAACTTATATAGGCATGATTTTTTACACATGTGTTTATTATAAACAATTGGGACATAGTGTATTGTACCATTATAACGTAATTAATCTAACAGCGCGTTTCAAATTCCTGTGGAAACACAGTTATAAAACTGGAAATGAGCTATGAAAAGTGAATTATAATATATTGAACAACCTCTTAATGGTTACTAACCAAATAAATTACAATGACATGCCTGAGAACCACTTATTCCATTGGTCCGCCAACCACAGGTTGAGAATCACTGCTTTAGTTATGTGGGAGTAAAGGCGGTTCACACTAGAGATCAAATTAAGTCAGGTCAGGTCAAATCAGCTCAGCTCACAATCCATGATTTTGCCTGTAGCTTTCACACTAGCGATCAGATGAGGTCAAATCATATTTAGACCAATTATTTTTTAAATCCTACATTTATACATTCAGTTAAAAAAACTACTTGATTTCAACAAACAAAAGAAAACAATTAATGATATTTTCAATATTTTCGACATGAACATATATTTATATATATTATAATAATCTACTTTTCGCGATAATTTTACTTGCTGCGCAATATTTCACAATTTTATTATTTTTATTTTAGGTCTTTTTTTTTTTTTTTTTTTTAATCTCTGTCCGGAGTATACTTTTGTGAGATGACCTGCAGTATTTTTATGAGTAAAATCATTTAACACTGAAAGCTATGAGGCGATCGTCGTCCATGTTAATCTGATTTGTCCAGACCGCTGCACCTTCACACTAGAGGTCTAGTCCTTTGTTGATCGGTCGCAGCGTGATCTTCAGGACGACCTGCTTTGACCTGACCTGACCGTGTAGTGAGAATGTTCCGATTGGATTACATATATAGTGATTTTGATCTTTGCCCTAACCTGACTTATGTCAAATGTGAACCGGCCTTCACTGTGAACAAACGTACTCGTAAATTAAATTATAGGAAATATGACTGATTTATTTATTACGTTTTAATATACAAGCCATTCTGAATGTACATTATTCGAAGGTACTTTTATCAGAGATTTAAGAACTGTCATACTGTGAGCTTCAGTAATAAAGTAATACACGTTGTTTTCTCAGTCAGCTTTTTGATTATTTTACATATTATTATTGACCAATCGGATATTTTGCAAACTATAACTATGGAACATGTCTTTTACATTATAATTATATACAAATCATTTTTTCTAGTAAATCCATGCATTAAGAAGGCAATAATACAATAATTTATTTATAATTTCAAAATCTCGTACTAGATTGGATTAGAAGAAATAATGTTATGACTTAATTTAATTGTAATGGAGCACACGCTCCGGTGGCAATTTCCCTACACACCCAACTTCCCCAGCCTGATTTTGAAAGATTTCCTGAGTTATAAACGAACAGTTTGTATCAGAGAAAACGCATTTGATCGCACAGCTGCCAGCGGGAAAAGGCCACTCGCCTGCGAGTTAATCCGGATGTTTTGGTCATAAATCTATGAGAGGCGACACAGCGGTTATTCCGCTCAGGAGGCAGTGATTGTTTTTAAGAATAGTTGAAAGCTGTTGTGACTTTAGGAGGCATTCCGCGGCAGAGAAAGTCAGGGTGTGTTTTTCTGATGAATATATGGGAAGTGACGCGTGTCTGAGAGTTGTTGGACGAAACACACAGAGGCGGCGCGTATAGTAGTGTTTGAAGGAGTTAAGCCGACGGATATAGTATTTGAGAACGTAGCCATTTGACGGTTCGAAAAAGAGATCGGTAACCGTAGAGAATAGGTGGAAAGAGCTTACTCCTATGTTTGGTGGACCTGCTGTGTACGAAGTGGGAGGCAATAGCGATTTCCTGTCAACAAAAGAAAAAAATGAGCTGAATCACGTCATTTATTTAGTAAACTATGTCACCAATTTTTTAATAAACATGATAGTTTACAAAACTATAGATCGATATCAAACGAGGCTGTAGTATAGAAGACACCCTAACCGAAAATAAAAACTTGAAGACGCGTGAAAAGGCCGGTAAAGAATCGATACGTGCTACATGTCACCATAAAAGTCACTATCAGAACTTCAGTTGTTTGACAACATGTAAGTTCATTCAAACCGATTGTAATAAACACACGCTTATTCATGTCAGTAATTAAGCTACTAACCTCTTTAAATCTGGTACTGTGTAATTTTGAGCAGTCAGATGCGCTGTTGTTTAAATTCTGTACTGAATATTCGAACGACCGTAGCTCAAATCAAAGGCTACTGAAACTGAAATTCACGGACATCATTCCAGATGAGTGAAAAATATGCGTCACAGAACAGATAAAAGATAGTTTCCTTCCACCTCTAAAGATCTCGGTATTATAATAGGTAATTAAAAAAAAGGGGACAATTGTCTACTGCTTCTCACAGTAGTTATAGACTGAGATAGACAAGTTTTCTCATATTAAATGGTCCATAAATGGCAAATTGGTGTACGAAGAAAAGCTGTTTGTAAATGTAGATTCTTAACGTTAATCTACTGTTAATTTATTGGTCTAAATATCTCACTAATAATTTCGAACTAACAAGCATACGCATGACGTAGATATAAACATATTGCCGCATGAACGCCAGTGTACCGTCTGCCAGCATGGCGCAGCGGGTAGCGTCACGAATTGCGGTACCGAAGGTCGCCGGTTCAATCCCGCCCACTGACAAAAATTATTTAATTCTGTTTATTATTTCCAGAAGATTCTACATGTTTCCTAAGGTCACTTGTAACTTCTACTTGTTAACTACTCTTGTAATCTCTAGTACGTTCTATCTGTGTATAAATAGAAGAGCATTCTGCCCAAGAGGCAGTCAGTGCTGCGTGTATGTTGAGTTCTCAATAAACCTGTTCTCAGTTTAAGTGCTGTGTTCATTGACAAGTAACCTTCGAATTCACACCTGCCCCGGTTGCAACGCGACATAGTTTGGTGGAGACGCCGGGTACCCTGTGCAACAGCTGCATCGTCGTGGCTCCGATTAGGCAACGTAAAAGTCGCCGCCTACACGGACTGGAACCGGACTACAAAGGATATACTCAGTACGTCCTTCCGAAAGTCCGCGTCATTAGGAAACCCATGGCGGCAAGCCAGCTGCACATTCGACACCCATCGGTGTTCTCTGGAGACGCTGGACAGGATCCTAACAAATGGCTAAAAGGGTTCGACCGAGTCGCCAAGTACAACAGGTGGGATCATACCATGTGCTTGGCAAATGTTTATTTCTATCTGGACGGAACCGCCCAGCAGTGGTTCGAGAACAACGAAGAAAACTGAATAACTGGGAAATGTTCCAGACGGAACTTAAGAAAACGTTTGGGGACCACCAGCGACAAATCCGCTCGGCGGAAGAACAACTGAAGAACCGGCCCAACGACATGGGGAGCCGACGCAATCTTACATACAGGATGTTTTGGCCCTATGCAACGTAGTCAACCCGAATATGACTGAAGCCGACAAAATCACGCACCTAATGAAAGGTATTGCAGAAGACATGTACCAAGCTCTTCTGATAAAAGACGTCGCTACGACGGAAGAGTTCATCAAGTGGTGCCAGCGGATTGAGGAGATGCAACAAAGGAGGGTTGGGCGAAAGAAGTATGACAGACTTCCCAACGTAGTCCCTATGGCAGTTGTGGAAGACCAGCACGATTTTGCGTCTCTCATACGACAAATTGTGAGAGAAGAATTACAAACAGTTCATGGCAGCTGGGACTCTTGAACCGAGTGAGCATCAGATCATGGCCATGGATGTAAGCCCAGTGGGTCATGAAGGAGCCGACGCGGCGGAAAAAGAGGTATTTCAGACAATAGCTCCTGTCTGCCGAGCCAATCGCACTCGACGTGAAGAATGGCCTCGCCCTGATATGACGTATGCTGCAGCTGCAAACGGCAGCCTAGGAACCGGCCGACACGGCCACAACCAAATCCTCCGGCACCTATGACGTCCCGCAGACGAACGGACGTCTGGAGGACAGAAGACCAACGCGCCAGTATGTTTCCACTGTGGGCGCCCTGGACATGTCGTACGATACTGCAGAGAGAGAAGACGAGTATTTGACGATTATTTTGCCGCAAGACGTCCGCCATCAGAACAGTTCTACCCCAGGCAGCCACCCAGCTGACGAGTTCGGTCGACCTACGGGAAGAAGCCCATCGCCGTACCCTAGACGAGGTCGATCCCCGACGCGCCGCTGCCGTTCATCGTCGCCGGACAGAGCTACCAGCCGCTCCCCTAGCCGCCGCACGCAGGAAAACTAAGCAAGGCGACCATCTACGGAGGTGAGGCCGCCGCAGATGAAAATCCTCCATGGATGACAGTCACTAAGATGTCGGGAAATCTCATCAACGTTATAATCGACGGCCAACCTGTCCGGGCGCTGGTTGATTCAGGAGCTTCTTTCTCCGTATTGTCGGACAATTATCGTCGCACACTAAAGAAGACAATGTTCCGTGATACGGGGGCAACTGTGCTAAAGGTCGCAAATGGAAAGTACGTCCAGCCAGCTGGAGCTTGTGTCGCGAGAATAACCATCAACAACAGGACCCAGCCAGTTGAATTTGTCATTTTAACAGAATGTAGTCATAATGTCATCCTTGGATGGGACTTCCTTAAGGCATCCCAAGCTGTCATTGACTGTGGAACATCTGAGCTGCAAATTGAAGAAGTCGTTGCGACGGGTACACGTAACACAGAATCTTCTGGGAAGTTATTCGCCGTTGACAACGTGACAATCCCGCCGTTCGCAATGAGAAGAGTCCCAGTCAAAAACACGGACGACCGCAACCTTGAAGTGCTTGTCGATAGTAGAAAGTTTATTAGGCTCACGAAAGAAATCTACATACCAGCGGCTATCATAAGCATTATCTGTGGTCGAGGAGACATTTGGATCACCAACTGTCACGAGCAGTCACAAATTATCCCAAGGGAATGTGCATAGGGACAGCTGAACCAGTCCAGGAGGGCGAGCTCAACGTCATTAACGAAGATCCATGCTCTGTTACTAGTACCGACAACACGCTGGAGGAAACAACTATGGAACTGCCAATAGGGTCCGGCCTGACCAAGGAACAACACCACCGGGTGTTAGCTATACTACGCCAATTCTCTGGTGTATTCACACCCCAGCAAAAAAAAGGTCAGACGAAACGGCCCACGATAAAGCATCGTATCAATACTGGGGATCATCCGCCCATTAGCCAGCGCTCGTACCGATTGTCACCAGTCGAAAGGCGAATAATTCGAGAGGAAGTGGAGAAGATGTTGCATAATGACATTATTCAACCTTCGGAGAGTCCTTGGTCATCTCCGGTGGTCCTCGTAAAGAAGAAGGATGGTACGTGGCGATTCTGTGTCGACTATCGGCGGCTGAACAAAATCACAAAGAAAGATGTCTACCCACTGCCGCGCATCGACGACGCCTTAGACTGCTTGAAAGGAGCTACATACTTCTCAACCATGGACATGCAGACAGGCTACTGGCAAATCGAGGTTGACGAAGCTGGACAGAGAAAAGACGGCTTTTATTACACCTGATGGCCTCTATGAATTCAAAGTAATGCCATTCGGATTATGCAACGCTCCGGCCACATTCGAACGCATGATGGACAACCTTACTTCGACACCTTAAGTGGACGACGTGTCTTTGTTATTTAGATGACATTGTTGTTTTCTCGAAAACATTTGAAGAACATCTGAGTCGCCTGTCAACGGTGCTGAAGTGTGTTCAGACTGCAGGACTCCGCCTCAATCCGAAGAAGTGCCTCTTCGTCGCCAAGAGATAAAAATCCTGGGGCACCTGGTCAACGGAGATGGCGTCCGCGCTGATCCAGATAAAGTAAGGGCAGTCATGGAATTTCCAACTCCTCAGCACATTCGTGATGTGAGAAGCTTTCTTGGGCTGTGCTCCATACTTCCGGCGTTTCATAAAAGGATTCTGTAACATGGCACGTCCACCTGCAAGAACTTTTGCAGGGAGAACGCCAAGTTTACTGGGATGAACCTAAAGAAAGATCTTTTCCAGGCACTTAAGGAGGCTCTAACTTCCGCACCAGTTCTAGCCTTATACGACGAGAATGCAGAAACTGAACTTCACACTGACGCCCAGCGGTTATGGGATCGGTGCAGTGCTTGTGCAAATTCAGGAAGGTGCTGAGAAGGTGATAGCCTATGCATCAAGAGTACTTCTCTAAGCCCGAGATAAACTACTCTACAACCGAGAAAGAATGCCTCGCAGTTGTCTGGGCTATCAACAAGTTTCGTCCGTATTTATTCGGCAAACCTTTCACCGTCGTGACAGACCACCATTCTTTATGTTGGCTAACCAGCTTGAAAGGATCCATCAGGTCGACTAGCAAGATGGGCACTTAGACTTCAAGAGTACGACGTCACGGTGGTATTCAAAAACGGACGCAAACACAAGGATGCCGACAGCCTTTCAAGGAATCCTTTAATAGAACACAACAGCATGAATGGAATTTCAGCCCTCGCTGAATTAGGTGACGTTGCAGCTGAACAGAGGGAAGATTCAGAGTTTATTAAGAAACCATAGACGCCTTGGAGAAAGGAGAACCGCCAAAGGAGGGTTTCAAATTGATAGATGGGACATTGTATAAGAACAACTACGATCCACTTAGGCCCCAAGTGGCTTCTGGTCGTTCCAGCTCATCTCAGCCAGCTATTCTCAAGTATTTCCACGACGCTCCAATATCCGGTCATCTGGGATTTGTGAAGACCCTGGACCGAATCAGACGCAGGTATTACTGGAAGGTCTCTACCGATCTGTCAGCATTATGTGAGTCACTGCAAAGAGTGCCAGCGCGGAAACATGTGCCACAATTACCTCCAGGTCATCTAGTTACCAATTCCACCTGCAGCAGTTCCATTCCACCGAATTGGGATCGACCTTTTGGGGAGGTTCCCGAAGTCGACAACCGGTAACCGATGGATAATAGTCTGCACCGACTACCTCACGGCGCTACGCTGTCACCAAACCTGTGCCGACTGCAGAAGCTCCAGAGGTTGCAAAATTTCTAGTAGAAGACATTATTTTGAAGCATGGAGCACCACGTGTGATGATATCCGATCGTGGAAAAGGTATTCCAGTCAAGAACTAGTATCAGAGGTCCTGTCAAGATGCGACGTTGTCCACAGGATGACAACTGCATACCACCCTCAGACAAACGGTCTCACAGAACGCTTCAACAAGACATTAGCCGATATGCTGTCGATGTATGTGGATGTTGAGCAGAAGGATTGGGATACAATACTGCCAGTGGTCACATTTGCTTATAATACAGCAAGGCAAGATACGACAGGCTTCACTCCGTTTTTTCTGCTCCATGGCCGTGAAGCTGAGACCACAATGGATACGCTGTTCCCATTCCAGCCGGACGACACTCAGGATGACTATATAAAACAGCTCATTACCAGGGTCGAAGAAGCAAGACAGCTGGCTCGCATACGAACACTGGCCACCCAGGAGAGGGACCGTCAGCGGTATGACGGCAAGCACCGACCTGTTGCGTACAACCCAGGAGATCTCGTATGGATTTTTACCCCTGTCCGGAAGGTTGGGCTATCAGAAAAGTTACTGAAGCGGTACTTTGGTCCGTATCGTGTCATACGCCGCCGGTCAGACGTCACATACGAAGTCGAGGATTATGAGCCGTCTTCGAAAACGACGAAAGCGAAGGGACATTGTTCACTAGTCCTCCGCATGAAGCCTTACTACAATCCTGACGAGCAGCTAGGCACAACCAGCTTCTTGTTCAAGGACTCTGAGGACGGTTTGGATACTGAGGAAGTCGGACAGGAAGATAATAGTACAAACAGGAGGGGCCCTCCAGAACTGCCATACAGAGGACCCACGACAAGATCAAGATCCAGGACACTTCAGCGTGCCCCAAAAGAAATCTAACAGCGGGACGCTGTTTTTCCCTCAGGAGAGGGAGCAATGCCGCATGAACGCCAGTGTACCGTCTGCCAGCATGGCGCAGCGGGTAGCGTCACGAATTGCGGTACCGAAGGTCGCCGGTTCAATCCCGCCCACTGACAAAAATTATTTAATTCTGTTTATTATTTCCAGAAGATTCTACATGGTTTCCTAAGGTCACTTGTAACTTCTACACATTTCATTTGTTAACTACTCTTGTAATCTCTAGTACGTTCTATCTGTGTATAAATAGAAGAGCATTCTGCCCAAGAGGCAGTCAGTGCTGCGTGTATGTTTGAGTTCTCAATAAACCTGTTCTCAGTTTAAGTGCTGTGTTCATTGACAAGTAACCTTCGAATTCACACCTGCCCGGTTGCAACGCGACAATATTGTGGTTGACCTAGGGCACTTTCGCATTTCGACCAAAGACGTGAGAGTTCCTATGCTTCACTTTTTAGCCAAAACTATCTAGCGCAGATGACTGGTGTTTGTGTGTGGTAGTAGCATACATTCATAGATAGTACACAACATTGGCCGAATTCGGTAACTGTGGGGGAGTAGGAGATGTGTGATCAAGGACATTTGCATATTTCGACCAAAGACATTGTGCCCATATATTTCACTTTCCTGCCACAACTACATAATGTAGATCATGTGTTGTTTGTGTGTGGTATTAACATCGAGTCTCCCATAGTGCATTATTGTGGTTAGATGTCGGTAGCAATGGGGTGTGGGAGACATGGTGGTTGAAAGTGGTCGACCTGGGGCATTATCTATATTTCATCCAAAGACGTGTGTCTCTATATTTCACTTTTTAGCCTAAACTATCTAGCGTTAGATCATTGGTGTTTAGTGAGGTATTAGCATAGTCACCGATCATGTACAACGTTGGCCAAATTCGGTAGCTGTGGGAGATATGGTGGTTGAAAAATAGTCGATAAGGGACATTTTCGTATTTGACCTAATACAAGTGTGTCCGATATTTCACTTTGCTGCCTCAACTGCATAGCGCAGACCACTGGTGTATGCGTGTGGTGGTGGCCTCTAGTCTCCCATCTTGCACAAACGTGGTTAAATGTCGGTAGCTATGGTCATGTGAAGGAAGATATGGTGGTTAAAGTGGTCAACATAGAGCATGGCACGACGATAAATTGCAATGAAGAGTCAGCTTTTTAAGTATACAGATAGAAAGCTAAGGGTTGATTATGATTATAAAGTGGGAAAGGAGTTGCTTATTGAAGACTCAAAATGTAAATACTCGACATAACATTTGAGAGCGAGACTTAAATGAGCAGGACACATTGGACTGGTAATTGGGAAAAAAGTTCAAAATCCTTCGCCTGTTTGAAAGAGTGATAAGGGGATGTCCCAGAAAAGTAAATGAATTTGGGTACAAAACTTTGGTCAGGACCACTGGTGGAATATGGTGGTGTAGTATGTGATCCACATTTTGGGTATCAAATACAAGAGTTGGAGTGGGTGCAGGGAAGGACTGCAATATTTGTCTTCAGGCATTACACAAAACACAATAGGTAACTAATATGATAAAGGAGATGCAGCACTGGCATTCATTGGAGGATAGAAGGAGGGTGAAGAGGGTCATGGAATTGTGCAAGGCATATATTCATGATGAAGTATATAAAGACATTGGTGGGAAAATTAAGAGAGGTGTTTAGAAGAGTAAAGATGACCATGACAACAAGCTGGCACTCGATTTCATGCATAAGGGCGGGAAAAATTTCTTTCGTAGGAAAGGATGTAAGGGACTGGAATAAATTACACGAGAAATGATAAACAATTTATCAAAAACACTGGAAGAATTTAAAGTAAATAGTAGGAGGCGAAAGTAGGTGTGAAAAGGAGAAAAACAGGTGTGTAGAGAGATTGCCACTGGAGCCAGCTCTCCACTGCAATTTTTTTCAATTATTATTATTATTAAAATAATTTAATATTACAGTGTATGTGTTCTATGGAGGATTCTACAATAACTGTGGTGTCGCAATGATGATAGAGTTTATGTAACTGGATGAGACAAATCAAAAGTCGGTAATATTTTTTTTTTTTTTTGATATCTCGCTTATTTTTCGAGACATACTGTCCCAAAAGTGAGGTGGTTAGGTTGAAATGAGGCCTGGACCACACGAAGGCCAAATGAAGACGGATTCTTCTGTCACTCAACGATACAAATCAAAAGTAAAGAATAACATTTTTTGATATCTCGCTTAGTTCTCGAGATATCGTATCTCCCAATTAAGACAGTGAGGTGATTCATGGCCTGTAGTCATCAAATCCACAAGGAACTACATTCTGGACATGTACGATAGGTGTATTGTTTTCTTCCTAGCGGTTATAATTAGGATGAATTACAGCCTGGAGCAGCAGAAAAATATTACCAAAAGCCAAGGAGCTAGGCCTATACTATGACGATTTTTGACATTTGAAATCTCGAGAACTAAGCGAGATATCAAAAAATTTTATCCTTTACTTTCGATTTGTTTATTGGAGTTACATAATTCATCATCAAATTGTGGCACCACGGTTATGATAGTGCTGCCGTTCTATGTAATGTAAATATTGTTGGTGGTGAAGGATACATTAAGTTGCACGTAGCAGTAATATCGACAGAGACCTTACATGTGAAATACTGCTTCCAGCGATTGCTTACCGTTTGTTATGGCAGTTTTAGGATGAAATTAGGGCAGTATGCTTAACCTTGGTGGCTATTTATTCACATATTCATAAATAACCACTGCTTAAGCAATTGTCAGAAGAAAGGGGCAATTCCTTCTAGAGCTTTCCCTCACTGTGTACCCATGACCTGTATTTCTTGCACAATTGTATGAAAAAGCCACATTCCAAACAACTTTACACAAAACTGTATATACTTAGTTGTTATGATAAATGCATGTCCTTAAATAATATCATCAAAGGAATGACTGCACAGCTAAATTTAAATAATGAAATTTCATAATAGTAACAGTATACAGAGCACACTGGGAAACTTTTCTATTTTTATGAACCAGTTTGAACTTATTAACATTTTAAGCAGAAAAGAAGTCAACATAGTCGTATGTGGTGATTTTAATGTAGATTTTCTAAATAACTTACCCTGTAAAGTCATGTTATAATCATTAGTCAGTTCATTCAATTTAACTCGGGTAGTTAATGTTCCAACTAGAATAATGAATAACAGTCACTCAGCTATAGATAATGTTTCCTAGAACCTCAAATTTCAGTTATACCATCAAGCATCCATCAATGGACTTTCGGATCACGATGCCAGTTATTAACCATCAACACTTCAATAGGAACTAGCACTACGAGTAATGTTTTTAAACTTCAGCATGTAATAAATGATAAGTCAGTTACTTGTTTAAGAAAGTGCCTCAATACCATAAACTGGGAACAGGTTACAGTGCTCAAGGTATGGATGAAAAATACAACGGTTTTAGTAGCATTGTATTAAATTACTTTGAAAGTTGCTTCCCCTTGAAAAAGTGACGTGCTTCTCAAAAAGAACAAAAACCTTGGATAAACTATTGGCATTAGAACATCATGCATTAATAAAAGGAAGTTGTATATTGCCTCTAGGAACAGTGAGAATGCTAATGTTATAATACATTACAAACAATACTGCAAAATACTGAAAAAGGTTATTAAAGAATCGGGATTACTGGAGATCGCGATTCCGCCACGAGTTGTCATCATAATACTGCAGTGGTCAAACACAAGAGTCCACTATAAATTCTTCCCGAAGAACATTTAACGGTTTCACGCTGGTCCAGGTTGTGTTACAACCTAATTTGTGCTTGAAACTAATGGTCCAGGCTATATTACAACGGAATTACTGCTGAGAATAATACCTCTTGGGACTAACTACAGCAGTACTCCAACGATATTACTGTATGTTGTTGTAGGGGAATCGCGATCTCCAGTAGACCCAAAGAATCTAAAAGGGTGTACTACAAACATAAAATTCACGATTCTGAAAATAAAATTAAGACAATATGGGGCATTGTAAAAAAGGAAATAGGAAAAAGTAATCAAACAAGTAATGATATTTTATCAAGGAAAATTCAGTAGAATCTAATTTTTCAATTGCTGATAAACTGAATGCTAATAGCTCAGTGACACACAGTATGATTTTGTCAAAACAGGCTTCCAAGAAAAATTTAACTCTATGTCTGTAAAATTAGCTACTCCAGAAGAAATAAGAAAAATTATCAGAACCGTTAAGAGCAAATACTCAAGTGGATTTACAGCAGATTAATTAAATTGTGCTCCATAGAATTAAATAATATACTAAGTTATCTGTCTAATACATCTTTACTTGAGGATACTTTTCCAGAAAGGCTCAAGTATGCTGTAGTTAAACCACTCTATAAAAAGGGAGATAAGTCAGCGTATGGAATTACAGACCAATTTCATTACTAACAGCATTCTCCAAAGTTTTTGAGAAAGCAATGTACAATAGAGTATATGAACACCTTAAAAATAATAATATCTAACTAAATCACAATTGGTTTGCAAAAGGGTAATTCAACAGAATAAGGGTATATACGTATTCACTGGCAATATTTTAGAAGGAATAAATGATAAATTAATTCCTCTGGGAATTTTTGTGACTTATCTAAAGCATTTGACTGTGTAGATCATAAAATTCTGATACAGAAACTAAAGTATTATGGTATAGATGGCATTGTTAATAAATGGCTTAGTTCTTACCTTCTAAATAGAAAACAGGAAGTGTCAATGGAGAATTTTAAGGCAGCCTTAAGAGGTCCACTGTCTTCTGAGTGGAAATTAATCAGATGTGGGGTAGCTACCTCAGGGTTCTATATTGGGGCCACTATTGTTTTTAATATATATAAATGATCTACCCTGTGTTATCTAAAAACTCAAAATTTGTCCAATTTGCAGATGACACAAACATAGGAAATAAAAACACTCCAGATTTATCTACAGAGTATATTTCAAATTATGTCTTTGAACGATTAATAAATGGTTTACAGCTAATGGCTGTTTTTAAACTTTGATAAAAACTCAGTATATGCAATTCAGTACATCACCCAGATTAACACCAGATATAGACATAAAATTTGCAGGCCAGTCCATTCAAGAAGTAGAGAGTGTGAAATTCTAGGTTTGTACATTGATCATAATTTAAATTGGAAAAGAACATTTGCTCTGACCTACTAAGCGATTGGGTGCAGCCACGATTGCAATTCGTACATTTCAGCTATAGGTGATCCCATATGAGGCAGCTAGTTATTTTGCTTATTTTCACTCCTTATTGTCATAGAATAATATTCTGGGCAATTCTACCATTGAGACAAAGTTCAGAGCCCAAAAAACATTAATAAGAATTATGTGTGGGGTAGCAATAGAACTTCACGTAGACAGCTGTTCAAGAAGTAGGGATTTTAACATTA
>JARYHS010012519.1:203834586-203912929 GCA_031002005.1 Vandiemenella viatica | reverse complement strand
TGCTGTCTCTTAATTCTGTAATGATCTCTTCTCATCAACCTCTTTAACCACCTCATGATAGTGTTCCTTGTTTAGTATTCCCAACAGCCTTGCTGTCTCTTAATTCTGTAATGATCTCTTCTCATCAACCTCTTTAACCACCTCATGATAGTGTTCTAAAACTCAAATAAGCCTTGACTTCTGGAACCAAACAGTTTGTAACCAATTTCTGCTTTTGACTTAGCTTTTTTAAATGGAATTCCAAAATATTGGGAAATGGCATTTGTCCTTGATTTTTTTTTTAATTTAAGTTTTTTGGCAACTTCAAACCTGAGAGCAATCTTTTCCATTCTCGGTATGAAAACTCTCAAATGCATTCTCTTTCAAAATTTACCTGCCTTGTATGAATTATATATCTGCTGGAAAAATCCTTTTTCAAAAGTCTCTTCAAGTGTATCAGAATAATATTATTTGCTTATGATCAGCAAAGATAGAGTAGGCAATGTGTTTGTTGTGAAGACAAAGCAACCTTTGAACTTTTCAAACCAACTCTTAATTGTGAGGAGTTATTGCTATTTCCACAAACAGAAGTTATGAAATTTTCATATTTTTTAAATCTACTTTCAGGGAATCAGAGAACTCAAAGCTTTTTCAGTCTAACTTCTATTTTCTTCAGACTTTTGGCAAACTTTAGATTAATTTATTTCATTACTTTTAGCAATTTACATTAGTCTTTCCCCTTTTCATTCAGTTTATTAAACACTCATATTTTCTTATTTTTATATTAACAATTGGTTTAAGAGAAAACCTCATAAATAATAATTTAAATCAATTGCACTGGAGTGTTTGCACTGGTGATAATTTCCCTACACACCCGTTTTCCCCCTTTCCTTTTCCTGCCTACATTTTCCCTCTGCTAATTTCAATTTTAAATTAATAATAATGTGCATGTATTTACCAAGTCAAAAGGCAATGCATATTATAATAGTTGGCATATGGAAATGAGCACTTACACTGTTCTGTAAAGATGATACATGGAATAGAAATCAATGAATTATTATGCACACTAGACAAAAATTCCATTAATGCCACACTTCATTTTGGTTCTAATCTTCTAAAGTTGAGCATTTTCAAAACAATTTATTACCATTTTAGTTTTTTTTCTCTAATTATAGAATTCAGTTATGCCACATATGCAGGATACTCACGTAAGCACTCTGTGTAACCATTTTCAGGAATATTCCACTGTCCAGAAGCTCCACAAGTTCTACGAATGTCTCCAACCAGCACATAGTCCTGATTACACTCAAAGGTGACAATTGTTCCTGGAGTGAAATCATATGTACTCTTCCTTCCATATCGTGGTGTCTCTAACACTCCACATGAAACAACTGAAAGCAGTTCAAAATAAAAATATCGACAATTTTCTTTATTATATGGTGGCAGAAATACATAATGTCAATAATTTATTCTTGTCAATTAAATTTTAGTAATGTTACCCTATGATAATTTGATTTAAGGAAAAATCTATTTCTGAATCATAAACTATTTCTGTTTTTATATGTTTACAGATGTAATGTAAAAATTTATTATACAATGAAGAAAAGTGCCCTAAATTGGATGTATGAAGCAGTATAATAAACAGATAATTTTTACTGTCAGTCATTGTAAGTTTACTTTTATCAGTAATGCAGTAATCTAATTCTCAGATAGTTTCATTTTTTTCTAACCACTCAAGCCATACATATAGATATTTTGTCACTTACATCGAGTATGTAAAGTTTCCTTTATTCTTGTGAAGCTTCCATAGTAAGATTCTGTTGTTTCTGCAACCTCTCTATTGAGACTCATTGCATAGTCATATTTGCATTGATATGTCTTACAGTACGTTTCTGCATCGAGGCGGTCTTGTGTCCTGTTTACATATTCAATGTAAATTAATAGTTTTACGTACTGGAACATGGAAATCTCCTAAACATTATTATACCCTAGATGTGAAGTCATTTTACTAATAATAACTAATGCACTGAAAGAGAAAGCACTGATAAGCATTCTGAATGATCAAGTGTTCACTTAGATAATGTCTCGTATTATCTTTGTGCTTTGCTTAATTTTGAAAATGTCTGATCAATATCACTTTCTACAGAAATTAATCTTATTCTATTGATCTGATAGAGGTCAACCATCAAAGAATCAATTCATTTTGCAAATATTATAATGGATGCCCCTTAATTAATTCAGTATTAATATTTAATTCATGTCGTCCATGCTTTAAGTTACACGTAAAGTGAGTTGTAATGGTATGGAAGTGTATGTTGAAGTTCTTGTACTCACCTATTGCTAGGTATAATCTCAAGCAGATCTGTTCGGTACTCAGGAACAAAAGATTCATTTGCATAATAGCTAGAACTTCGAGAGTATTCAGTTATAAAAAGAGAGCTTCCAACTCCATGCTGCACACTGTCTCCTAATAACCCTGCAATTAAATTGAAGTTACATGAACTCAAAGAAAGTTTTAAACTTTAAAAATAATCTGTTGTGTTTAGATCCACAGCTGATATTTCACCTTATTATTTTTACTGTTTTCCGACTACTCAAGCTAATATTACTATGTTGCAATGAAGATTTAAATTTTAAGTATGATTTATTTAAATTAAGCATGTGCGTTTTCCAAACAATGTTGAAATGCCAAAAAAATAAATAAAGAAAGAAACGGCAAAAATTTATAAGCAAATTTACATGAATAGTATAATAAATTTGTCAGAATTTACTTTCATCGGCCCCAGTTGAATGAAGTAAAGTATAAATGTTACCTAAATGATTATGGGACAGTTAAATGTGTTTAGAGGGAAAGCTTCAGTCTATGAACTTGCATTTTAAAATATACTTAAATTAATAAAATTTTATATTGATTAGTATATTCAGTTAAAGTAATACAGTCTGTTCAAAAGAAAGCCCCATGTCATTCAGACAATGTGAGACTATATTTTCAGTTTAGCAAGACACCTGCAAGGAAGGGATGTTAGTGTTATTGTTATTAATTGCAATGGAGGTTATGTCCACATATAATCTTCCTACAAAACCAGCTTACTCTGGGCCCCAAGAACCATAGTGCCGGGCCCCCAGAAGACTTGCTAACTGTTGATACATGGCTAATCTGGCACTGTTTATATGTATTTGACTCGATTATTTACAAATGAAAATTTCTCCATTTCCTTATACCTAAAATCGAGCGCCAATTTATAATCACTTACTTCTTCCCAGGGGCGGATCCAGGATTTTGTTTTGGGAGGGGCTTGAGCGGACTTTGGTTTGGGGGGGGCTTGGCTTGAGTGAATTTTCGTTCAGAGGGCTTGCCTTCAGTGGATTTTGGCTTTGGGGGGGGGGGGCTTCAGTCGGGAAAAGGTAGTATTTATAGCCTCCTTGGGCCTCAAATCCGTAGAGCTAAAAAAAAAGGTCTCAAAACTACAATGTCAGGGGTGGACCAAGATACTATTGGGGGGGGGGCTTGAGCCCCCAGCCCCCCCTGGATCCGCCCCTGCTTCTTCCCTTCCACATATTATTCTGCTCCTTCACCCAATGTTCATCCAGGCCTCATCATAATAAATATGTACCTGACAAGCCTACACTCAGCTCCCGCCTTCCAATAAATATCAATATCAGTTAAGCATTGTGATCTATCATAATTTCTGCCAAACAAATCTAGCAGCCTTCTTTTGTCTCCAGTTCATATGAGGAATTTGGCAACACCAGTATCACCATACTGAAGCAAATACCGAACAATCCGAGAATGCAACAATGCAATAATTTGAACCCCCCTCCCCCCCCCCGCCCTAAACACACCCAAACATTACCCCAGTGTGTCCTGCCTATCTGAATTTATTATAAATGATATTACAGTTTTTATTTAATTTTTTTACATTTATGCCTTCCCTCTACTGAAGTAATCATACAAAACTTTTATTATTCTATCTGTATTTCCAAGGAACAGGTTGTTTTTGGCCTTCAGCATAATTCCATATTCACTTGCCTAGCTAAATTCCTAGCCATATACCTTTGAAGCAACTCCTCTCACTGTCTTTTTTTTACAATATTATGTCATCTGTAAACATCCTACTTCTAATTGCAAACCAACAACAGAACCATTCACTAAAATAATGAATAACACTGTTTCCACTACACTACTCTGTTTCACTCCTGTTTTCATTTCCACCTTATCTGGTACAGCAATTCCTGACTCACTTGTTCATTCTATGAGTGGCTGTGTCGAACGCAAGTCTTGCACAAGCCCAGCCACTTACATCTGTTGACTTGAAAAAGGTATTTGCCCGAAATATAGTATTTTCTTTGTTTTTGAGTAGTTTTGTGTTGCTTTTGCTCTCCTCCCTTCAACTTTAGTGAGTGTTAGGTGTATTTCATCTGTCTTTCCATATAAATATTGCCTCGCAGCATTTCTTTCCTTTCATTGTTACCTATACTTAATCTATATTAAAGCATTTTCAGCAGAGAAGAAGATACCTTATGTGAACAAGAAGAATCCGAGACATATTAGTATAAAAAATATTGAATCTTGGAAAGGTTACTTGATAGAAATACTGTCAGGGAAGAGGAAATTACAGAAATATCTTTAATATATGTTCCAGAATTAAGGCCAAACATATGACAGTTAGAGAATCAGTATAAATGGAAGCCAAATAATTTAAAAAATTCGATATAAGATGGAAAGAATGATGTAAATAATAGTAACAGAAAAACATCTAAATGAACTTTTTTATATAAAATTTAAGAAATGGCTCACATTTTACTGCAAAATCCTTATGGACCCTCTCAAAGTTATTAACATTTACACTTGGATTAACTACTGTTCCATCAGGTAATGTAAAATCATCTTCTTGATCAAAGCTCCAGTTCCCAAGTAGTCCTCGTGTCTGATTCTGCAACATTAAAATAGTAATAGTAGTGTTCACTGTAAGCATTCACCACGCTGCAGGACATGATATGGCAAACAGAAGTGTTAAATTACCAATGATCAATAAGCTATTGAAGAATCATTTTAATGAAAATCATAAAAATTAAATTTATATTATCAATTAAAAATTCATAGAGAATTGTTGTTATGCCGTTGTATCTGACATCTTTTGAAATCTTGAAAATAATTTGTGATTTATTTTGAACATTTCAAATACCTTTAGGGCTCTCCATTTGGGAAAAAAATCTATACTACTGCTATCTATACAAGTTTCACATTTTAAAAGTAGAAAGCAAAATGTAAGGGTAGGAAATGCAGTATAAGAAGAAGTGGATTTGAAAATTGGAGTGCCACAGGATTGTGGGTTGGTTCTTTCTTCTTCTTGGCATTAATCTCACATTGCAGGATCTACTTTACTTTAATTCTTCTTATATTTGTGCCGATCTTGTGCATCACCATGTGAGGCATTGACTCAATGCATGTACTCCCAAAGGTATCCAGCCAGTGCTTCCTTTTTTTTTTTTTTTTTTTTTTTTAACTGCTTTACGTCTCTCAACAGCGAGGTCTTTAGAGACGGGAAAGGATGGGGGGCAAGGAATGGGAAGGAATTCGGCCATGGCCTTTTGAAGGAAGCATCCCGGCATTTGCCTGGAGTGATTTGGGAAACCATGGAAAACCCAAATCTGGATGCCCGGACGGGGATTCGAACCGTCGTCCTCCCGAATGCGAGGCGAGAACGGTAACCGTTACACCGCCACGCTCGGTCAGTGCTTCCTGAGTCTCCCTCGTGGTGTTCTGCCCTCCAATCTTATATCGAGTGCTCTTCTTGCCACTGAGATGGTATTGCTGAGTAAAACATGGCCGTACCATCACAGACGACCCTCACGCATTCTCTTAGGCATTGGAGCCACACCAAATGCCGCTCAAACATTCTCATTTTTGATGCTATCCAATCTAGTGATTCCCTGTAATGACAGGGTATTATCTCAAGTTGAGACCAGGTGGTTGCCTTGTGCCAAGTATGTACTGGTAGGCAAGTTCCCACCTTCTGAGTTCAGAGAAAATGCTGCTATTAGGGAGAACTCTAATAGCATGGACTTTGAAACAAGAGTTGAAATTATTCAAGTCATGGGTTATGGCATGGGCAGCAACTGGGTGCTTTCGGTTCTGTGTGAACACCATCTGTCAGTGGCCATTCATTCTTATGGCCACCGACAGTGCTATCAGATTTCTCCCTAATAGCAGCAGTTTCTCTGAACTCAGAAGATTGGAAGTTGCCTACCAGCACAAACTTGGCACAAGGCAACCACCTGTTCTCAACTTGAGATAATACCCAGTCATTATTATTATTATTACTTATGTTTAACCTTTTTTAATCCTCTCTTTCCTACTACCTATATTGAACCACCACAAACCTAAAGTGATGTTAAAAATTATTATTTTTTTTAATTTGTATAATATTTTTTATAAATTTTCTTTTTATATTTAATATTTAGTTTTAATTATATTTTGCTCTTCCCAACAACCAGAGATTAGTTTGGATATTTATCTATGCTTGGGTATTAGCTCTGAATCACTGTCCCTCTACTTTTTCGCTGTTTGAATTTACTCCCACCATTTTCCCAACCGGCGGTCTTTCTGTGAGGCAGTCTCCAGCTGCGCCCACCTCTCATAATGTTTTCCCGTTCATGAAGGGTTTATCCCAAAAATTACTTTATTATTTGCGTGTTTGTCTTTTCTGTGTGTTCGCGCCCCACATCCATCATCTAAAGGTAAGTGGTGGCTCTTTCTCCTATCCTAATTTGATTTATATATATTTCTGGGCTGCAGTATCAATCTTGAGGAAGTGGCACAACAGTTAAATGAATTTCCAAATGCATCATACTGAGCATATTGAGTTAAATTGCTATAGCTATTTTAAAAAAATATTTGGATGAAAGATTGCTCACAAAACTTCCTCACAAGATGGGATCAAATTCATATTTGTATGAAAATCTTTGAACAGGTAGTTTCAATAAAATTGCATTTAAAAGTGTGTGGACTATTTTAATTAGAGTTAAATAGATTTATAACTATGGATGATACTTGTATTAACCACTGTGTTCCAGAGTTTATAAAACAGTCAATACAGTTTTTCAGTGCCAAAAGAGAAGTTAGTTCCATAACAAAGGCATCTCTGCAGCAGTCTTTTGGCATGTTAAATAGATTTTATTTACTCGCTATCTTCAATAGAGTAAAACAATAACTCTTTTAAAATGTATAGAAGAAACAATTAATGTAAAAGGAAACAAAATATTTTTACTCTGTACAGTATCCTTATTCATTATAGAAAAACTTACAGATTTTACAAAAAAATAAGTTAACTGATGAAGATGTGAAAATTGATTACTAATACCAAAACTTTCTGTTTCAGTAGCAAAAGTATATAAAAAATGAGAAAACTTACAATATATGTCCAAGGCAAGTATACTCTAGTTGTAAGGTATCCTTTGTTCTCAACCACCTCAACACCAGCACCTGATTGAAACATAATGATCACTTCTGACTGGTTCAGTGTATAAGAAGGAGTATACACAGTCACACCTGAAATAATAATCACCAGAAGTTAACATTAAAATTATAATTATACATGAACCACACTTAAGCTTGTATTACTCTTGATAAAATAATTTTAGCAATTTTAACTAGCTTTGAGAAAGAGAAATATACAAAACAGGAGTTTACCACTAAAATGCTGGATCCTGAGAGCATTGCGGTCAAAGTAAATTCTTTTTCCATTGGCTAAAACATCTAGATGATATCTCCATCGAGCATAATCTGGCCGTGATCTCACCTCTATGGTTACAGATGCATTCTCCTTAGCTGTAAACAGTACATTTACATAACAGCCATAAGATAATATAAAAAGTGAAAAAAATAATGTGGGGGCAACTGCCACTAAAAACTAAGGGAGAGATTTTTAAGGATGTAAAATAATAATAATAATGTAACTGGGAAGCATGATTACAGTGTTATAATTCAGATTATACTTTTAAACATATAGAATGCTTTCAAATTACCAGATAGCCAGACAGGAATGTGTACATACATCATTTGGCTGATTAATTCATTAACACTGTCTGTAATCATGAATATAAGAAGAAAAGATATGTCTGTCTCTGAATTCATGATATTCTGCCTTGCCTTCCTTTGAGCCCAGGAAATTGGAAGTTTTTCCCAATCTCATTTATACTATTTTTCTCTCAATACCTAACTCTAGTTACCTGCTACAGCTGTCAGTTGTGTTGCCATCACTTCACCATATCTGTTTTTAGGCATCTGCTCAAATCTTGCTTGTACATCCAGCTTGTGCTTAGCACTGTCTGCTCTCACCAGAACAAACTCTCCCTTGCCATTGAAAGTGTATGCCACACCATCGAATGTAACAAAATGTGGATCACCAAATGCCGCTCCTGCAAGAATGGAAAACCGTAAGTGCAATTTTTTTTGAAAATCTAATATCTTTAAACGAGCAATTCTTACATGATATTTTGGAAATGGCTCTAATGATCATGGATGAAATTTAATATTTAGATAATGTTTTGCTTTTCAAGTTTATTTAAATAGAAGCCCTCCCTGCAAAATAATTATTTAATAAAATAAGTAATTCTTGTATTTGGTATCTCAGAAATGGCTCTAATGCCATCTTGTAGAAGTATCAGGTACCAGTAAGTCTACTGATGTTAGTTAAGCTACTCTTTGGTTAATACAAGGAACTCTTATATCATTAAACAAACAATTCTTATATACTAAATGAATATTTTGTACAGTATCATGGCCAGTCACCGAATACGAATATAATAATGTGGAACTAAGTAATACAAGTATATTTATTAATGAAAGGTATTTTATTTTGAAGAGTTGTAATAAATATTACTTTTATTGCAAAAAGTCATTATCATTAGATTCTACATGTTTCATTGTAAAACATTTAAAAAGTAGATATTTAAAAGAAGATATATGCTTTGTAAGATGTGATTTTTTCCTACTTCTTTATAAAAGATCTTTGAAAATAATGTTAGCATTTATAATGTGATCATCATTTACTTTTTTACCATATACCGTATGTCTTTAACTCCAAAATAAATATTACTGAATCTACGAACTTATGAGAAAGCCATGTACAGGTGTCATGTGAAAAATCAGGTTCTGGTAAATTGAATCCTGCACTTTGAAATGTCTGATCTTATGCTTTATTAATGGTCACAGCAAAGGTTCCTTTTATTGGGAATTGTTTTCTTATTATTTGGAAAGGCACAGTTGAACCAGAAGGTGTGAGGTTAATGTGGGATATGAGCATAGTTTTATCAGAGTGAATAAATTTAGCATTGATGATGAACTCATCTAAGTGAATTACCATAAACCTGGCACCATTGATTAATACCTGATTATCATTAAGATCTCTATTTAACATAATAATAGAACTTCTCTTAAAAAGCAATTTATGAGGTGCTAAACTGGATGATCTCAGAAACAGCTCTAGTGATTTGGACAGAATTTCATATATAGATAACATTTCGCTTTTAAAGTTTCTAATACAATTTTACCAAAAAAAAAAAAAAAAAGAAAAGAAAAAAGAGCAATCCTTGTATTTGGTATCTCAGAAATGGCTCTAACAACATTTTGTAAAAGTTTCAGGTACCAGTAAGCCTATTGACGTTAGTTAAGCTTCTCTTAGATTACAGCAAGGGACTGTGCACTTCAAAATGCCTAGGAAGCCTTCAAGAAAAACATTTAATCAAACGTCTTCATGCAAAATTTTGCACTTGAACAGAAAACAAAAGATGCCAGGTTATGGTTATTTTATTGTATGTGCTAACATGGACTAACTGAGTCATAAGTGTTAAAGACTTTACAGTTTCAGTGGTAACAAGATAAAGAAGTATTTCAAAATTATGGTAATGCATGTGTTTTGTGTTTTCTGTTTTATACGATGTGATACCTGTTGATAACAGGGAGAAATTATGGTAATCATGTAGATAGTAGTGCCTGGGTTTCAGAAGATATATTAATGCTATAACTCATGTATGTTATTACAACTACACAAGTTTTTGTGTTTATCACCTGCCCTATGAAGTGTTGATCTGCTTGATTGTAGTACTCATGTATATTTTAAAGTCATTTACATTAGTTTTTGATCCAAATCTTTAATTACTTCAGATCTGTCATGATTTGAAATGTTGAATTTGCAAGTCACCTTTGCAATAGTGTGTGTGTAAACAGTGGGCTCTTATAATGCTACTGCACATATCTGAATGATTGAAAGATAGACTATTGGTTGAATTTGCACCTTTCAGATGATGAAATCATACTCCTTTTGGATGTCTGCAAAGACCTCCATACTCTTTCCCCTTATAATCCTATTGTCCCCAACACTGTTACACAGTATGAACAGAACAGGTAGGTCGTGTGATTAAAATTAATTATCTAAAAGTGCAGAGGCCTACCCTCTCTCAAACTGTTTGTTGTCCATACAAAGTTGGAGCTGTACGTGTATATCACAGCAAACTAATATCGGTTGCAATATTACCCATGGTAGTGCTATGAACAACTTAAGTCCGTTTTGTATAATTCATTTCGATGGCCAAGGATGTACCCAGGATCTGGAATAGTGAGGGGGTGGAGGGGGGGGGAAAGGTATTGGTTTCGAGGAAGTGGGGTGCAGGAATAAAAACAACAATTTCTTATAAGTTCTGAGATTTCATGACAGATGGCTCTAGTTTAGTCATAATATTCAATTTGTTGAGGTGTTTACTCTACGTTTAGTTTAGATTGTTACAATTTAATTTCTCTCCTAAGGGGGAGGGGGGAACTACCCTCTTCTGCTACTGGCTGGGTATGTCCTTGCAGGTGCCCCAATTTTTAACAACAGCTAATGCAGACATTTGATGATTAAGAGTTACACATAATGGGATGGATTTTGTTGAGATAATAAACAAGAGTTATCTTAACAATTTTCTGTCTCATGAAATATTACAAATTTGAGGCTCATTGGTTTAAACTAATATAAGTGACTTATGACAAAATGAGTTTTTACTAATGGCATAGTATAAAGTGGTAGCCTATTGAAAAAAATAGCCATTATCAGATCAGACCTGAGAAACAGAATCTTAGTCTTACAATTCAATTATTACTAAACAATAATTTAACATCAAAGAAATATACTGGCTCTGTGGCTTTATGAGTAATTATTTTCTAAAAGAAGTAAATTACACTGATAGGTTTAAACAAAACCAACTATTAAAAAATTCATCAAAACCAATTTAAAGAATGAACAAATGAAAACTGTTGTAACTGGTAATATCTTTATTCTTGGTATAAGCTGAAGTTTTTACCAAAAAAATACAAAATAAAAACAAAAACATACCAATTCCTGGTGCCTGGTAGCCAATGCAGTCTTGTGTTGGCCGTCTTTCAAAACGGAAAGTTTCACACCCAACTGCTTGTTCAGATTGCCAGCGACAGCAGAAATAATATGGAGCCATGTCATGATACCAGTGAGATAGTGTTGGAACCTTTAAGCAACGGATGAAATTTTGTTAAATTTAACTTAATTGTAATGGAATATATGTTCTTGTATCAATATCCTTATTTGCCTGCATTCTCATTTCACAAACTATTAACTTCTTAAATTATTTAAGTGTCATTTTTCTAACCACATTTTTTTTAAATTCTTTCAGCATTTCAGGTAAATTGCTAAATATTTCTCTCAATAATTCATTCCATATACTGAGTCCATTTTCAACAAAAGAAAATTTTCCCACTCCCTGTTGCCTGAAACCAATTGTTAGTTTGTGGTACTGATTATTTTTCTCTACCATATTTTACTCATAATTCTTCTATCAATATTCAACTAGGTCTCATTACTAACATATATGCCTTCCAGATCTCTCTTCACCCCCCTATGATTCCTACCTTCTTTAACATATCATTTAATGATCATATTCTTTTATTGAGTGCCTTTGGAATTATAGATGAAAAGATGACCATGACCACAAGCTGGCACTCGATTTCAAACACAAGGGTGTATGAAGATTCTCTTTTTAGGTAAGGGTGTCGGGGATTGGAATAAGTTAACAAGAGAAATGATGAATAATTTGCCAAAAACGTTGAAAGAATTTAAAGTTAAAATTTGTGAAGGGTTAATGTAGGTGGATGCAGAAAAGGAGGAAGATGAGTGTTTAAGGAAATTGCCACTGGAGCATGTGCTCCATTGAAATGTAATTTAATTTAATTTAATAGGAAAGTGTTATTCACCGTAAACCTATGTCTCACTTGAGGTACATGAATAATCCAGATTTTTTTTGTACATACATTAATACAGGTTTAGATTATTTTAAAGGTTAAAAGAGGCACAACTTGTTAAAATGTGTAATAACTTTACTGGAGTATGACTGTTTATGAAGTCTTCACGGGTGTACTGTTGGATTGTGTTGTAAAAACACAATATTTCAATGGTTAGATCCGTCATCTTCCTAAGTGTGAAATCATATGTACTGGTCTGCCAACCCACAGCTAATGACCTGAGGTGCCATACCACTCTATTATAGTGTGTGGTTCCATTTGCAGTCTGCACCCAAGGTAAAAAAGACTGGTTAGCAGTGGGCATTTCATTGCAACATGTGTGCCATAATATGGAGCTGTCAGAGATATCATGCTCTCTCTGGAGTTTTGCCAAGACTGGTTTCCAGGCCTTATTAAGTCATAGCCCACTGTCCCTATTGAAAATATCTGTTAGTCGAATTTCAATTGCTTTCTTGACTACTGAGTACAAAAAAAGTGATATCCTGGCCAGTACCTTAACATTATCGAAATCCACACTTTAGCAGTGGCTGTAACATTGCTCCATAATAGCGTACATGGGATGCAACAAAATACGTGTTCACCACCAACCAGCCTTTTAACTTGCACGGAAAGGACCTCAGACACAAGTAAGAGAGGGATACAACAATGAAGCTGATTCATTAGCTGTCTTTCAGCAAACCAGTTCAGATGATTTCACACCTGATTAAGATGGCAGAGCTAGCCGCTGAAATATCATATTTTGACAACACATTCCAGCAATACATCCATGAAGACTTCATTTCTTAAGTATGTTTACACCTAATAAAATACCTGCCTAGAGTTGAATTTATTTTATTCAGAAATTTCCTGAATTTCACACAACAGGCAAAATTTACACTTTCAAAATTTTATCTATAATGATACTAAGAATATAAGGGAGATATTGTGGTATGTTCCATCCCTTTATGTTTGATGTAAAGGTGATTAAGAGAGAGGATATAACATTGCTAGAATCATCATGTTTAAAATTCTCATTTGGTAGCTTAATCTCAACTAACAGTGATTTTGCCAAACATATTCCAAGTGAAACACAGCACTGATCTTTGACTTATAACAATTTATTTGATACTAGTTCAAATCTCACTGTCATAAGCATATCGATTCAGGTTGTTTCCAGAATTTTCTGTTAGTATGATCTTGGAAAATGGTGGAGTAGTTTCCAATTCATTAACATAAGTTTTGAAAAACAGAATAACGAAAAACACATCAGTACAAAGACTGATAGTTTTCACATGTATTATGACACTGATTTGATTCCCATATAATATATTAATTCATATTGCTTCAGTCATTAGCGTAAGATTAAGCTATATAGAACAAAAACTTATTCTACTTCACATTTTGAGTTTTTTCCCAGCCCTTCGAGAGATAATCTGCAGTGACTTCTCTAAGTCGTCCACCCTTTCTATGCTGGTCATCTAACATTCCAACACTGGGATTTATAACATTTGCATTCAAATAAAGATAATTTTTAGCTTAGTTTGACAAAATCAGACACATTTTATTACCTTGTCAGCCTCATTCCATGGTAGAACTCCAAGATTATGTGACCTATGAGGCCTGCTACCTGCTTGCAAATCATAGCTCAGCATTAGGTAGCCCTTCTTGTCATAGCAGCATTGCTGTCCTGATCCTCCTGCACTACAACAGTGAAAGTAGTTTTCATTAATACATTCATAGTGGTCAGCTGATGTTTTTTCTGGCAACAGATAAAAACTTTGTTATGGTGATCATCAATGTCAGGGGGTGTGTAATTGTAGATTTTCCAAGCGAATCTGATGTTTGAAGATCTCTCGTGCATGTGGCCGGGTCAATTGATCGTGGATGAACAAATTTTTGACAGTGTAACATGCCATCATCTCCAGGTTGTGTCTGCTAGCCCCCTGAAATTGATGATCACCATAACAAACGCAACATGAAGGTGATGGCACATTACGCCATCGAAAGTTCATTCATCCAATCATCCGATCAATTGACCCGGCCAATTGCCTGAGAGATCTTCAAATTTCAGGGGGCTCGACAGAGCACATGAAGAAGACATAGAAAATAGTTGTATTTGTTATGGCAGATATGTGATTGGCTATGACAAAACAGATTACAGCATAACAATTAACAAATTCCATTCCCTGCATTTTTTTGCTGCTGTTTAAAAAGCTGTTTAATTTCAATTACAAGTGCTCAAAGGAGTTTAGTGGAACTGAAAGTGGAAGTTATCTAATCTGACGTCTCTTTATACCAATAGAATGGGTGCACTTCTTATAATGAAAAAAATAATATCTTGGATAAAATGCAATACAATCAATGCAGTTTAATTTAATAGCATTAGAGCATATGCCCGATGAAAATTCCCTTGCACATCTACTTTCCCATTTCGAGTTTTTTTTTTTAACCTTATGATTTTTTAGTGAAATTTCAGCATCTACTACTTTTTCCCTTTTAATTTTAAATACTCTCAGTGTTTCTGGTAAATTGTTCAGCATTTTCCTTGGTAATTTACTCCAGTCACTGATTCTCTCGCCAACAAAAGAAAATTTTCCGATTCCTTTATGTCTGAAATCAAGTGGGAGCTTCTTCCATCCCACATGCTATTCCTGATTCTTCTAGCAATATTTTTTAAAGTGTTGTGCATTGAAAACTCACGATTCAAATTTGAGCAGTAGTCAACATTACCCATTTATAATAATTGTGTGAAGATGAACATAACCCTACCAAAAAAAATAACAATATGCATGTAAAATATACTTTTCACAGAATTTAATAATGAAAGCATAGAAATATTATCAGTTACTCAAACAGTTAAATATGATAGAATAAGGGTGACAATGAAACTGCCATTAAGTGCTGAAAAATAAGATAGGATAGGGAAAAACAACCCATCACTCACCACATATGAAGAACGTGGACCAGATAAACACAAGTAAACAAATACACTTCACAATATTTCAGTTTGTAACCTTAATCAGGGAAGAGTGAGACATGTGACATGGGAAAGATGTGTACACATCAGGACCTACCATATGAATGAACTAATATGAATATGTGATAAAACAGCAATAATGACTAATGGCAAAAATAAGATGTATCACCAAGAAATTCTGCCATTGGGCATCGAATAAAATTCTTTTTAGCATTGTTAGCAATAAACTCATTATTAGCTATTTCAATTTATGAACATTTCTCGGGAAACAAACTGAGTAATATTATTACTGATACACAATATTTTGGCAAAATAAATCTCCATCGCCATCTTCAGATGTAGTTGTCTAATGAAGTCTGAGATGCTGCTAAGCAATGTAACAACATCTCTCATTTCCATGCCAGTTTTTAAACAAAAGGCAAACTTTAAGTCTTACGACTACACCTGAAGATGGCGACTGAGTTTATGTCACCAAAATATTGTGTATCCAATAATAATATTACTCGGTTTGTTTCCCAAGAAACATTTATAAATAAACAATGCAAAGAAAAACTACATTCATTTATAACTATTTCAATGTTACATAAATGGATTAAAATTAAATACTCTATAGGCCAGTTATGTACAGAAATATTTTGAAATTGCTGTAAGAATCCACCTTCTTTATTCCTATTGCACAGATTTTAATGATACATACGTAGGTATCCCAGACATCACACAGTGGGTGGCTCCTTCATGATAGAAACACTTATGATTGGCGTCCATATCACAGTCAAAGTCAGGCATATAACGACCTTTGTCTGCTTTGGCATGTTCCAGATCACAAGGACACTCTGATACTTCATGGGCAAAATTTTTCAGATAACGGTCACTTGTGAACCAGTTGTCACACATTGCCTGTGGCCAATTCGTGCCATACTGTCGCTCCCATTGAGGGCCAAAGTACCATCCAAGTGGAATTGGTCTACTCCAAAGAACGCTGAAATAGGATGACATGTTTACAGCATCAACTTCATCAAGAATAAGCATGACTTTAAATTATTTATTATTAATTATCATTTAGCTAAACAATACTGTCAAAAATAAAACCTGAAATTTTAGCCACTATAGTTGAAATAATCTTAGCAAAATACGTACATACCTTGACATACTGAATTAAGGTGACTGTTTTTCATGGATGCTGAAGTGTTAATTTTGATCAAAGAGCACATAGTGCATGAGATACATATTCTACTTTTAATGATGTAATGCTAGCAAAGGTCAATTATCTATTGTAAGTAGGCTGCCACACAGTATTATTGATAGCTATGACATATTGTTTTTGTGTTTTTACGTGTCTCGCCCTCCTGCCTTCATCTGTGGTAAGTGACGGGTAACTGTTTATTTTCCCTATCCTATCTTATTTTTATATAAAAAACAAGGACATATAAACAGTAGAAATTACTGTTTTAAAATCTTTACAACATCCTAAGGAACTCTTACTGGAACGGAAAAAAAATGTAGCAGCATCTGAAGTTTAAAAGTGTATGAGACTAAAGAATTCTGTCTCTTTGTTCTGTTTTTCCAACTGTTTTGTGTTTCATTTGTTCCTGCATAGATAGGTGAGAATCTGTAGGTCTGAAGAACGAGGAATTTATTATTATTATTAAATAATGTAATCTAATTTTTAGTTAAGGTAGCTATTTTAAACACATTATATCTTTCTGTGACCTGAATTATATACTTACGGAGAATATCTGGAACCAGAATATAGTTGAGGATCAGTTATATTTATTTGTATGAAACCGAAACGTGCATCAACAACCATGTAGTTATTTCTGTTGCGATAGTTTGCTGGTGCTATGGTGTAAGACCCAATATTCTGTGTGCTTTGCTGAAATAATAAATTTTTCATATAAAAATGAAATACTCCATTTTTGCTCAAGTTAAAATAAATAAAACCAAATATAAGATTAACTAATTGGGAGCAGAAGCAATATCATAATATCACGCTAATAGGCTGTTACAATAAATATAGATTTCAACATAGGAAAGAGAAGGTGCTGGTTAGCAAATACAAACATGGGATAGAAAGGAACCATAATTGCACAGAAGACAGCAAGTAACAACATCATTAACCTTCCAATTATTTTTATCACCAATTTACTAATATTATTAATACTTAATTATGTAGCATTTATTAATTATAAGTATACTGAATAAAAGTATTAATGTTTGTAACTTGATTTGTGACATTGTAGGGTTTCAGCAGACTATGGTGCGAACATAAGTTTTTCGTACACACGCTCAAATATCTTGTGAAATGTATGGGAAATTTGTTTCACTGTAACATAAATGCCTTAAAAGTTGTGTCAATGGACTATTAATTATCCTCATTAATATTTTACCAGAAAAATGAGTTTTTCATTTCCAGACTATATCAAAACACCTCTCAATTTGAAATATAATCTTCGCGGGTTTTCCGCCGTATATTGTTGAAGAGAGACAACAACAAGCTTTCGGCGGCTGGCTCTGCCGCCATCTTCAGGTTAGATGTGTGCTGCAGGGAGTACCAGCGCTGCACTGACAGTGTCTGGCCTCCGCGTGCCTTCGTTCTCACCTCTCAATTTGTTTATGCAAGCTAACGGCTTGCATGCGTTGAAAGAGGAGAATTTTGGTCGTTCCTGTCTTAATAATACACCATAATCCACTAATGGAGTGGTCAGCTAACACTTGGCTGACCATTTCCAGGATAACTGGTAACCTACAATCAGGATATCTCAGATACACTAGAAAATGGAGAAAACAGAATAAGGGAATTTCCTGATTTAAGCCACTGATCAGCAGAAAAACGTGGTATTTTGTGGAAGTGAGACAGGAAACCTGGTATCCCAATTTAAAATGTATACAGAAATTCTTTTGTTTTGAGTTATCTATTTTAGGTTCTATTCCAATCTGTGGTAAATCATCATCATCAGCATTAGATGTTTCCACTTTTGCGGGTCATCCTGCACATCCTCTTCCAAGTCTGGAGGTCTTTCCAAGGTTTTTCCTCAATCACTTTCCTCCAAACGACTCCCTTAGCCTCTATATCTTTCTTCACTTTATCCATCCATCTTGCCCAAGGTCTTCCAACTGGTATCCTTTCCTTCCTGCTGTTCAGCAGTGCTACTTCTCTCCTCCTCCATCCTCATAACATGTCCAAACCACTGCAGTCTTTTCCTCCTTAACATCTCTTCTAATGCTTCCACTTGTAGTCTCTCTCTGATGTTTACTTTTCTAATTTTGTCTTTCCTCGCGACATTCTCTATCCCTCTCGGAATCATCTCTGCCACCTGCAATCTGCTATCTCTTTTTGTCCAAGACTATGTTTCAGAATGGTAAGTCAGTATGGGCTGATAATATATTTTATAGAGCAGAATTTTGGCATCCTTCCATATATTCCACCTCCAGATTACATACTGTGGTAAATATTAGGTTCCATTTATTTTTCATAGATGTGAACCTAATATTTACATATATCTTGAAGTATTTATCAATGGAATTCTTGTCCCAACATTACAATTAATATATATTTGCATTTTTAAATCAAATAAAGAAATTAAAGTATATTTTAATAATTTTTATTTTAAAGAAAACTGAGCAATTTAAATAATGGAATTTCTCTGTACTTATTTTGAGATTTTAAGCTATTATTTGCAGTTATTATGAAATTAATGTACCTCTAATACATCAATGTAGAAGAGTTCTGGTCTTGTGCCAACTTCTCGGTAACCCCAAAGGGAAATCGTTAACTGTGCATTTGCATTGCTTGTTAAGTTTTTACTGTCCCACTTTATAATAATTTCACTAGGACTTTTCTCATGCACATTTGAGTCATCGAATGTAATCTTCTCCTCAGCAGTGGCAGGCGTTTCTGGGGGGAAAAAATTGGAACATTTACACACAAAAATAAGCATAATTTTCTAGTTTAATTATAATTTATATTTTTTGATATTTTCAAAACATTGACCATGGAGTGGATGGTATTGTAAAACACAACAAACAAACTGTTTTCAAAGTCTAAGAACATTAAAGAAATATGTGGTGCCTGAAATGTTCTTTGACTGTGAAAGTAACAGAAACTGCATGAGTGTTATTAACCACAAATAAATATTTTTTTAAAAAATATTTTTTTAATTGGAAGACTGGATGCTTTCCTGGTGTATCATGTGTAAAAAATATTCTTGAGCCTCCCATGGGGAGCATGTCAAATTGATGTGTTTTGAAGTCACTTTCTAACTTGATCTTCTGGCTATAGTGTCATGCTCCTGGAGTCGCTTGCCTCAACATGCCTTGGTCCCACCACCTCCGCATGGAAAGGCGATCAGCATGCATGAACATGAGGTCACCAGGAAAGATTATTGTTCCATAACTGTTATATACTATCACATCTAATTGTAATGAATTTTTACTTAGAATATTTTGTGTGTGTGTTGTACAGGGCCAGCCACTCCAAGAACATGACATTTTGCTGGAAGCTGAAGCAATAGAGTGACTTCAAAATGTTACATCAAAGTGACATGTTTCTCCAATGGAAGGCCCAAGAATGTTTTTTGTAAATTTGTTTATCATTAAATCAGAATAACCTAAGGATTGTCCAAAAAACCTATTGAAACAGCTTCAGATTTTTAATTTGTTACAATCTGCCTTTCAAATTTTTTTAAAAAATATTATTTCTTATTCTTTTTTGTAACACATACCTAGAAAAAACTTTCCTTTCCAGTTGTATTTTCCATCATTAATTGATATTTCAAATGGTATGTAGCCTTCACCCATAACAAAAGGCTGAATACATACAGCTCTATTTGTGTCAACAACTGTTCCCACAACTTCTCTGTAGTCAAATCTGTAAGAAAGGGGGAAAAACATAAGTTATTATCACTGAAACAAATATCTTTACAATCTGATAGAATCAAATTGTCACGTATCTATAATATCACCAAAACCATTTAGAAAGAGGCCTGTCACAAACCAGTGGTACAGTAAATAATTTATACAAACATTTTCTTGATAACAAAGTACTTATAAAACTCACAATCATTCGAGAGTGTAGGGAAACAAGTTTTTAGAATATTAATCTGTAATGGGCCAGATTTCCACAGTTGTTCCCCAGTGTTGGGGTTTTATAAGGCATATGTTGGAGATTATGGGAGAAATGACCATGGTCACTAGATTTCAGGAATAAGGGAGTCAGAACATTTACTTTTATGGGTAAGAAAGATACAGACTGGGATAAATTATTGAGTGTTATGCCAAGAAATTCACTTCGAACACTGAAATACTTAAAAGAAAAATTCATAAAATGCGAAAACAGATGTATAAAGAAATCGCCAACTATGCATCATCTTCATCACATATAATTAATTAACTGTAAAATAGTTTAAATGATAAAACAGATAAGAATAAATGGAAACAAGAAACTTTCAAAGGATAAAGAACAGAACAGTTCATTGGAACCTGCTTATACATTCTTTGTTCTGAATCATAGCTAGTTATTGTTTTATTTGTGTATTCATAAATTGTTGTCTTTCACTTGACAAAGCTGTGTGGTGGAGTATTTTGTCATTTAATACAGCTTTTTTATCTGCAAAAATATAGATTATAAAGACAAGAAAAAAAGATTATTGTTTCATAATTGTTGTGAACTATCACATCTAATTGTAATGAATTTTTACTTAGAATATTTTGAGAAAAAAAAAATCAGATTTGTCTTAAGAGCAAGTGGATATAATTTTTTAGATACTGTATCTGAAAGAAAATGGATAAAGCTTATTGTAACATATTGAACTAAAAAAAACCATTGCTTTCTGTGACATTAAAAGATATATGTTGTGCCAGTTCTATATTATTTTTTAATAGTTTAAAATGAAAAATTCTTGGAATATTGATAGATTTTTCTGGTATATGCTAATCACCCAGAGAGTATGCTATACTGTCAACACCTGGAATTCAAATTATGGGATTCGAATTCGCTCTGTAATTATATTTTAAAGCCAACACACTCCCCCCCCCCCCCCCCCCCCATCTTAGTAGGATGGTTGCTTAGAACAAATCATGGCAGATTCCCTTTGGACTTCAAGCAAATAATACTCTTTCAAATACAATAACTCTTGTAACAATGAGAGCTAATATACAAAATCTACTTAAACTATGTTTCATTGTCATCACGATTTCCCATTTAATAATTTGCAGTCTAGGATATTTGGTGAAATATATTTTAAGTAAATATGATTTAGTTTTGTGCAAAATCATGTTCTTCAAGGAATTTTACTATGCACCCAACAATTTTTTTGCTTATGGCTTTATGCCTTGTTGACGTCATGGTCATTAGAGGTGGGGAAGGATGGGGTTCAAGGAATGGGAAGGAATTTGACCATGGCCTTTGTAAGACCCAAAGCTGATACCGGGGTTGTAGTATCGCTTTAGTGCCTTAACTAGCAGTTCACTTAAAATGAAATGTTCTCTGATGAAAATGTTCTGACTTTTATAGTCTTAAATGACCATGTTGCCTAATTAGAAACTCAACTGAAATGCTAAACGGCCGCCACAAAGCTTTATAACCCAAAGCTGAGGAAAGGTTTTACTACAAAATCACAACAGTTCACTTCAAGAAAATTTTTAAGTTTACCGGTATTCTCAAAGTCACATTCACGAAATATTGCATAAACAGTTGAGTAGGCAATCGAACACTCGTTTTCAGAAAATTGTAGGTTGTGGAGAGAAATTGTACCGAACGACCCTTTAAAAAATTTAAAAGTTCTTAGTAGTCATTAAAGTAGGTAGCAGTCTTTCACAACGACACCCAACATGGCCGACATTGAGTGTAAGTTTCCAACCGCCGCCTTCCCGCTCCAAAACAAACTAGCGCGAATTACCTCACATACCGCTCCCAGAGAAAAGACAAGACGAAACTGAAAGAAAGAAAAGACATCCCCCACTACGAGGTCCCCACTTGTATTGACCCCGACCGTACCGCACATTTATACAGCCACTTAGCAAAAAGTGTGTATATTGCACTAAACGATCTAGGTTATAAAAAGTGTTCAAACTTTATCAGTATGTAGACTTATCTGCCAGATGCTCAAAGGATGTTTAGTCAGAAATTTCGAGTGATTAGTTTAAATTTTGGTTTAATTTGCGTAGTGATACCACGTCTTTGAAGCAAGTGGGGATTTCCCCAGTTCTAGAAAATTTACGTACTTTTTAAGGTCACCTGCTGAATTACAATTAATCTAAATGAAATTAGTGTCAAAATGTTCTCCAAAAATTCCTGAGTTTAATGGTGTAAATTATACAAAAATCGGTGGCAGGATAATGAAATTACAGCTTAGACAAGATTTGGTAAAGTAACTGTTTAGAAGTCATATGGTTTTTCATTAATAACTCTTAAAGTTTTATGAAGATCAGAAAGGTAAAATTATCAGAGTTTTCTTTGGATTTAATTACGTGTTTTAAAAGTTATTTTATTTCTGAAAGTGGTTTGGTTTATTTACAAATAATTCTTAAGTGAGACACATGTGTTCAGTAATGAAATAATCTTTAAAATGTTTATAAAATCTGTTTTACTGCATGGAATGGTCTGAAATTTGGATATGTTAAATTAGATTTTTAGTTCTTACAGGAAATCTACTTTTTAGATCGAGAAATTACTAGGAATATGTCATAAAAAATGTTAAAAGTGAAGTGCATTTATCGAAGTGTTTAAAAATTTATTTAAGTTATTTACACGGTCAGGAACTATGGAATTTTAGTGAATTTAGCTTTCTTTTGAATTATTATTAAGGTATTTTAAAATTACTTTATTTCACTTAAAAATGTTCAGAAATAGTGAAATGGTCACATAACAAAAATCAATTGTTTGCAAATGGTACTATTCCACGTTGGTTTAAAAGTTTCTTTATTATTATAAAAAGTTTATTTAGTACTTGTATTAAATGTTGATTGACTTTATTGCTTTTAAAATGGTTTATTTATTAAGTTAGGTTGTGGTAACAGCTTCGACATAAAATGTTCCTCCCATAACCTATGTATGCCATGAAAACTATATGTTTACTGTAAATTTACTTCCTCCCTTATACTCAAAGCTAAGAAACTAGAATTTACCAAAATTCTAAAGTGCTTACACCTTTTTAAGGAGGCATCTTGGTATTTGCCTGGAGTGATTTGGTGAAACCATGGATAACCCAAATTTCGATGCCCGAACTGGGGTTCAAACCCACATCCTCACAAACCGCTCACCCACCATTCTCAGTCATAAATAATTGTTAGAAATTTCTGTTACAAATATACCTGCAAGTTACTTTGTCCGTTGTCAAGAAGCAGGGTCCAGTAATGTTGACAACTGTACCTCCAAGCATGTTTCCACTTTCTGGTGCAAACACCAGGGGAAGATTGGCACCGGCTGTAAACCATTGAAAGTGATGAGTTTTGAAAAAATCAAAGTATAGAGCTGATTATTGTTTTCTCTAGAACATAAAATATTATAAACATAAAAGCAGTTAAGTAACAGCTTACAATTTCTAGTCACCTTCACACTAAAGCAAACCACAAAAGAGAAAGAAGTCATAAAGTGAGTTAATTCTGTCACATAATCACCTCACTTCCACTCTGAATCTTATGAACCTATTTTATGGAGTATTGACTAAAAATGATGTAGATATAACAGATAATATATGCACACCCTCCGAATTTATTTTTGACTACCCAAATTTGTGTGTGCCTCTTTTTACATTTATTACATCAATTTAATACAGCAATTTTACAACTAAATAATCTTCAAAAATTGGTTAATTGGTAAAAATATATACATCTGCTAAAATTTGTAGACACTTTTTTACTTATTATTAATTTACTGAATCATGTATTTCGTTATTGAAATGCTGTAGATAAACCTTTGTAGTAATATTGCTATGTAAAGGTGAATACATTTTTTTTTTTTTTTTTTTTTTTTTTATGACCACTTCGTGTGAAAATAATTCAGAAGTGTACCAATGTCTTTGTTGCATGTGCCAAGCATGATGTTTTCATCAATTCGAAATATATGTCGTCCAGGAAAGCCATTGGCCCATCCTCTACCAGTGAGATCTCTGATTGTTGACATCTGTGAGTATGGCAAATATTCATAGCTTCTTGTGCCATTGCCAGCATTGAAGCCTACCTATGGATGTAAAGGAGAGAAATTAAATCAAAATAACAGTAAAAGAAAAAAATATTTATTTAAATTTTGAAGATATTGCTTTGTCTTTTGGCTGAATGGCTAACTGTGCCATTATATGTTTACTTTTATTTTAAGAAGTTACTATGGAGTGTTTCTTTATTCCACCTATATATAACATAACATGGTAAATAATAAATCTATATTCTTCACTTGAACAGTAGTAAGAATTATTAGGGTCCAGTTATATTGTTCGAATCTTATATGCAGACTTATGTATGTATATATATATATATATTATGTATGTATGTATTTATATGTATGTGTATATGTCTTAACAATGACATGTTTCACATCCCAGAGGTACTTCCTCAGCAGGGATCCATGGAACAAGATTGATAAATAAAATAAATAAAATAAAATATATGAATTAGCATTGCATAAACTTACAAAAGCAGGAGTTCCACCTTCTCCACCTGTTGTATCACCACCAGCTTCAGTATGACTTGTCCACTGAATATTTAGGTAGTTGAAAATAGCATATGTGAACACTTCATCAGTTACAAGAACCATCTGAAATGTGTTAGTCTGCAAGAAGAATTTTTTGTTAGATCATGTTGCAATGTTTTTATTATTCATAAACCTAAGCAAATAATATCTTACTAAACAATGCCTTTACAGTGTGGGAAATGTGATTATGATTATTGTTGGTTTGGCTCAGTCATTATATATTTCCTAGATTCAGCTGACACTACAGATGAAATAACTTTCATTAGTGTCTTAGTATTTTTTCAACCTCTTATAACATGTATGGTTCAGTTACAGAGAAGGTAGGACAGTCTAGTTTTGATACTATCTGCATACAATGCAGTATATACTGTATTTGATTTTTGTGGTTGATATTCATACAATGCAATAATATTGCTGCATACAGCAATCAACTGAATGTCTCTATATCCTGTAAGCAGAATTTGCTAACCACTTGATCACTCAAAGCTGTTTTCATTGTAATTGTGATGATATTACAGGAACAGTTTACGTTAAGTGCCACAATCTGATATTACTGCTGAATAACATTCCTACAATAGTGATATGCTAGGCCCCCACGTCATGTGAGGTGGTTGACTGCATATCTGGCACCTAGGGAGCATCCATAAACCACGTAGCTCCATTTTGGCCTCCTGTTAACCTCCCCCCCCCCCCATAGCACATAGCTTTTCCCCCCATAAATTACATACGGATATAATTAAACAAAGGAAATAAATATTCACATGCTGTTGTGAGTTCTGTACCTGATTTTAACTGTGAGAAATAATATGAATAAGAAGCTACATGGCTTGGCTTGGAACCCCCTCCTTCGACGTTGCTCAATCTAGCTCTCCAGCCAACCCCTCTCCCCCTAGACCGAGCCACGTAATTTATGGATTCTCCCCTGTTATTATTATTAATTTAATTGCGTTGGAACAAAGGTCAAAATAACAGCCCACAGTAAGAACTGAGGAAATCATTTTTTAGATTAAGTGGCTGTAGCTTTTCTCAAAAAGTAGACAATAATAATATTTTTTACATTTTAGCATTATTTAATTATTATTGGTACTATATTCTCATTAACTTAATGAGCAATTTCAATAATTTTGTAGTTTTGAAATTTTGTTATTATTTCCGTCATAGCAGAAACTGTTCGTTAGGAAAAAAGATGACTTAAGATAGAAACAGTAGTACAAACCTGCAACTTCGATGATTTTGAATAAACAAAATTGACTGCAAAGGTAATAGAAATATGTAAAATCTTTAATAGAAGTGACATACAATGTTTCACTACAAACACTCTTTGGTCATGAAGTTATGTATCTTAATATCTTCAGGTGACTGTGTGCATGCTGGTGCTCAAAATTTCAGTTCATTATGTATCTGTTATTGCAAAATTTTACATTTTAATATTTTAAAAACATTATTAACTAACATTTAGAATGTTTTGGAAATAAATATTTTATATAACAGAATTAAATTAGAATAGAGGAGAAAATAATTTCAAGCATAAACAATATTTTTTGTAACATAATCATCAGTTTGTTCATTGATTGAATTGTAGGTATATATAATGTTAATAAACCTGGCCAGAGGCTGGAAACTGTTGAGGATAATGATTATGATAATGTTAATAAACTAATATTAAACTATAATTTACCTTATACAGTGAGTTATCAATGCCACCCGCAAAAGACATATTCTTCCATGTGATAAAAATAGCATGCTTAGGATCAAAGGTGTCAGAACCAACTACACCTTCACGGATGTCCCACCTAAGCCTTTCTCTGGTTTCAACACCTATTTGGTCTGTTCTCGATTGCAGATCTCTTTCTAGACGAAAATATACGCCTGGCTGCCTCTGGTCCTCTTCTTCGATTCGAATCTTTCCAATTCTCATTTTGCTAAAGAATATTCCAATGAAGGATGGATCATTTTTCTTTGGCCAGTCTTTATTTGGAAAAGATAATGGGTATGTGTAATGTTCAGGTGGATCACTGAACTCCAAATAACCATGCATTGAAAGCTAGAACAGAAATAAACAATTTATGAATAATAATTTTTTTTATTATTTTATTATTTTTTTTTTTATTTTTATTTTTTTTTGTGGTGAAATATTAGACAGAAGTTTAACTGATCATGAACAGTAATCACTAATACAAATGTTGTTTGGATTAAAAAAATATTTTTTAAATAAAAAGAAATTTGGGATACTATTAATAAATTCAAAAAAGAAATTATTATTATTTTTTTAATATGTCTATTTGGATGATTGCAATGCACACCAAAACTTCATGTCAAATTTTGATGTGGTTTTGAATAACAAACATCACATGGATCTGGGTTTAAAAAGGATATATTTCATTTCGATGTGCTGTTGGTAACCTTAGAAATCTAGATATAGTTGACCAAACTAGTGTCAATTTTTTGTTGAACATGATTCGCGCAAAAAACCTCTACTTGGAATTATAATTGTTTGGTTTAGTATTAGTGCCTGTCCAAATGTTGTTGGTACCACATAAAGTATTCAGAATATCTTAGAATTATTACATAATGCCCGTATTCAGATTCTCAGGATTTTATGTAATTATCTGTTCTGTTGTCAATGTTTACAAAATGTACTCACCCTTGTATAGTTAAAACGGAATCCAAAGAAGGGAAGCTGGAAGTTGAGGTTCTTGTGTATTTGTGGCATTGAGGAATGTATGTCAGTCTGTAGATCTCCATTCTCATCATCAAACCCCTGGTCGAAGTAGCAGTACATGAACTCAGACCGTATGGTACGAAGTCGAGCTTCTGTCAGCACGTATGGTGTCCCAGATGTTGTTGGCGTGATAGGAGGTGCCACACGGTTTTTATCACACACTGAAAATTAAAAGGCACAGAACATATTTACTTGTTTGATGGATTTGTAAGTATTAATCGAAAATAAAGTTAGTTTTGATTCAAACATGTCAGTAGAAAAAAAATGGCATTGGGTTAAATCCTAATTAAGACTTTTATTATTATTTCAGCCATTGTAATGTCAAAAGATTTTTGATCACCAGAAATTAAAGAGCAGGGGTAATACTGGTGTTGCAAAGAGAGGCATAAGCAGTACATTCAAATATAATGAAAACAAATAACTTATTTAAAAAAAAACTGATATTGATTCTTCTAGATTGTTAACCAGAGAATTTGATGAGGCTTTCTACAAAACACTAATCAGGTCATTGCTAGAGTATTGGCTATCGGGGTAACATATGTGAGCATCATGTATAATAATAAACTAGCTCTTGACTTCAGACATAAAGGAGTAACAAAATATTCCAGCTCCTAATTCCCCTATCTACAAAGGGAAGTTAGCACTGGGGAATATCCTCGATCATAATTAAATAATAGAACTGGTTAAAATTGGAATCTTACATCAAGAAATTCTCTATTCATACAACATTTAAACTGCAGACTCCACTATTAAAATATAATTTTTCTAACTTGTCTCTCAGCGTTTCATTTATATATTATTAAACATTAATGCAGCCAAACAAATATATTTAGAGCGGATTTAAAATTTAAAAAAAATTATAGTAAGTTCATATTTTAAATTACAATTAATTTGCTAAATAAGAGAATATTAAATCTCATTATTCCCACTCATTTAAAGCTTTAACTCTACTCAAAATATGTAATTTGTCTGCCAGAATATATACATTTCTGCAACTCCATTTTTTCTATAACAAAATAAACAAGGGGATAAACCTGTTGCTGAAAATTTCCAAAATAATTTATGTTTTAAATAATGTGACTGTGTAGTTAAGCACTGAATGAATGATTGGATTCTGAACACTGATATTGTGTTGCCATTTTTAGACAAGTTCTAAGTATCCTATCTTCTTTTACTTTTGAACTTGTACATAAACATCTTCTATGATAAAATTGTAGGTTTTTTTAAATCCTGCAATTTTTTAACTTTATTATTTTTTTAAGGGTAGCCTCTCAAGTTTTTAATATTCTTTATTGAAGTAGTGTACAATGTGCCACTGTGCTAATACGTAATTAATTACCATGCATTTTAAGTCCATATGGTTCTTTCTGTTTTGAATCGTCGGATGTTGGAAACATATCTTGTTAAAATTTGATCATGTCATCTTTTGTTCATACAGACATGCTGATTAGTGTTCATTTCCCTCTCGCCCCCTTCCCCCATAGCAAATTCCAATAAACAATGTTTGGTTGAGACTCAGGACCGGCGTTAGGGGGGAGTAAGCGGGTCAAAAGTACTCGGGCCCCGCGGGCTGATGGGGGGCCCGATCACCGACTATAGGGCCCCTCAGGCCATGAAGCCAAGATTACGCCCATTGTCGCCTGGCCATTTTATAGAGCTAAAAAAAGGTCGCCCATTTTACCCCGGGCCCGAAATTCATAGCGCCGGCCCTGTTGACACTAGGTATTTATAGTAAATCATGGGTAGGGTAGTGAGGGACTACAAAAAGAGAGTAATCCAAACGATTTCATTCATTCAGTCATTCATTTTATTTATGTGAAATAGTGAAACATTATTAGATAAAATTCGTGAAACGCGAAAGTGGGCAAGTATCTGCATTGCCAACGGGGCATTAGCTCCGACGCAATGTAAGATTTATTATTCAACTTTTTGATGAAATTTTGTACAAAACCATCATTACTTAAATAAAATAAACTAAAAGACGGTCAGAGACAACCCATTTCGTAAGGTTCGCTAAAGTTATTATCTAGTTATCTAACTCTGAAAGTTAAAAATACGATCTGAATGTTACTTAAATAATTTAACTTAACTGCGATCGAGTTCACACTTTGGAAGCAGTTTTCTTACACACCCATTTTCCCTCTTTCTTGTTCCCGTCTACTCTTTCCCTCTATGAAATTTAATTTTAAATTCTTTCAGCATTTTTGGTATGTTAACATTACTTCTCTTGGTAATTTTTTCCAATCCCTGACTCCCTAAGCTACGAAAGAAAATTTTCCCGCACCGATATGGCTGAAATCGAGTGCCAGCTTGTGGTCATGGTCATCTTTTCCCTTCCAAGCACCACTCTAAATTCTTGTAGCAATATTTTTCCACGCCTCATCCCCAACATACGTATTGCACACTTCCAACACTTTCTTTCCCCTCATGGCCTCATCCCATTTTCCAATGAATAGTCTACAATTGAGAAATTTCACTATCCAGCTTCTCACTGAATTCGGCCAGCTTTTTGGATGACAATAAGTAAACAAAGGAATGATCGCCCAACGGAATCTACGTTCGTTATCTCGAGATAGTGACCGCGTCACGCGTGTATTATACGCAATTCCAATGATTCATTTCTTCTGGCGCCTCCGTCATTCCTTTCCTGGTATTACTTTATGGTCGTCCGCTTACTTCCTATAGTTGCAATCTTCAGGAATGCGTACCTCTCCTTTGTTAAACGCACTCCTATTAAATTTTCACAATATAAATAAAATTAAAGAAACCCGCTAAGCATTTAGAGCCTGCATCTACAACTCATCGAGCTGTGTTTAGAAGTTGATATTTTCACGAAATCTTGGATCTGTCTGGAGGCTCAGAGTTATGGTCACCAAGTGGTGCTTGAGAGATTTCCGGTTGAAATCACAGAAACGGCTGAAGTTTTCGTGCCATTGTAAACGAGTCTCCAATCTGGCAAACTTTGATTTTATATATGTGAAGTTCGATACGACGCTTTGGAGTCCACGTTAAACGGTAGGTCCCTTATCCGAGAAAAAATTATGTTTTTGTCATGCCTTAACAAATTTAGTGCGCGAATAGTTATAAAATGTCAAAAATAATTATGTGGACCACTAACTTATATAGGCATGAATTTTTACACATGTGTTTATTATTAACAATTGGGACATAGTCTATTGTACCATTATAACGTAATTAATATAACAGCGCGTTTCAAATTCCTGTGGAAACACAGTTATAAAACTGGAAATGAACTATGAAAAGTGAATTATAATATATTGAACAACCTCTTAATGGTTACTAACCAAATAAATTATAATGACATTCCTGAGAACCACTTATTCCATTGGTCCGCCAACCACAGGTTGAGAATCACTGCTTTAGTTATGTGGGAGTAAAGACGGTTCACACTAGAGATCAAATTAAGTCAGGTCAGGTCAAATCAGCTCAGCTCACAATCCATGATTTTGCCTGTAGCTTTCACACTAGCGATCAGATGAGGTCAAATCATATTTAGACCAATTATTTTTTAAATCCTACATTTATACATTCAGTTAAAAAAACTAGTTGATTTTTAACAAACAAAAGAAAACAATTAATGATATTTTCAATATTTTCGACATGAACATATATTTATATATATTATAATAATCTAATTTTCCCGATAATTTTACTTGCTGCGCAATATTTCACAATTTTATTATTTTTATTTGCTTACATTTTAGGTCTTTTTTTTTAATCTCTGTCCGGAGTATACTTTTGTGAGATGACCTGCAGTATTTTTATGAGTAAAATCATTTAACAGTGATAGCTATGAGGCGATCGTCGTCCATGTTAATCTGATCTGTCCAGACCGCTGCACCTTCACACTAGAGATCTAGTCCTTTGTTGATCGGTCGCAGCGTGATCTTCAGGACGACCTGCTTTGACCTGACCTGACCGTGTAGTGAGAATGTTCCGATCGGATTACATATATAGTGATTTTGATCATTGCCCTAACCTGACTTATGTCAAATGTGAACCGGCCTTCACTGTGAACAAACGTACTCGTAAATTAAATTATAGGAAATATGACTGATTTATTTATTACGTTTTAATATACAAGCCATTCTGAATGTACATTATTCGAAGGTACTTTTATCAGAGATTTAAGAACTGTCATACTGTGAACTTAAGTAATAAAGTAATACACGTTGTTTTCTCAGTCAGCTTTTTGATTATTTTACATATTATTATTGACCAATCGGATATTTTGCAAACTATAACTATGGAACATGTCTTTTACATTATAATTATATACAAATCATTTTTTCTACTAAATCCATGCATTAAGAAGGCAATAATACAATAATTTATTTATAATTTCAAAATCTCGTACTAGATTGGATTAGAAGAAATAATGTTATGACTTAATTTAATTGTAATGGAGCACACGCTCCGGTGGCAATTTCCCTACACACCCAACTTCCCCAGCCTGATTTTGAAAGATTTCCTGAGTTATAAACGAACAGTTTGTATCAGAGAAAACGCATTTGATCGCACAGCTGCCAGCGGGAAAAGGCCACTCGCCTGCGAGTTAATCCGGATGTTTTGGTCATAAATCTATGAGAGGCGACACAGCGGTTATTCCGCTCAGGAGGCAGTGATTGTTTTTAAGAATAGTTTAAAACTGTTGTGACTTTAGGAGGCATTCCGCGGCAGAGAAAGTCAGGGTGTGTTTTTCTGATGAATATATGGGAAGTGACGCGTTGGACGAAACACACAGAGGCGGCGCGTATAGTAGTGTTTGAAGGAGTTACGCCGACGGATATAGTATTTGAGAACGTAGCCATTTGACGGTTCGAAAAAGAGATCGGTAACCGTAGAGAATAGGTGGAAAGACCTTACTCCTATGTTTGGTGGACCTGCTGTGTACGAAGTGGGTGGCAATAGCGATTTCCTGTCAACAAAAGAAAAAAAAATGAGCTGAATCACGTCATTTATTTAGTAAACTATGTCACCAATTTTTTAATAAACATGATAGTGTACAAAACTATAGATCGATATCAAACGAGGCTGTAGTATAGAAGACACCCTAACCGAAAATAAAAACTTGACGACGCGTGAAAAGGCCGGTAAAGAATCGATACGTGCTACATGTCACCATAAAAGTCACTATCAGAACTTCAGTTGTTTGACAACATGTAAGTTCATTCAAACCGATTGTAATAAACACACGCTTATTCATGTCAGTAATTAAGCTACTAACCTCTTTAAATCTGGTACTGTGTAATTTTGAGCAGTCAGATGCGCTGTTGTTTAAATTCTGTACTGAATATTCGAACGACCTTAGCTCAAATCAAAGGCTACTGAAACTGAAATTCACGGACATCATTCCAGATGAGTGACAAATATGCGTCACAGAACAGATAAAAGATAGTTTCCTTCCAGCTCTAAAGATTTCGGTATTATAATAAGTAATTAAAAAAACGGGGTCAATTGTCTACTGCTTCTCACAGTTGTTATTGACTGAGATAGACAAGTTTTCTCATATTAAATGGTCCATAAATGGCAAATTGGTGTACGAAGAAAAGCTGTTTGTAAATGTAGATTCTTAACGTTAATCTACTGTTAATTTATTGGTCTAAATATCTCACTAATAATTTCGAACTAACAAGCATACGCATGACGTAGATATAAACATATAACATGCACACTGGAGTACCTGATCTGCTCAATATTGTTCTTTGCATTTAATACATCAATTGCTCAACTTGGCAGCTTAGCGGCCAGCACGGTGGACTTCGGATTTCAGGGTCAACGGTTCTTGAGCGACTTCTTGTAAAGGTGTCTTCAAGTGTAGTGTGTCCGTTCTGTCATCTTTTTAGTGGTTTCCCTCTGTTCCGCAAGGTCTTTTTCTAGTATATAGTTGTGACAACTCTATTTATCAGACAACATGTTGCAAAAACCTGTCGCTGACCACTAGGGAGAGAGCAAGTGTCTTTACCAGGTTGTGAACGGTATTCTGTGTTGTTTTGCTTGTGAATTGTATCTTTATTGAGGCGAAAATGGTAGACGGTCCCAGCATTCGCCTAAACGATTACGGAAAACAGACTAAAAGCCATTATGAGGAAGTCCGATACCCCAAGATCGGGGTCCGTTATAGGGACGTAACGGAGCTCCGCATCCGCAAGTGCGGAACTTTCGCGTGAAATACTGCCTCCACTTCCACATCCGCAATTTTTAATACGGATATATAGTAGAGGTTTCGTTTACATTGCAATACATATTATTCTTTTTTCTTTATACGAGATTCGGCCCATCGTCGCTTAGCAACGTGGTTGCTTTTATCTTACGATCTTGCAATAAAAGTGACATTTAACTGATCAGTGTCTTTGCCTAAGCGACGAGTTTACAAGCTGAACTTGCTTGTAAAGTAAAACCGTCTATTACAACTTACAGGACTTCCGTGTAGAACTACCACAGGATGCGCTCAACCATTCACTCTACTAGAAGGGGTCCAACAAATCGCTTCAAGCAATCCTTTTCACTCGTACTTTCTAGCGGACATCAATGACCTAATCGCACACTCGTAGGGTGCTTCCTCCAATCATGATGCAACGCAATAGCTTGTTGGACGGCAAGGACCCGTGTTGGTTGTCGGAGAGTCCAACCACTTCCAACAAGTCCTACATGTAGTCCCATAACTCCTTTTAAGGCTTACCAGAAAATCGAATCATCGTAGGTCCTACGAGTTGTACTGTGAACAGGCCGCTAGAGCGGTGGAATGACTCGGTGATGTGCGGTGTCGTGGCCTTGGGCTTGACGCTTGAATTAGTCGAGCCGCGAACTCCGAAAAGTTCACATTACAAAGGTTGTTTTTCGCTTTACATACAATCTTGGGGATCCCGAAAGGTAAAAGCAAAAATTACCTTACATACGAAGTAACCAGAGAGACAGATAAACTAACAGCAAACATAGATGTAAGGCTACAGTGGGTGTCAAGCCACGTGGGCTTACATGGCAATGAAAGGGCTGACAGGGCAGCAAAAGAACAACTAGCGGCCACTGGAAAATAGGACACGGCTACTCCTTAAACAGATCTTAGACACTGTGCATCCAACCTGATAAAGAAAGAATGGGAAGAGAAATGGGAAAACATCAAAGGAGCAAAAGGAATATGGCATCGAGCAATAAGTAATAATTTCAACAAGAAGCCATGGTATGCAACAAAAGAATTAAGCAGGAAAAAGATAACCCTGATCAACAGTTTACGGACCGGAGACTCCCTATTAAATGATAAAAAGTACTTGTACATCATGAAAATCGTGGGTTCGCCGAACTGTATCAGATGTGATGCAGTTGAAGATATATACCATTATATTCTTAGATGTGATGAATATAACGAGATCAGAAAAGAACTAATAGGAAAATTCCTCAAAATTGCAGACATAATATCCCTTATGACAAATCTTTCAGATCCAGACACAAAAGTGATCAACACCATATATAAGTACGTCGCAAAAACAAAAAGTTTAATATAAAGTGATAATAATAAAATAAAAATAAAACCTTGTATCCCTAGCCTTTGCTCGTGGCAAGATTAGCCTTTTCTTTCTTTCTTTTTTTTTTTTTTTTGACTCGTGCATAGTTAAATAAATAATTTAATTCACTTGCGAAACTACTTCACGTTCTTTATTGTTGACAGATAAGGCAAAAATAAATCAATATGGCAGTATTATATGGAAAAATATTTTATTTGTGAAAAAAAGTAGAATTTGGGATAAACATATACTATATTTTTGATAAATTAATACAATCTAAATAATTATTTTTCCACGTGTCCACGTCCGCGGATGTCAATCAATGAACATCCGCATCTGCATCCGCAAAGATTACCTCTGTTACAGACCTAGTCCGTTACTTATAATGCAGTGCTTTATCTATACGGCCCAACTAATGAGTCTATCCTGTGATGTCTATTCTTCTTACCAAGCCATTACAAGACTTCGGGCGTAGGCGGCTACCATGGAGGATATACCCTTCCATAGGAACTTTCTTTGCCTTACCCAGTGTGTGTTCGTATGTGTTATTGTGTTATGTGTTATGTGTTGTTGTGGATGACTGTGAGAGTGTGTGTTCAGTATAGTATGTTGTTTGTGTTGTATGGAATGAGACACGAAGCAGGGAGAGGGTGAAATCCGGTGCCAGCGTATTCATGACTACTCCCCCGAAAGAAACCAGGGAGGCCGCCAGGTTTAACGTCTCCATCCGATGTACGAATCAAACAGTGCCGTATGCCTTCGCATCCACAGCGGAAAGGTTTGTGATTTAACACAACAATTTGACGCACAATCTGGTGACTAGGAATTGTTCACCACCATCTGGCAGCCAAGTGTAAAGGGCTCCATACACACAGCAACTTGTTGGCCAACTTGGTTGTGTTGTAACTGAAGTTGGTGTGTGTATGGCTAGGTTGGGAGACCAAATCACAAGTTGGCCAACCAAGTTGGTGGTTTTCAAAGTCTTTTAATATTTGTGGGCGGGGCCCATTGTTGTGCCAACGTGTTGTAGTGTGTATGGGCAAGTTTTTTATTTATTTATTTTTTATTTAAATATGGCCTTCGGTCTTTTTGACCATTTGGCCAGCTCCAATTTGTTTACGTTGCAACTGCTGTATCAGAATTTCACTAAGATATTGTGGACACTATAGTGAGGACAACACAAGACGAACACAACACTTATTCAAACCACCCATGCCCGAGGCCAGACTCGAACCGCGAGGCCAGCACGCTAGCCATTACACTGCCAGGACCGGCTGTATGGGCAAGTTGTCCAACCTGTCTGCCAACATCAGTCTGCTCTGGTTTCTCATCGAGGCAGTACTAGTGATATATGCTGATAGTGGTATTGTGATGGCCACTATTCAGAACAACGATGCATGGAACACCGTAATCGAAAAGTTTCGCAGTCTGTCACAACTGTGGAAAGTGAAATCTGATTTATATAAAAATAAAAATTCAGGAATCAAGGACTGGGAAGATCGATTTCAAAGAAGCGGAAATTTTTGTAATCTTCCGGTGCAGTTTCTTTGAGCTACGACAGCAAATTTGTGTGTGAAAATCTGGGGCGTTTTTGGAGCCACTTTTTTGCCCAAATTTTTCTTTTTCTCTTTTCCCTATCATTTTCAGCGCTGGCAGCAATGATAATTGTGCATAAAGCTATTTCTTCTAGTTCCAACATTACTGGTATAAGTAAACACCTTGTTCTCTGTATTCTGGTTCTCTCTCTACTGATGTCGGCCAACTGTGTTGTCCAACTTGTTTTTGTGTTGGCCAACCAAGTTGGGAGACATGGTTGGACAACAAGTTGCTGTGCGTATGGGGCCCTTAATGATGAATACGTCTTCCACTTTCAGGACACGAAACTGCTAACCCCCTGTCAGCTCCGTTCACCATCACGGTGCCGCAATCAACTGGCCTGTGTAGTCTATACCGGTAGAAAAACATACGCAGACTAAACGGATGTAAATAGGCGAGAGAATAAGCATTTAACGTTGTGCTCGATATGTCGCCTAGCCGAAAGCCTGAAAAAAAAGTCTTGTTTGGCTTCTGCACTGAAGTGTACTGCAGTGCGACCAAGTTAGCTATTTTTTAAAGAGTTTCTTTTTCAATTATTAAGGATGTTACGTATCTAGAGTTACATCAAAGCTAAAATTCTTGTATTAAGAAAAGTATGTCTCCATTATTATTTTAAGTGAAGCTTTTCACTATCTGCAGTATTTAAAGACCGTAGGAATCTCCTGCCCTGGTGATGTCAATCTTGACAAATTTTTCTTTGTCCATATCAAATAGTCTCCTGGCATGAACTTTGTAGCGTCGGTGTTTTTATTACCATTGAGTTTGACTTAATTAGAGCAGAGATTTTTTATTTTGAAGTTTCTTAGTGTCTGCTACTTCTACATCTGCTGCTACTGACCTGCGACTGTCGTTGGTTCGACCGTTTTCATTGTTGTTGTTGTTGTTGTTGTTGTAGTTGACGCGGGTGGAGAGGTTTCTGTAGCGGTTGCAGTTGTAGTCTCTTCTGTAGTAGTTTCCTCTGCTCTTGCAATAACGTCTGCCGATTTCCCTGTTGGTGTAATAGGACATTCTGTTGTTGATGTAACTGCTAATCTTTTTTGTGTGTTATGATGTCTCTGACGTATTGTATCTAGAAAGATGTCACCAACACAACGAGTAGAGTAATGGTCTCTTCCCTACAATTTGGTCTCCTATGAGTCAATACCAATAAACTGTTAAAACCAATAGTAACGAAACTTCACGCGTACTGTACTATCCATGATCATCTTAGGGATTTCTCTGATCTAGCCATCATCGATGAAGACATTCAATTTTTTTTTGCTTGGGCTTTTCACCTCGTCGACAGTGTGGTCATTTGAGGCGGGATGGGATGGGGGACAAGGAACGGGAAGGAATTCGGCCATAGCCTTTTTGAAGGAAGCATCCCGGCATTCGCCTGGAGTGATCTGGGGAAACCATGGAAAACCCAAATCAAGACATTCAACGCACCGTGCCCATATCACTTATAAAGACGAGTGATGTAGGAAAAAAAGATATAAAGGGTATACTCATCCCAGGCTTTTTAAAATTTAGTTTGGAGACATGACTTAAGCATTGCTAACGAAACAGTTATGCACATATTGCCTGGGAAACAACGAAGACATTATTTTGAGATAGAGCTTTGGAGTTTCTTACAAGTAAACAATTACTTAACCGTAGAAGGATGACACATTTTGTCACCTATGTGTTAGTGTAACATTCATTTCATCATAAATCTTGTACAAAGTGAGATTTCTTCACTAATATGTTCCTAGTAGCTATGTCGCAAAAACTTGCCCAAATTACTAGAAAGTTTAACGTTATTAGTAAGCAGCGAAAATATTTGAGATGAAGTTTCTGTTTTAAGTAATATAAAATTGTATGGGGTACCTAGCGGTAGTGCATAAACAGAACATGTTTCTCAAGATAAGGAAATTTTAATACATCTCCACGCAAGCGAACCTACCTTTTCGGCAAGGGAGAATTAAGCCGTAGACCCAGCAGTCTGCGAAAGGTCAATTTTCCAGGAATTACAAGTGTATAAGCTGACGATTTTAACGCAGGCGTGAAAGTCAGGCAGGCAATAAATGCGAAAGCTAACGTTCGTCGACCAGCTTTAAGAACAAACTCATTTACAATATTTACTGTTTTACATGGCCTTTCGGAAGACTGAGCAATTCCACAGACTAACACAAATTCTTTTCAAACGGTAGTTTAGCAAGAAGAATGTTTCTAGGCAGATGGTGTGCAAAATGAAATCCAATGTCGACCCCAAACCACACAGTAATAAGATTATTATTAACGTTCGGTACGAAATAGATGCGACTATAATAGTCACTATAACCTAGTGCTTACAGTCCTAACAGTCATATGAGCAAGCGGTACAGGGGATGCGAGATGCAATAGCTCTCTACAACATCAGAAAAAATCTGAGACTTAAATCAATTTTAATTGCGATGGGTCGCATGCTCCGGTGGTATTTATACTATAGAACTAATTTCACCTTTGTCGTGGCTTGACCTACAGTTTACCGTGGAATCCGAACCACCAAACTACCTGCCATAGCTTATATTATAAAATTTTGGCCACACCGGGATTTTTTTTTTATTTTTTTTTTATTTATTTATTTATTTATTTTTTTTTTTTTTTTTTTTAACGTGGGAACTTAAATGACTGCGATTGGATTCCTTCATCCCCCTAAGGAGGCATATTGGACTAATGTTTACCAGAGATAAGTCGGCTTGATCCTTTCCTCCTTGTTGGTAAGTGCTGCTGTGGGAAAAAAAAAAAAAAAAATAACAGAAATTAGAACGCGTTGCGGCTAACGCGAAATTCGCGTTTGGTCCAGGATGCATATAGAATCATGTATATTAAATGTAGCCTGGACCGATTCGTCGTGAACACATATACTGATAAGCCACAACGTGTTGTGGCCGTTTTCAAGAAACCACAATCCATTGTGGTTTTTTTTTTTTTTTCGCTCAATGGGTGGTTTCGATCTTTGAGCCTAACATATACAGTATACACTTTAGAAGAGCACCAAAGGAGCGTGCACAAAGTACGTGGCTCGGTCCAGAAGGGGGGGGGGGGGGAGGAGTGGTTGCCTGGAAGGCTACTCTGGACTACGTGGGTGGAAAGGGGGGGGGATTCCGAGCCAGGCTAAATAGCTTTCCTTTCATAACATTTTTCACAGTTAATATGAGGAACAGAACACACAACAGCATGTGATATTTATTTCCCTCAGTTAATTATCCCCATATGTAATTTACAATAGTCTGACTAGAGAAAACAGTACAGAATGTCTTCTGGAATCAATAGGGGAAAAAAGCTACGTGCTACGTGGGAAGGGGGAGTGGGTGGTAGAGGCATAAGCCACATAGGGCTACGTGGGGAGGAGGGGGGTTCACAGGAGGCCAAAATTGAGCTACGTGGTTTATGCACGCTCCCCAACTGGTCCGTCAAGATAAACGTCCCCATTCGACCGACGAATCAACAGTACTGTATTTCCTCCTGCCACACGTACTACGGAGAGGTCTAGGATTTAACCTAGGACTTTGGTACACAATATAATGATTATTAAGTGTGTACCGTCACCTCTCCTAATCTGGTGTGCAAACAACGAATAATGAAAATGTCTCGTATCATCGGAGTTCGAACTAGATACGAGGGCTGTCCAGAAAGTAACAGACGTTTTGACCTGGCGCAACAATGGGTGCTCCTAGCGCCGCCATCTTGGCGTCAGACTGTTCACACATTCAGTACGCAACCAGCCGTGGTAGTTTGCACATCGTTCCTATCGTACTTTGAATATAGTAGAGTGTTAAAATGAGCGCTGCAATTAAAAATCCCGCCAGTTGTGAAGTGCGAGCTGTAATACGGTTTTTTGTTGGCGAAAAATCACATACCAATTGAAATTTATCGCCAGATTTGTGATTTGTACGGCTAAGGAATAATCAGTGAAAGCCGAGTGAGGCAATGTTGCATTGATTTTAAAAATGGTCGAACCAATGTTTACGATGAGGACCGCATGGGTAGGCCTAGTGTTGTGAGTGATGAACTGGTGTTGAAAATCAACGAAAAAAACCGTGAAAATCGTCGTTTCACGATTACGGAGCTTTCAGAACATTTCCCCCAAATTTCACGGAGTTTAGTTCATGAGATTGTGGTTGGTAAACTTGGTTATCACAAATTTTGTGCCAGGTGGATTCCGAAAATCTTAACAGAAAACCACAAAAAAACAGAGACTTGCTGCAGCACTGACGTTTCTGGAAGACTACGCCAAAACTGGAAACCAAGTTATCGATCGTATCGTAACTGGCGACGAGACTTGGGTAAAGCACGTCACCTGTGAAACAAAACGGCAGTCTATGGAATGGGGACACACGCATTCGCCCAAGAAACCGAGGAAGTGTCTGCAAACGCTGTCAGTAGGAAAAATTATGGCTACTGTGTTTTGGGATGCTAAGGGTGTGATTCTCGTTGAATTTCTTGAACTTGGCCAAACAATCACTTCAGAAAGATATTGCGAAACACTCAGAACATTAAGACGCGCGATACAAAACAAGCGTCGGGGAAAACTCAGTGAGAAAGTTTTGTTTCTCCACGACAACGCTCGTCCACACACGGCCAATCGTACCCAAGAGCTCTTGGATGGGAAGTTTTCAATCACCCGCCGTACCGAGCGACTACCACCTGTTCCCGGCGATGAAGACGTGGCTCGCAACACAACGGTTTGAAACTGACGCTCAACTGCATGCCGGTGTAAACCAGTGGTTGAAGTCTCAGGCGGCAAATTTCTACAGAGAGGGTATCGAAAAGCTTGTACCACGTTATGATAAGTGCCTTAATTTAAATGGCGATTATGTTGAAAAATAGCCTAAGAGTTTATCTCTAAAATGTATATAATAAAAATAGTTTTTTTCACTTTGTTTATTTTTTATTACAAAACGTCTGTTACTTTCTGGACAGCCCTCGTATATAGCTGTCAGGAACATTACACCCCCGTCTCTAATGACCTCGACGTCGACGAGGCGTAAAGCCATAAGCAAAAAGGAAAAAAAACACTGTGTCAGAGTTTTAGGGAATATTGGCCACTAGGCGGGCTAGATAGTGCTTAATTTTCAGTCGTTTTCTTTTCAGGCGAATCTTACACTGCGCAAATTTGTTACAGATGTAATTTAAACAGCAAAGAGAACACATGGTGACGGTTTAAGTTTTAGCCAATACTGCTGAAAGTTTTTCCAGGACAAGGTGAACCACTTAATAAAATTATATAATAAACAAAACCTGATACTGAAGTTTTTATCAAAACGAAGTGTTTTCTGTTATCAACCTTAAGTTATTTTTTAAGACTGTTTATGTGACTTTACCTGGTTTTGGATTTGTGGTTTTCGTAGAATGATTCTAGTGACTTTTTCTGTGCGCGAAGATGTAGAGAGCTCTGAACATTAAGCGTATTTTCATTGTTGATGCTCCGCTGAAGAATCGTAAAGTTTCGTGATCCACATCAGTCTTAATGAACGCTAGGTTTTTATCTCAGAAAAGATGTACGCAGTAAACACCTTGCTTCTGATCGGAATTTGTGTCTGAGAGTTATTATTGGTAGAACTGATAGAAGAACAGAATCAGTATCAAAGATATTACAGATACTGCATTCAACCAGTTCACATTAATATGCAAATCACCGTCTATTAACATCAAATACTTCGATGAATCTCGTGTATCGGCTGTGGTGGTGATGTTATGCAGTGCCGAATGGTACGAACAACACAATTTTATTCCATTTTGCTGAGTTACTGTAAAATCTCGTGTTTGTTGCCTACGTAGAGTCAGAATAGAATTCTATTTTTAAGACTTCACAATAATCTGAACCGTCCAGATCAATGCTCTATACTTAGGGAGCATCCATAAACTAGGTAGTTTCATTTTGATCTCCTGTGAAAACCCCTTCGCTCTCCCGTGTAGCCTGACGTGGCTTTTGCCTCAACCCCCCCCCCCCCCCCCCCCACTTCTGTGTGCACGTAGCTTTTTTCCCTATTGATTCCAGAAGGCATTTTGTACTGTTTTCGCTTATCAGACTACCGTAAATTATATACTAACATAGTTAAATGACGGAAATAGATATTCACATGCTGTTGTGTGTTCTGTATCTTATTTTAAGTATGACAAATAATATGAATGAAAAGCTACGTGGCTTGGCTAAGAACCCATCCCCCCACTCACGTAGTCCAGCGTAGCCTCACCCAACCCTCCCTAGTCGGGCCACGTATTTTATAGACGTGCCCTTACAAGTAATAATTTCATCACTCTTCACAAACCGACGGTAATATCCACAAACTTTTTTTTTTTTAAGGCACATCGAAATATGAATACATCACATTACCCGCCAGCAGTGCTGCCATTTCTACGGATTTATCCGTAGATCTACGGATTTTTATGAAAAGTTAGGATTTTCGGATTTTGTTAAAATGTCTACGGATTTTAGAAACTTTTTATTATTTGTTATTTTTTCCTTATATTGGTGTTTTGTAAAACTTTGAGCGTATAGTGTTAATGCATTTCAGAATTGTCAATAATTGTGAATAGTTTCCTTGCAACCGCTCGTGTGAACCAACGATTGAAATGAAGCTCATATTTTGTTTGGTTACAGATTTTATAGACCTTAAAAGACCATAATACAAAACTATCGGCGCACTCTTTACGCACGATGACACGCCCGCTGGGACGGTGCCTTCTGAGAACGCCTAAAGGCGCGTTCCCACGATCCCTAGTAACGAAGGCGAGACGGGACGGGACAAATACTCAACCATACGCCATGGGAACAGGGCCGCCTCTGCTAGCGGAGGCGAGACGCAGCTACCCACTCTGAGTCGGTAAACATCACAGGCGTGTGTAGCGGTGCACTATTGCCATCGGTTTGCAGCAGCGGTGCGCACCCCTTTTGTTGCTGTAAGTATTCTGTGGCAAACGACACTAGGCAACGTGGTGCGGAGGTTGCGGCGAGGTAAGCTAGGACTAACCTGCGGCCCGCGGTCGTCCCTACACTTCGGTTAATGAGGTCCCATCCCATCTCGCCTTCGTTACAAAGGATCGTGGGAACGCGCCTTAACAACTGTTGGAGAGTCTCAGTTTTTAATATTTCCTGTTACAAAAGATATGCTAAATTTACTGACAACAAAGAAAATGTATGGTCCAAAAAAAAATTATGAGCAGGCACAGCAGTAGCATAGATGAAAGTGACGCTGTGTAAAACATGTTCAGCAATATTTCTTACTTTCTATGTAGAATATTATTTTTGTAATTTTAAAGACCTGGAAATAAAAAGTATTCTTAATTTTGCCTCTTTATACAGGGCGTTCGCCGGGAAACGCAACCCTCCCAGTCTGTTTCCGTCGGCAACTTGCTCGGGCAGTGGGACCAGCAGCTCCCGCCACACGGCACCGTGAATCACCGCACTGTTTAACACCTCCGCTGCCCCAACAGTGCAGTGACGCAGTATAATGGGACCCTTACATTGTTAAGAACGGTTTCTTTGCATTGTAGCTAGTTTGTGACTTCAGTCTCTTATTAATCAGTGTTGTGAATATACGTTTCTTTGCGGTTTGGTTGGTTTAGGGCTTCATACTCTTACTAATCTGTACCGTGTTTGAGTGTGAGTAAAATTATGGTACGTTACAGTTTGCAACAAAGAATATTTCTCTACGATACATATGTGAAGAAGAAGTCGTTTAAAAAGTGTCGCAGTAAATTTCGTCGCGAATATCCTGGCGCTTTACTACCAGCTAAATCAACAATTCTGCGTTTGGTTAAAAAAGTAAGAGAAACGGGTTCATTTTTTAACAAAAAGAGACTGTCGGTCAACCGTATTCTCACAGAGGAGAAAATTGACGATATCGCTTTTCGACTAGAACAGTCACCCAAAAAATCATTAAGTCAGTTAGGGCAGCGTGTGTCTCGAAATATGTTCAGAAGATGTGAAATGCGCATTACACAAGAGGGTCAACACTTCCAGCATCTTTTATAAGGTAAGCTAATGAATTACGTCACATTTAAATGCTTAGCACATACAAGTTTATGAAGCGTAATTATTATGAAATAGTCCGCGGCCGACGGTCGAACAATGCCGGGAGCTGACCGCTCGCTCGCCGCGAGCAGTTTCTTCCTTGTAGCGCTAACAGTGGGTTGCGTTTCCCGGCGAACGCCCTGTACAATAATTATTGTTTCAGTTAGTGAGTCTCCGGATTTTTGTACCCATTCTACGGAAATTTTAGCGGTCATCTACGGATATTCAAAGCCAAGTGGTTGGCAGCACCGCCCGCAATCATCAGCGCGAATGCTAGGACAGTCCCCAATCTCCGCCACGTAAAATACGCATCAGACAAATAAAATCACACTTATCTCACAGAACATAGTTAAACGCTTCGCAGACAGATGGCAACACAACATTTCTTCACTAGTGTAAATACTCTGGATCTGACAAATCGGGTTTATCATGGGTAGGGCACTTCCGTAACCAGGCACCCGACGCCTATGCACATGTGCCGTTGACTCATGGTCCGCAGAAAAGAAAAGGCGTTCTGCAGGTCATTACTTCGAATACTGCCCGGCCACCAAAATCTCGGTTTTACAAGGTTTCCCCGAATTCACTCCAAGCGAATGCCGGTATGGTTCTTTGGCCATGAGAGGGCTTCTTTCCATTCCTTGTCCTCAATCCTTTCCCGTTTTTAATGAACTCGTCGAAGACGAAAAATAAATAAAGAAGCAACAAAAAAAAAAAAAAAAAAAAGGGAAGAGAAAGAAGAAGAAATAAAGAAACCTGGTGCGTGTGTTAGTGTGCACACGGGCAAGGAATGAAACTTCTATATATATTTCCATGTATTTTTAAATGTTTTCTATGTTTCTTTCGCACTCGAGTTGACGAACGATACAATATTGCTTTTGTACAGTAAATAGGAACTTTTTCCAAGTTATTCACGTGAATAAACGAGCATTATTAAAAAGTTAAAGGACATTTCGAAAGGTTATACTGCATCTGGCATTAGTCTGTATTTTGTGTTTAGAGCTTTTTATATCGAAGAACATCTTGGACAAAATTACTTGTAAACCGTTCTTACAATCAATTTTCGTTAACAGCTAGGTTCTAAGTTTGTAAAAATGTTAGGTTGAACGTGGATTTCTGACTCATACCTTAAATAACTTTTAAAAGCTTACATAACTCATTTCCTCTGCTAGAAAGACGAATGCTAATATTTCTGCATAAAAATGAAAGCTTTTAACGCATCAGTTCGATGCATCGCTTACTTTCGATGTTTAACGACGCATCGATGTATTTCATTCAATATATCGAAAGAACGCACGAGTTTTTTCGAAGCGATAGGATTAGTTTTAAAGCAAACTAAAAACTGTAAATGGTTTCGCTATAGGTTAATTATGTCACCTAGAAAATCACATAACATTTTTTCTTTTAACTTGGATAAACAATTTTAAAAAAACAATATGATAGGATGAGTTTTAAAGGAAAACAAAAACAGGAAACTGTATTGCTGTACGTTTTTTTTGACACCTACAAAATCACATAACATTTTTTTCTTATAATGTGGATAAAACAACAAAAAACTACGTGATAGGATAAGTTTTATATAAAAAAAAGAGGGTATTGTGTTGCTGTACGTTATTTTTGTCGCCTGCAAAATCACATAACTTTTTTTTTACTTGGATAAAACAACAAAAAAACTACAATTTACTTGAAATTTCCCGCCACTGTAGGGCGGATGTCAGAATATAAAAAAACTGTTTACAAAATTGTACAAGATATATTGCAAATATTTAACTGCGGTAGCCAGCTCAGTACTATCACAAAGACTTTTTTAGAAGGCTGCACATGTTTTAAATCAACAACATAACAGAATACAAGGAAATTGGGTAAAAAATAAAATCTTATTAATTCAAAATTTAGAGAGAAAAATTGGAATTTCTAAATTCGAATTAGATTAGTACTCCAATACTGTTTCTCCTTCAGCGTTTCTTCGTTTTCCTTGTATTCAATCTTTCTGTTCGGATTTCTAATTCAGAAATACCAGACATTCCAAAACCGCCATTGTAAAATAATTTAATATATTTTCTTCATGAGCATCCATAATGGCGACTCTTCCTGTTGTAAATATACAGTCTGACGTTGTAACGTGATTTCCATTGAGTATTAAAACATTTGCAGAATGTTGTCGCGCATGCGCACTAACTCGTAACGCTAACGAATTTCTCCCTACCGCGCCCAGAGAAGTTTCACTCCAAAGATACTGGACTGATTTATCTGAGTTACCTACCACTGGATAGCTCGTCTGCAATTCAAGTACTCGGGACTCGGGAGACATTCCACCGCAATGCCGTTACGCCAACTAGTTCGATGAATGCTTTGGTGTCCGTCCAACACCTGTCATGTATCGCTTATGCCGTTCCCGTAGTATACGTGTTGGATCACAGTATTTAGGAACAGTCTATTTAAAAATATCAAAATAAAACTGGGGTTAGAGGAATAAAACACAAAGATTTGGCTTAGAGCAGCTTACTTCGAAAGGATTCCATATTTCCACCTAACCTATTCTGTGTGCCTTTTTTTTTCTTTGTTCTTAATGTCAAGGATCACTATACTGTAGTTACCAGTCATCTTTTCTCCGCATTAGACATACGAAATGTATTTAATCTCTATCCTTATCATTTCTGCAAGTAGTGTTGTAGAGTACTTACTTCGTATTACTTCAACGAGAAATGAGGTACGTTATACTGTATTAGAAAGAATATTCAACATAAACAAATAATTCGGAAATTAAATAATTGGAGCTCGCCGTTTCAATTTTCTCTGGCAGTTCGGATCTTCATCTGTAAGTGAGACCGATAAACGAGATAGAGGTATCAGCAACGGCGATAGCTTATCTTCCGTAAACACATAAAGTATGTCTATATTAGAGACAACTTGCTACTAATGGGCGAAAAGTATCCTTTGTTTCTTAACAAGAAAAATTTTTCCGTCACATCTTTCTGAAGACAGTTACCCTTCTCGTTACATCTGTGAATTACATGTACCGAAGAAGATATGACAGCAGACCCTAAAACTTTGTCATCTTCGGTCTAAGGCCTTTGATAAACTACTTGTTTTGTATTGTATTGTGAAAGAACTTTGTTTAATTGTTAATATATCCTCGAGAATAGAATTGAAACCATAACCGATGAAATTATATGCCAAAAGATGGAAACAGCGTAACGCTTAATACAAACATATACAACAAAAAAACATCTCCAGACAAACAAAATTGAACAATACAATACAGTCATCAAACCAGAATGTTTCTATAAATTGGAAACACTCATTCTGAACAGGAAAACAAATATAGAAACTCACAGCACACAATACAGACTCAGAAGTAATCACGATATCTTACCATACACAGACATTCACAACGACATTACAAAACGTAGGTTAAAATTTCAAGGACACATCAAAAGAATGATCCCTGACAGACTCACAAATACTGTAGTTGAATTCTATGAAAGCGAAGTAAAACAGTATCAAATGGATTGGCGAAATCAAGAAAAACATTTGGATCAAAAATTTACAAGTGGCAAGTCAACCGGGAGGAAAGACAAGAAAAGAAGTCCAACAACATGGTCTGATGAGAGAAAAGAAGCCCACAGCAAGCGTACGCAAGAAATATGAGCACGAAGGAAAGCAAACACTTCTAAGTACTTTGCGTAGCCCAATTGGGTTTGTCCGCAAATATTGCTTGTTCAGTGGATTGTAGTTCAGCAAGTGTGCGAAAACAAATATAATTCGATAATAATTTCAAGTGAGCAGGGCTCATTGACTAGGTGATAGGGAGAAGTTTCCATGTAGGCGATATTGATTATAATTACACAAAAGACGAAGGCATTGAAGAATTATGATTGAGAATTGGTGGGATAGTATGGGACATCACATTATGGGTATCACATAAGGAGTATGTATGAATACTACGGAGATTAGCTAGAGTTGTTTCTGGAAATTACCATACAACACAGTTAATAATTCATATCATACAGCTGCGAGTCATTGAAAGGCAAGTTGGAGATAAAGAGAGCGTAGGAATTAGTGATGAATTCTAGATGGAATTTTGGAAAAGAATTAGGCGTGAAAGGAGAGATATGGACTTGAACGTAAACTAGGACTTGATGTAGCTATTTGGGAGTGGGAAAGTTTCGCTTGTAGGCAAGGATTGGAATAAATTATCAGTTTATCTCAAAGTGAAATAATTTAGAATAAAAATTTGTGTAATCAAAGACAGGACTCAGTCGAAATCAATAATAATAAAGCTTTCCTGCATAACCCTAGATATCTAGACATGAGATGAAGTGTCGTCACCGAGGATGCAACACTTTTGATAAGGAAAGTGAAATACAAAGAATGAATTTCAATGTACACATTCGTTTTTAGTCTTAGGAATAAAACCTTTTAATAAACTAATGCAATATAACGTCGATAATCCGAACGTCAATTATCCGAACAACGTTTTAATTTCTCTCCTTCTTTTTGTCTCTCAACTATTTACAGTACACTTGTTGTTTTGTTCGTAAATTCCACTAACAAGGAACTAGACACAATGAGTTTTACATCTTCCGTTTGTTATTGTATTATCACCGCAATATTTTCATGACCAAACACACACTGGCTTTGATGTTGAATGTTTGTTCATTGTTGTAACCGTGATGCGATAACAATTCTTCCGGTGTGCCGGTATTTTTGTTTCTTTTATTATTACCATATATATTATTTCTATAAGGTATTTTTTTGTCACTTAACCAAAATCAATAAATGAGGTGTCATTTTAAAGCGTATGGTCTCTACTTTAGCAACATCATATTTTAAGAAAGAAAGATTTAGGAATTCGACCCTTAAAGGGCGAAAATGTCAATATTTCTAAAATGCTGTTTTCTGTGTTACGAGTCATTTATGTCCCTGGATACCTATCTGAAATCGTATAACGAAGTATCATTTTAAAGATTAAGAACTCCGCTTTAGTGAAATCGTATATTAAGTCAGAAATTTTTCGGAATTTGACCCTTAAAGGGCAAAAGGATCAATATTTATGCAATTCGCTTTTGTGTCACGAGCGATTTATCTCCCTTAATATCTAACCGATATAGATAAATGAGATATCATATTAAAGACTAAAGTCTCCGCCGCGGTAACATTATTTTTTAAGAAAGGAATTCGACCCTTAAAGGGCACAAATGTTAATTTTTCTAAATTTTTGTATCTCGAGCCATTTATCTCCCTGGATATCTAACCAAAATCGATAAATGAAGTTGGATTGTAAGGAGTAATGTCTCAGCTTTGTGAAATCATATTTGATGAAAGAATGTTTTTGGAATTCAGCCCTTAAAGGTAAAAAGTATAAATTTTTCTATAACGCATTTTTGTGTCAAGAGCGATTTACCTCACTTAATATCTAACCGATATAGATAAATGAGGTATCATACTAAAGAATAAGGTCTCCCCCATGGTAACATTATATTTTAAGAAAGGAGTTTTTCGTAATTCTACCCCTAAAGGGCAAAAATGTTAATTTTTCTAAAATGCGTTTTTTTGTATCTCGAGCCATTTATCTCTCTGGATATCTAACCAAAATAGATAAATGAAGTAGGATTGTAAGGAGTAATGTCTCAGCTTTGTGAAATCATATTTTAAGAATGAATGTTTTTGGAATTCAACCATTAAAGGTAAAAAGTATAAATTTTTCTATAACGCATTTTTGTGTCACGAGCGATTTATCTCTCTTAATATCTAACCGATATAGATAAATGAGGTATCATACTAAAGAATAAGGTCTCCGCCATGGTAACATTATATTTTAAGAAAGGAGGTTTTCGTAATTCGACCCTTAAAGGGCAAAAATATCAATATTTCTAAAATACGTTTTATGTCTTTCCAGCCTTTTATCTCCCTGGATTTCTAACCAAAATCGATAAATGAAGTAGGAGTATGCAGAGTAATGACTCAGCTTTGATGACATCATATTCAACCTAACTTTTCATCGCATTTTTTCGCGAAATTTTCGCACGGGTCGGCTAGTTATTAATTTAATTGCGATGGAGCTAACACTCCTGTGGCAATTCCCCCAGTCATCCATTTACCCCCTTTTTATATAAATTTTTTTAAAAATTTCATTTATAATTGGAATTTTAAGTTCCTCCCCCATTTACTATTATAATTTATAAAGTTTAATTCTGAGTTCCTTAAGCGTGTTTGGAAAATTTTTCTTCACTACATTTGATAATTTGTTCCAATCCCTGACACCCTTACCAACAAAAGAAAATGTTCCCACTCTCTTATGCATGAAATCGAGCGCAAGCTTGTGGTCATGGTCGCCTTTCCCCTTCCATGAACTATTCCTAATTCTTTGACCAATATCCCTCCAAGCTCCATCACCAACAAATGCCCTGAACTTTCCCAGCAGTTTATTTTAAACATTGAAACACACCGTGTTCGTCCTGAACCTTTATTTTTTTATTATTGATATGCTGTGTTGGTGAGTTCTGTTGACTGTAGTGTCTCCTTCTACGTAACATCATACGCATATTATGGCTTCGTGTTCATCTTATAAAAGAAAGCATATGTGTCTCCAAAATGAAACAAAAGAAAATAAAACTTTTTTCGCTTGGGGTATGTAAAAATATAAAGTGCTTAATTTATTTTTAAACGCAAAATAAAAAAAGTATACAAACCGAAGCAAATCGATAATCCCAAACACCCTCGGTCACAATTAATTAGTTCGGATTACGGACGCTCCACTGTATTGCACTAAATGTTCGCCAGTATTAATACGTTTGAAATTAACGGGTGTTTGGGAATAAGACGAGAGGCAGTGTTTTCTGACAGGGGAAAAAAAAAAATCACATAGATGCAAAATCTTTCATGTAATATAAGAACTTAAAACTTTATTCTTACTCAACAACTCCAAAATGTTGTCTGTTTGCCAGAAAACTTAGCCCGATGGTTTTATTCTCAAGACGGACTCGTATCAGATACTATTATCGCATGAATTTTAAGATAAAGCTTACAAAACTAAGCGAATTTGATGCAGCTACTTTCCATTCAACGAAAGACGTAACAACGTGAAGACGGCGTAGAAATATGTCAATTAATAGTTTCAAAGCAAATTGTTTTATCGCCTACCATAATGTGTTTAAGTTAACAGGGGAAACTCAAGGTCAGTCTGCTTTATCCCCACTCCACTGCCCTTACCCCTACTTTCGACGGGGAAAGAGTGCCGGCTGTCAAATTTGCCTACTTGTCTCGTCGTGGAGGTGTAGGCAACGGGGCAAGGGTAACATGACCTTGAAACCCCAGTTGAGGTGACCTTAAGCTACATTTACATCAGGCACAAATTCAGATCATGAATCAAAATTTGTATCAAAACTTTTATCGGAACTTGTAAGAGGCCTTCATTGTCTTGTATGAGTATGAACCTTGCGTTTACTTTACATCAGTGTAAACAAGTATCAAAACCTGCTTGTATTTGTATATACTGATGTGCTATTAAGTGTCATTATTCTCATTTGAACTGTCAAAGCATTAAAAACGTTATCTGATGAAGATTTTTCTTAAGTGTCTATCCTATCTAGACGTGAAATACAAGGTGCTTATGCCACGTTAAAGAAAGAACTAACTTTTGAAAACGACATAAACAGAGCGAACAAACAATGGAAATCTTCTTACGGTAAGACCCTATACATCACTAATTTCCGCGTTTGAGTTTTTGATGTTAAATTTGGCTAATGCGCATGCGCATGTATGAGATACAAGTCAAAGGTAAAATAAGCATATACAAAGTGTATGAACCATGGTATGGACGACTTGTATGAGGTACTCCGATATTTGCCAAATGTATGAGCAGTTTGTATTAAGTAAAGTGCCGCCACTTGTCAAATATACAAATCCCGATACAAGTTCCGGCACAAATATCCAAGTGTTACGTAGCTTTAGTGTGCATTGTAATGCTTTACTTTTAGTTTTCTTCTAGTAGCAAAGCATAAAAGTTTGTAATGTAGTATCTTTGGAACAATCACCGTAAATTAAATTCCACAGTATCTTTTCGCTTATTGGAGTATTAATCTCTGATGTAATTGTTTAATTAAAACTTTCCGTATATTCTAACGTACTATATTTCAGATAACTGAAGAAATAAAAAAACGGGGCGGGAGAGGAGGTGTTCAGGGGTTGCCATATGGATTGAGCTATTACTGCCGCTGTTGTATCTCACAACGTAGTTATTGCATAACACCGGCTGACTGTTTAAGAAAACTTTCTTTTCTCACAAAGTTTCAATTTAAGCTAATAGCTTTCATGATTACCGAATTTGTAAAATATCGTGTTATATTTTTTAAATAGATGAAATAAAAGATATATTTTTGGGGCAAAAACCACGATTGTTCTGCGACCCGCCAAAACACCCGCCGCGACCCACCAGTGGGTAGCGACCCATAGGTTGGGAACCGCTGCTCTAAAAGATTTTTTTTTTTTATGGTGGCTCCATTGATTAGTTGTTAGAATACAATATATTGCAATAGAAACCAAAGATTGTTTGGTTTACGTCATAGTATATAAACAGTTTACCGTACACTTAGATCACTTATCGCCTAACGTTTTGAAAGAAAATTAATAATTAAAAAAATCTACCGTCTTGTACAAGCTCCATTAGTGAAATGTATGGACTTATTTCGGAGAAAACTAAAACTCTAAAATACTATGGCCGTTCACAATTAATTTCATCTCCGTGAATAAGCCGATCGTTAAACTAATATTGTATTAGCAGTTAGAGAATTTATTTTCTCGTTTTCAATATCTAGCAAAAAAAAATAAATAAATAATAAATAATAATAATAATAATCGTTAGCTGATGTCTATTGGAAGCGTTGCGTGCCAGTTGTACAAGGGCGCGAAACGAGTAATTCCCGGAAGACTTGAGGAATCGATTTTATGTGAGTCACAACTATTGTGAAACAACGTTATCTCGCGGCTGACGCGTCGATTCAATGATAAGCTGCGAAGATAAATAACTACACTGCTTAGAACTGCGTCCAGCGACTCACCTTTTCAGCGGTTACGAAAAAAATTATTTTCTTCAGTACAATTTGGTAAAAGTTTCTTTGAACAACGGCACGATCTTAACTAAAAAGATATCGCGGAATGGTAGGAGAGATATACAGGTAAATTCTCTCAAACGGAGCGAATGAGGTCATACACGATACAAGACGTTGTCGTTTGGTAAGAGTAAAGTCCTGTGGTCGTAATGACCTGGTAACAGGATTTTATTGGCTGCGCAATCCACCCCTATCGCAGCCGCCTAACTTAACCCGGTAAACCTGCAGTTTAATGTGGAATCCGAACCACGGAAGCGTGTTAATGTAATGTGTAGAGTGAAGTACGCCAGGACGCTTCCTTGGTTGGGATTCCACGTTAAAGTGTAGGTCTCCTTCACCAACACCAAATTAATCTCCGCTAGGTGATATTGCCTTCACCAGACAGAATTGCCGCGCGCAGCCTATAGAAACCCTGTTACCATTACGACCACACGGAATTATTATTACCGATTTCGTAACTATGATATCACTGGTTCCATCACTTTATAACCACAGTACGATTCCTTCAGCTAAATTGCAAAATTTTAATTGTTTTTTCTTCTCTGTGTTCGTATCTTTCAAAAGCTAAAAAAATTGCTATCGAATTTGCAATGTTTTCGTTTTTGAATCTAATGCGACGGTATTCGTGCAAAATTAACATTTCGTGCCTTCAACAAGTGATCGCACTTAGAATATCTACGGTATACACTTATTTGTTTGATAATAAAGTGAACTGAAGGTCCCTGATATTAATACAGATCCGACATAATATTTTTACCGGCACTTGGCCTTGCTTTCACCTTTAGCAAACCTTGTTTTGATTATGTGCGAAATCTACATGGTTCGTATTCCATGTTAAACTGAAGGTCCAGTCACAACGGTTTAAACACAATTTTTTTCTGGAACGAAATATATGTAAGACAGATATCAAATGAGATACCGGCGTTTATACTTTGCAGCTGCATCCTAAGCCAACTATATCAGGGACAGATAACGCAATAAATGTAAATAAATTAAAAGGAAAGCCCTTCTAACCACATTACCTGCAACTGACAAAAAAAAAAAAAAAAAAAAAAAAAACAATAACAACGTAGTAAATGTTAGTACTGGAACAAATGCAATAAAAAGAAAGAGAATTAGTTCACTAAAGAATTGAAATTAAGCCTTTTGCAAAAAATCCGTATTTAAAAACAGAAACCGCCAAACAAACATATACCGTAACGAATTTTCTGAAATCTTGTTTTTAGAGCACACGGAATCCTGAATATTAAAATGATCAGAAGTGGAACTATTTGAAATGTATCACTTTACGACTTTTTTTATTAAAAAAAAAGAAGCAAACTATACAAAATTAACATGGGAAACAAGATTCATGATGGAGTACTGTAGAAAGAAATCCATGTTATCGGAGTATTCAGCACTGATAAATGAGAACGTAGTTTGAAATCGGAATGCGTAGATTAAGAGATTTGCAAGCGATATGAAGAAATTGGAAACTGCATCAAACCACTTGAAAGCCTCACAACATAAAAGCAGTGATTTAAAAACTCTAGTGCTAGCGTTCATATCGCGCAGCTGTAGCGAATGTTCCACAAACAGCTAATTAATTATTATTAGCTCTCATTGACCATTCTAAATCATTCACTGCAGTGTGCTAATGAATGTCCATTGTACTTGATGTACAAATAGTTACCTACGAAAGTGAATGTGAGTCTTGAGAAGTGTCGAGCATTGCTTTACCCTGATTTTTGCCCCATTTTACTCGGTGAGGAAGAAACTGTTGGAAAAATTCTCAAGCACCACTGTCAACATACGTTGCAACAAATATATCTGAGGGCTAGTTGCTAAAATATTAAGGAGTTTCCTTCCTGTTGTTTACTGACGTCATATTGTTGTGCAATATAATTAAAACTGAGAGGTATCTCATGGCCTACAGGTTGGGACAAGCTTTAGTGGAATCGTCTGTTTTGTGGATTGTCAACCCAACACAATGACCACTATAGTTTCCCGACGTAAATAAGGTACTGATTGGTAGCCTTCTCATTGGATTTTTACGGAATTTCAGTTTTTAAGAAAAGTTCCTTTTTTTTCGTTAAGACTTTAACTCCTTTTTTTCAATTTGTATACATTCCCTCTACTGACCGATAAAGGCCTAGCATTTCTGTCAGAAACACAGAACTAAATTTCTGCCTAAACATTATTATTATTCTTATATGCCATAAAGCATCTGTTTCAGAGGCATTACCTTACTCACCTACTGTTGTACTACTCACATTCTTACTCCAAACTCCTTCACTATTCAGCAGCTCTCTCGATAATCGTTATAGTGCCTGACTCTTTTATCTACAAATGAAAACTTACTTACTCCCTTCCGGCAGGAATCAAGTGTTGTGGTCATTTCTTCCCTTCCACATACCACTCTTAAACCATCTTCGAGTTTCTATCTTCGCTTCATCGCCAATGTATGTCCTATCTTTAACCACCGCTTCTTCTAATGACTACCAAGCCACTTCCTTTAACATTAACCTACTGACTGTGGTTACTTTTGGAAACAATTCTAGCTGCCCTTCTTTGCACTCCTTCCAAATACTGAATTTGATGCGCATACTCAAGAAATGGCCTAGCGAAGGTTTGCCTCGCCGGTATGCTACATCTTTTTAGCATCCTGTTTTATAAATGTATGACTCTGAAATCCCTCTCTACGATATCTCCAAAGTGCCCTACCAGCTGAGTTTACTATGATACGAATCGTCAAAAAACTGATATTTGATGCCTTAAACAAGCAATTTCTTCTTCATCGTGTAATCAAACGAAACTTATATTTTTATATCTGAGTACTTCCAATCCTGAAGCTTTAAATAGTTTATTTTAATTCAAACTACATACCTAGATATCTTATTTAGAAATCAGCTGCAGCTGTTTACAATTTCCTCGATTTTTTTTTTTTTTTTTTTTTTTTTTGTATTTTGCTATTTTGTACCATTCGCAAACAACTTAACTTCTGACAGTAAAATAAAAAACATTTTTTAGAATAGTTAGCAAAAATGGTCCCATCACACTTCCCTATGACTCTCCTCTTTTCACTACCTATTCTTTTGATGCAACAAGTATCAACATTTTCAAGTAAGGTACTTATTGCTGATACCTGATATGCAGTTTTCGCCCGGAGATTGACCAAGTACACAGCGTAGATATATAGAACGATTAAAACACTGATTGTGCAAAGCATAAATTAGGGATAGCTGAAGCAACTGAAAAAATAATTACAAGATGTACAAGAAAGCATTATTATTATTTCTAGCAGCGCTCATTTTAGTTAAAGGAGAGATTACTCATCATCAAAATTATTTTGTTGTGCAATCACGCATACAGGAAGTACGCGAGAGTATTTGGGACAGTTATCACAATTGTTTAAGGCTGATTTCTTGCGCCGAGGCTATGACGTCAGAAACTGAAATGAGTCACAGAAGATAAACTCTTCCAACACAATGTGAAATAAGAGGAACATTTTCATATTCTGCAACCTTTAGCTCTAGATGTTTGAATCTTACCTTAGCTTAAAAACTGTCATCATTTCTAACATGAACTTCTCTCCCTTATGGAGCGTCCATAAACTACGTGGCTCGGTCTAGGGGGGGGGGGGGGGAAGGAGTTGGCTGAAAAGCTACGCTGAGCTACGTGGGGGGAGGGGCTGTTTCCAAGCCAAGCCACATTAATTGTCACAGTTAAAATTAGTTACAGAACACACAACAACATGTGAATATTTATTTCCGTCATTTTTCTATCTCCATATTTAATTTACGATAGTCTGACAAGAGAAAAAGTACAAAATATCTTTTGGAATCAATAGGGGAAAAAGCTAAGTGCCACGCGCGGTGGTGGGGGGGGGGGGGGGGGGGGGTGAGGTTGTAGAGGAAAAAGCCATGCCAGGCTACGTGAGGGGGAGGGAGGTTTCACAGGAAGCCAAAATAGAGCTACTTTGTTTATGGACGCTCTTTTAGCCGAACTTTTTGGTAGAGTTTTCTTTTTTAGAAAATAATATGACTTTGACCATTGATTATGTTCCAAGTGTTTTTCATGAACTCACAACTACATTAAGCACTGGCTTCGCAGCATCCGATTGTTAACTGTGGGTCCACTTCATAATCTATTCGTAGGGAAACTCATGCAGTTTGTGCTTGTAACGAATCACATAATATACATTGTAAACATATAGGAAATAAGAACTCACTGAAACTAGATTTATCGGAGGAATTAAAGGCGGGAAGAATATTTGTTTGAAAGCTTCTTGCTACACATAGTTTTGGATATGACTATCAGCAGCGTGTACGATGAGGCAGTTAATTACATTAAAAGAGTCTTAGTTACTTTCTCACTTATAGCTAATATTCCAGGAGAGAAAATTTTCGCCGTAACACACACATATACAAATGTTTAAAAATCTCATGTTATTGGGGTGTGATGTTCGGAAAAACAGTTAGACAAAAATTTAGCTCGATAAACCATTTCCATCCTAAGACAAGAAACGGTTTCTTTTTCTGAAAATACAGATAAATTCTCATTAAATATATATATATATATATATATATATATATATATATATATTCCTTTTCGTTTCAGTCATCTATGGACTACGACTACGCAACTTCATTTCCTCTTCTGAGTTTCCTTCCTCCATCGCCAGTACTCTTTCATTTTCTCGCTCACTCTTGCTTTTTCGTTCTCTGAAAATTCCCTCCTCTTCCTCCAGTCTGATCCTCTACCTCCGCAATTTTTTCTCTGAATAATTCCCTATCTTCGATGTCTTCGATGTCTTCCATACGGCCTGACAAAGAAAAATGAAACACCCAGAAGAGGAGGCGGAATCGAAATGAAACTTCATGGAATGAGAGGGTGAGTGATGTTATTTTAGTGATTACAAAATCGAGTAAAATTTACAATGAACTTGACACTGTGAACCCACTTATCAGTATGACGTTCCATTCCCTGATTCGGTTGGGAAAGGTGTCATACAGCCGTTGTATCCTCTCCTGAGGCAAGCTGTTGTAACTGGCACTTGTTATCCTGGGAGTTGATGACCGAGCTGGTCCGACGCATGTTCTATCGGGGTCGGATCTGGGGATCTTGCTGACCACGGGAGTACCTCAACATCACGCACACAGTTCAAAGAGACACAAGCAGTGTGTGAACGAGCATTGTCCTGTTGAAAACTGGCACCTCGATTGTGTCGCATTCGATAGAACACATGAGGACGTAGCATGTTCGTGGTATACCGTTGTGCGGTCAGAATTACCGCGATCATTTCCATCAGTCATACCCGTTGGCTCCACACACCGTGATTGCCAGGACTAACACTGCTGTACCTCTTCAGAATATTGGAAGATGGGACCTCTCCCCAAGTCACCGCCATACCCGCCAACTATCGTCATCCGAGGTAGTGCAGAGCCGTGATTAATTGCTGAACACAATGTGACGCCATTGATCAGCAGTCCAATGGATCGCGGTTCTGCAGTACCTTGGATGATCATCGTCGGGGAGAGGTCCCATTCTCCTGCTTTAATTGTATGGGGTAACACCGGGTATGACTTCGGGTGACGGCTGGTAGTCATTGCGCGCACTCTGACCGCACAACGGTAGGTCAAAGACATCTGTGTTCTCATGTATTACCTCTCTTGTGACAGTATCATGATGTCATTTTTCAATAGGTCAAAACTCGTCCATACACGGCACTCGTCCTCTTATGAACTTCCTTCATGTTATTGAGGTACTCCCGTGGCCAGCAAGATCCCCAGATCTGTTCATGATGTAACATGTGCACGACTAGCTAGGACGTCAACACCGTCCTAGTGCAGTATCCGGATATCAAAGACCAATTATAACAGTTGTGGGCCAGATTGCTCAGGAGAGGATACAACGGCTTTACCTCACCCATTCCAATCGATACATTTTATGCATCCAGATCAGAGGGGCTGCAATGTCATACTGATACGCCGGCTCGTACCGCCATGTTTTTGTTGTTGTAAATTTGACTAGATTTTGTAATAACTTAAATAACATCACATACCCTCCCAATCCATGCAGTTTTATTTCGTTTCTCCCTCCCCTTCAGGAGGGTTATCAGGTAGTGTGTGTGTAAAAAATCATATATTCGTCAGCATTATTAATGAACACTACTTTAATGCCGTCAAAAGACAACACTCGTCAGCATTATTAATGAACACTACTTTAATGCCGTCAAAAGACAACACTTAGGTCATCTTCCCTTCCTTCGGTCGTGCTCAAATTAGCGGACCTTGTACCATGTACCCAGCACTTTATATTCCAGGGAAAATAAAATAGAAAAATATAACCCGGTATTCAAGGGCTTTTTTCCTTGCTTAGATTTCTATCCCTCCTCACAAAGTCGTTGAAACAGTCGGGAAGAAAACATTCTGCCTACAACGTTCGTCATTTGTCCAGGAGCAGAGTGCGAAAGGAGGAAAATATCAGAAACAAAAATGGTTATCGATTAAATCGTTCGGTTCCTTGTTATCTCGTCCCCAATATTTAGTAGTTCTAATATCGCATTTTTTTCTTGATCTCTGGTGTTTGCGCATCGCAAAGACGTGAATCACCATCAAACAAGTAACGCACGTTCTACAAAGCCAAACTTCAACTGGATGTTGCAGTAATTTCAGAATTAATTGATGGTTAGTGTAACAGTAGTCATATTATGTTAAACTGTTTGTTGCTTCCACTAACTAATAATGAAAAGATCTTCCATTAGAAAGTAAACTTAGCTCTGCTACTGGTATTACAATGTCAATCTTTCAACTTAAGACACTATTTGATTGTCTTGTTTTCGAACTATTAAAGGTTATAAAGTTTGCTGAATCACTCCATATAATACATATGAACAATATTTCTTACTCAAGGAAAGTTAGTTTATTTGAAAACAATCTATTTCGACAAATTGCAGGTGAATAGTCATTATTATTTTTTAAGCTCTTTTCAGAAACTCCCTTTTTCTAAACGGAAGGGGACCTTAAAATAAATTTAGTAAATGTTGTGTAATATGGATAACAAACAAGAACTGTGGATATCTAAGAGCAACAGCACATTTATCGATTTTAATGCAGTCATTTCTTGCTAAGAGGGCCAGCCTAGATTGATATTACAAGATGGTAAATACTGGTAAAAAAAGGGAAGTGTATATACAAGTACTTCCTTGTTATTTTTTCTAGTGAATCATTTTTTTCCCAACTGATTATAAACAAAGGATGCAAGAGAAGCAAATTCGACCATTTCTATATTATTAGCTGAAGTTATTTCTACTTTTTAACAGGAGCATCATATCGATTAGATAAATTTTATCTTATTGCTTCAGATGCTAAGCGCGGTAGATAACTGTTCCTACAGAACGTACAGGTGTGTTATTCCAGAATCAAACAAAATGGGTGCAATGCCCGTGAAACGGTGAACACATGTAGCATAGCAACACTTTTTTGCGATATGGCCCGCACATTTTTATAAAGCAGATGTATTCATGGTCCCTTAACGCGTACCATGGACAGGCTTTCTTCTGTTTAAAGCTAATGTAAGCAGTCCTTTGTGTGCTCAAGGGGGGGGGGGGAGGGGACTTGATGCCGCCCTTATAAAAACAGTAGAGCAAAAAAAAAAAAAAAAAAAAAAAAAAAAAAAAAAAAAAAAAAAAAAAAAAAAAAAAAAAAAAAAAAAAAAAAAAAAAAAAAACACACCAAAATCCCATGTTGTCGGGTGTGACCTTGGTGGTTTTGAGGGAGGGGGGAGCTTCGTTGCGTGTGACGATTAAAAGTTCAAGTAATTGGGTTCATTAAATCAAACAGAAATGTGTAATAAAAGTTCCCAGAGATTCGTATCAAGTATGCATACCATATGGCGCCATAGATTTTATATTACGTTTATGTTGATTTCCTGTTCAATGTTTCATAAGAACACAAAGCACAAAATTCGAATTACCCAACACTTAAAGTGGTGAACATATTTGAATGACCTGAAAACATTCGTTAAAAACATGTGGACGATTTGAACAAAAAATAAACAAAATTTATAAGGAGCCTCCAGTGTGGCTACGCGCATTAGGTTTTTTTATGGCTTTACGCCTCATCGACGTCGAGGACATTAGAGGCGAGAAAGGACTGGGGGCAACGAACGGAAAGGAATTCGGCCATGGCCTTTTGAAGGAAGCATCCCGACATTCGCCTGTAATGATTTGTGGAAACCTCGGAAAACCCAAATTTGGATGTTCGGACGAGGATTCGAACACGCGTCCTCGCGAATGCGAGGCCTGAGCGTTACCGCTCAACCACCACGCTCCGTGCACGCGTTAAGACGCCGCCACATTGGGTCGGGAAGGTACAACGGGACCTGGTAAGAGTCCTGTTCCCCGCGTACATTTCGTCCTGATTGCGGTTTTTAGGCAGGTTTCCGCAATCACCCAGACAGTGGTTCCCAACGGGAGTGTAACACCCACCCGTCATAGTAGCCGTTTCTGGTCCAAGGCAAATTGAGGCCCAACCACAGCCCCCTACTTTCCAGTATTTTATCCGGCTTTAAGGGCTGCATCAAATAAGTTTTTCATTGCCTTCTAATGACCATACGCAGCCAAAAGAGGATTTACCACAGTCGCAATTTATTAACTTAGAAAAGAAGCAGATAATCAATAGTGGAATAAGGCGATTTTGGATTGCTAATGACAAATAAGTCCACCAAATATTGAAAAACTAGCTGGTGCCCACGACTTCGTTCGTGTTTGTAAAGAATTTGGATTCACAGCTACCGACATCTAACCACCATAGTGCACGATGGGAGACTCGATCCTATTACCACACACAAACGCCATTGGTCTATGCCATGCAGTTGTGGCAGCAGAGTGACATATACGGAGACAAATGTCTTTGGTCGAAATACGAAAATGCCCTGCATCGACCACTTTTAACCATCATATCTCCCACATCCCCACAGCTATCGACATTCAGCCAACGTTGTGCACGACAGGAAACTCCATGCTACTTCCACACACAAAGACCAGTGATCTGTGCTAGGTAGTGGTGGCTGAAAAGTGAAATATAGGAGAACACACGTCTATTTATATATATATAAGATTTGTGTCATTATACCAAGATCAGCCTTCTAAATAATAATACTTTTCCATAATATGTATTTGTTAACCAAACTGTGAACAATACACCGATATTGTAAACATCTTTTAACAAAATAATTTTAAAGATTTGTCATTGGTTTTCTATATATTATATTGTACACATCACAGAAGAGGGGCGCTATGGGTCAAGAGTTAAAAAAGTTGGAACAATAAAAGTTGCTTTATTTATTACAAGAAGGGGAGTCGGTGTGTGTGTTGTTGTTGTTGTTGTTGTTTTTTTTTTTTTAATAAAAGGGAGCGTTAAGTAATTACTTGTTCTAAAAAGGGGCGGTGAATATATTTTTCCGGAAATGGGTGGTAGGCCAAAAAATGTTGTGAATCTATGATATAGGGGAATGCTGGGATTGCCCCGAATATCCGACTCATAAATTACACATTTTACAAATAAAATTACACTTATCACACAGTTACACTTTCGCACACAGATGGCAATACAAGAGTCCTCCAGTATAGTAAATGTTGCGGATCTTACAAATACGGTGCTATACGGGGAGGGCACATGCACTCTCACCCTCGTAGTTACACATCGAACTCCTGTGCACAGGGCTGAAACGACAAAGAAATAACTACATAAGCACTTATAATTACGTCATTCCTCAGCCAAGATCAACAGGCTCATATCGTAAAAATGTACCGAAATGGTATTTAATACGTGCAGGGGACTCTGCTTGGAGTAAAAATGAGGCCTACGTTGTGTCTCATTCTCTCTTTCATACGATTAAAAAGGATCAAAAATTTCTATTTTGCAACCAGGTTGGTTTCAACTTTTTGAGTCCGGACTAGATGTTATCATGAACTTTGAAGAACACTGAATATAAAGTAAACTTCAAATAAAGTTAGAGAAGGAGACCATTGTCTTTATAGATGACAAGATGACACCCATACACCATAACATAGACAAATCAAAAAAAAAATTTTTTGATTGTAAGACCATCATCAGCATAAAGAAAAAAAATGTGGGAGAGGCTTTAAGAAGCAACTACTGGTGTGATTGGATACTGAGTAGAAACTCAGCGCACTTTGCAAAGTATTTACATATCTAAACGATGGAGAAGAAGATGTGAAGGAAATTGTGACAGGGGCGTTTGTTCCATTGCAATTAAATTTTGCAAAATAATAATAAATAAATAAGGTTAGAAATCTGGATATATTTATTTAGAAAGGAATACACGAGGGTATTCCAACAAGGTGTAGTTCTTTAGGGAGTCGCTTTACCATATTATGTAAGAGACTAAACAATCGACCATTAAAGTAGCTTTTAAGCGGATACTCCATATTCCGACCACATTTATTTTTGTTAATAGATATACCAGTTATCTTCAACATTTAAAACTTTATATTTTAAGGTTTTCAGAGAAAACCCAACTGAACAACAGTGTCCTGTGATGCATCGTTTGTCATCTCTGAGACATCGCCGCTTTTGATAACTTTATCTCCGTGTTTATGAATGATGATAGTGAGTGTAAGAATAAGGAGATAACAGAGTAACAATGGCTTTAGGATTTCTACTGCAATCCATTACTTCTATCCCATTTTGCGGGTAGTTTCTTTCCCAGATTTTGAGAAGAATTGTTTCTGGGAACGGATATAAGAGCAATTAGTTCATGTAATAAATATGCTTTAGCTTCATGGCGTTCTAAGCACAGCAACCTACGAAAGTAAATGAAACGGTAGCAACTTCAAACGCTGTTTGTTTATCGATATTTATACACTATCACTGTAACCAGCAATACAACCGAGACTACGTTTTAATAGTTTTTCAACAATGTTCATGATACGATTTGAAAAGATATCACATTTTTTATGTCCAAGATTTTATCTGTTTTTCAATTATTTATGTCCTTCATTTACTGCTAAAACTGGTTTGAACGGAGGGAAAATGTTTGGATAGTGACTACAACCTGCATTTTCCCAAAAAATTTAAAGATAACACAATTTCTAACTAACATTGTTTCCCTCGCCATTCAAAAATGACATGGTTGGTTAGCAAGTCAATATTAAACTTAACAACAGAAGATATTGGTTATATTCTATTCGCCCTGGGCATTGCGTGATAAACTTACAATAAGAGAGTGTTTTTGAGACAGGTTCCTGGGTCGTTTAAAATTTTTGAAATTATCAGATTTGACAAGCAATGTGTCAAGAACACAATAACTCTTACAGAAAGACCAGAAATTTCCATGTCGATCGTCACCGGAACTCGCCAACCACGTGCTGAATACGAGCTGCTGAATGACAAAACAGGTGCACAAAGTGAAGTGTTGCCATCCTATAATTACTAAACCTGATTCTTTTTTAATAGACCTTATATATAATAGTATGTAAGTTAGAATGCTTCCTGGTGTGGATACTAATTCAGCTGTGTATTACTCCTAGTGTTGTAAAAAAAACGGTTTTTTTTTTTCTGGCTTGAAAAAAACCATGAAAAAAAACTTTGAAAAAAACCATGTTTTTTTTCTGGAACACGTTTTTTTTCACAACTACTAAATCTCAAATTTTTAAGGCAGTTATCGTTTAGAATGAATGTTTTAGAGTTTATTCTAAGTACTTATCTTAGTTTAAAATCTACTATATTTTTCTGGTTCAGTAGGAAAAAAAAAATTACGAAAATATTGGCAAAATTGACTGAAATTTTCTTTATGAACGGGGATTTCCCGAAGAGATTAGGTTGCGCCAGAAGGAATCCCCATTCCCCATTGTTTGGATTGATACTTGCTTTGAAATAGTGCTGCCAGTCCTACAAAATTACCTACAGATATTTTTAAAAAATTAGGAATTTAAAATTTATCCACGGTTTTTTGCCTTATTGGGCTTTCCTTATATTCGTATACTTGTTAACTCTCAGAGTATAGTGGTACTGACTCATTAAATTGTCAGTAAGGGAGCGTGCATAAACCACATAGCTCCATTTTGGCCTCCTGTGAACCTCTACGTAGCCCTACGTTGCTTTTGCCTCGCCCCCTCCCTCCCCCCCTCCCCCGCTCACGAAGCACCTAGCTTTCTTCCGTTTTGATTCCAGAAGACATTTTGTACTGTTTTCTCTTGTCAGACTATTGTAAATTACATACGGATATAATTAACTGAGGGAAATAAATACTCACATGCTGTTGTGAGTTCAGTTCCTCATTTTAACTGTGAAAAATGTTACGAAAGGAAACTTACGTGGCCTGACTCAGAACCCCCCCCCCCTCTCCCCACGTAGCCCAGCGTAGCCTTCCAGCTAACCCCTCCTCCCTCTGGACCGAGCCACGTAGTTTGTGAACGGTCCCTAATTATGAATCGTTTCCTTGCAACCGTTGGTGTAAACAAACGATTGAAAAGAAATAAAGCTCCTATTTTGTATGATAATAGATTTTAATTGAAACTTAAAAGACCGTAATACAGAACTATCGGTGCAGTCTTTATGCACAGTGTGTACTTTGCTCGCAATTTAAAATTGCAATCTCAAAATCTTTTGCGTACAATACAAGAACAACCAGTAAAAGAAAATTTAACTATTTCTAAAGTTATGGATCTAGAGGAGACAGAAGAAGAGACAGAAAATTCCGACACCGACCGAACTAGTGTTGGTAGTGCTGATACTAGTGAATGTGGTACTGACATAGAGGATGAATAAAATTATGTTACCTATATAGATACACTTACGAATCATTATGTGAGACATTATATGATTCAGTAAGACTTAAAACACACTTGTAAAATGGAAGTTCTTTAAATAAAACCATAATTTATCAAATATATTGTTTTCTGAAAAAAAAAAAAAAAAAATTAGAAAAAAAACACGGGTGCTAGGTTTTATTTGATGTTTTTTTTTTTCACAAAGCTGAAAAAAAAAACATTTTGTTTTTTTCAGTTTGCAACACTAATTACTCCCCGTCCTTACAACAGAAACATTTTTCTAGCATACCGACCCCAAATTTATTTTTTAATGGTGTTCCCTAGAAAACACACTTTACGACTTTCTGTCACTTCTGTTTCGTTGATGATGGACGGCGGGTGGCGAAAAATGTGGAAGAATTTCACAAAAGGAAACATGATATCGTGGATCATATCTAAATTCAACCTCCATTTGTTATTCCTGTGGCAGAGTCTAAGTTTAAATGGAAGAACTATTAGGGGAAACAAAATTGGATTATACGAGTATGAAGCAGAAGATGTAGAGGAGAATCGGGTAATATGGAATAGTCGGGTAATATGGAATACCGAGGTTTCTCCTCTGCCGAATGCTGCAGTGTAGTGGAAGTACCATCAACTGCTGCTCAAAACTCCTATAATGCTTTGTTATGAAGGTCGATCATTTGGGAGCTGAACTGTGTTTGCTGGCCAACAAAGTTTGTTTTTCCACTTTCGTGAATGTTTGCAGATAAGTTTTCTAAAATAAATAAAAAAAACTAGATTTATTTTGTTGATCGCTAGTCTTAGTATAATGTGTAATAAAAGAGTGATGGTTTGTTGTACAGTTCTCTTTTCTGGCTGGCATATTTTTTTATAATATCATCAAGCCTATTTTGTCCAAGATGGCGATTCGGGTAATATGAGATACTTAGTATTCCACAAAACCAGACATAAAACTGTGGTATTTCATACAACCCGAAAAATAATTACTGAGTTGAAATACATTTTTAATCAAATATAAGTGTAGGTAATACTATTTTTGTTAATATTGACTGAAAATAATAAAATAACAACTGAGACAGTAAATATTTCTGAATTAATTCATTAACTATGTTTTGTTTTAAGAATAGCCGAAAAAAGAAAGAAGTGAGTCAGACAAAGCTGATGATGATGTTGACTAAAAAATATCATTAGATCCGTTTTTCTCAACTCCTGATTGTTTACGTTATTTGAAACCTTCTATTCCATATTACCCGCCTATTCCAAACGACATTTTTTTTAAAAAATTAAATTTTACTGACTAAAAAAATCTGTTTTGACAACTTCTTATTAGATATATATTATCACAAGAAGTTGAAGGTTGTATTGGTTTTAGTTTCAGGTGTTAAATTATTTTCAGTATTGTTTTATGCAACAAAGCATAAATGGTATTCCATATTAGCCGATTCTCCACTATGTTGTAAGAAAGGACTAGCGCAAATCTACAGACTGATAGCATAAATAGTTTGATTGGTGACCACGTTTTGGTGCGTATTGCTTCTGGTTTTACGGAAAGTTACATCCTTAATGACAGTTAATTATTGCTGATATCGTTCAAATCTTTCTGGCTTGTTTGTTCCTTCGTTTGTCGAGCGGCCGAAAATGATAACACATCGTTGAATAAGAATAAAAGCTAACAACATACCAAAGCAATTCTTACGGGATATGTAATTAATTAGTGTGAAAAAGAAATAAATGCAGCTGTGAACCATAAGAGCGTAATGGCATTTAAATCTATAGCAACAACAACACAGGCTTGTTCAGAGTGTAACAGGCCTTCATTTTTGTAGCGGAAACATGAGGTGGACCTAAATCGGATTTCTCCTTTGGCAGTTATGGTAATCATTGTACCCCCTTCACAACAAATCCTTTCTGGAGCGCTTTCATAAGTGAAGAGTCCACTGAGAAAATACTTTTCGTCTCAAGGAGAGCATTTCAAAGGGTCATTCTTCCACGTAATTATAGTTATAACGGCCGTCGACATGCAAGAACTTTATCTCCTCGAAGCATTTAATTCACATTAGTCTTTACGAATCCGCGTTCTTCCGAATGTGGGATCAAGCCGTTGCCGCTCTCCCACCGTTCTCGGTTTTAATAAATCACAATCAATGATTATACTAAATATGACAGCTTAGTAAATGTTAACTACAACCAATTGATATTTATTAAGCTGCCATATCTATATAGCACAGAAACTAGACAATCGAATTACGTACATATTAATACATACCCCGGATCTAGGATTATCTGTTGTTGAAACAGTATCCTCACGATGGAAGTGATTTTTTTTTCTTTTCCGCACACTCAGCACAATTCTTTTCCTATGTAAGAACAACATCTAATAATAACAATAATTCCGTGTGGTCGGAATTACCTGTTGGCTGCGCATTCTACCTCTGTCGCAGCCGCCTTAATCTAATCCAGTAGTCCTACTGGCTTCAGGAGACCTAGGGTTTAACGTAGAATCCGAACCACGAAAGCGTTCTCGCGTACTTCACATTACACGGCATGCTGTCACAGAGGAAAAGGTAGGGTTAAATGGCGTTTGAAAATTCCCGTCAAGATAGGGATTCGAACCGAGGACTTCTATATCCAAAGCAAGGCACCTTAATCACTGAGCCACCAAACCACTCAGAATCATAAAAGTAAAATTTGAGATCTTTATGCTGTTATTTTCCACTTTGATAGGATGAGTTGATTCACTGCAACAATTATTTGTAGAAATACCTACTTTTCTTTATAACCGTTTATCGAATTACCAACATTTACATTAATAACCGATGCGAAAGGCAAAGACGAAATTAAGTCAAGATTTACGATAATTCCACGCATTATCTCGTATATTGAGGACACGTTTTTCCATTGATCCTTATTTTATTCAGACTGAAGTTTATCTTCAAAATGAGTTTTTTCACGTATTTTCCTTGCGTGACATTATCACGTGAGAAAAATTCGTTTCAATCATTTGGACGCTGCCATGTTGGTATCGTAAGGCCGTCCACCGTAACTGATGCTACAGTAATCGATACTTTTAAACACCAATCGATAGATGGCGTTATGATTACTCGAAACGCAGAGGACTCGATGTTTTATCCGACGATATAAGAGAAATTTCCCTTCAGTAGGCAAGAACAAGTGTTGAAATACCCAAATAGAATTTTTATTTGTCGGAGAAAGAAATAAACAAAATGAAGTATAACTCACGGAAGTTGGGATCGAAGGTGTACTGCCCGGAGCGAGGGCTGCCAGCTTTCCTGCCAGCAGCCCCCTTGCCGCTGGGAGCTGCGGGTTGCAGCAGTTCGACGTCTTCAGGCGGAGACACCGGAGGTGCTTTGGACGTGCTGTTCCCCTGAAGAGGCTTGCTCCCCTGTTCCCGCGGCAGCGTCGACTGCACGGGGGGTGGCGGTGGGGGTAGTACCAGGGGTGGCTGCCTCCCTGTCGGTACGTCCAGCACCTCCACCTGGCTGTCCGGTAGCTCGGTGTCCACTTCTTGTGCGGCCTGCGAGATGGTCACGGAGACCATCAGCAGCAGAAACAGGTGTTTCGCGTCCATGGTCCTCGTCGGAATGGCGTCTGCGGCCAGCGCCCCGATAGCGCGCGCGAGGAGAGGGGACCCACTTACGAAATTAGTACGCCGGTATCTCGACGCCTGTCGATTGGTTGGCAGATAACGACGCTTGCACCTCGACACCTGCTGTTCTGCGGCGCGTTAAAGCTTTCTTCAAATGAGAACCCTCCGCTCCACCCCAGGGAAATGAAGCACCGTATTTAAAAGCCTCGAATTTTATATCTCTCTTTTACACGTCATAATGATGTTATCAGCGAACGATGGAGTCTGATTACGATTTAACCAGATCCACAGAGGGAATTTTACACTTACGTGATACTTTATTCAGTTCGTTGAAATCGAAGTTGTTACAACTACCGATTTATGACATTCTTCACTGTTGTGATGTTATATATTATCAGGGGCCTTGCTACCATAGGGCTAGGCGGTGCAGTGCACTGGGGCCCCCACGCTCTGGGGGCCCCTGAGCGAAAATGAGTGTGCCCCCAAGCGCAGTTGAAGGGGTCCCCAGGCGCAGCTCAGAGGGCCCACAGGCCTTCAGGGCAAATGGGTGACCTTTTTTTTTTAGTTCTGAGGGCCTTGTGAACCTAGATACGCTACTGCTTATGGGCCCCCAAGCCCAGCCCAGGGACCCTTAAGCATAGCTCAGTGGCTGCTAAGCTCAACTCAAGGGGGCCCCTACCACCCTACCAGAGCTAAGAAAAAAAGGTCGCCCATCTGGCCTGAAGGCCCAAAATAATTTTTTTGCACCGGGGCCCTTGTTGACTTAGCTACGCCACTGTATATTATGTCTAGCGGACCACGAGACACTGACATTTGCAAACAGACGTGTGGTGAGTAAGTATGAGAGCGGAAGGCCACATGTCTTAACCCATAACAGAAACGGATTTGTCGCATCCGCAGCATTTAAATTATTGTAGAAATGTTGTGTAGCCATATGTCTGCGAAACGTGTAACAATGTTCTGTGTGTTGTAAGGGTATTTTTTTGTTTGTGAAGTGTGTAGTTTATGAAGCCGCGTTCCCATGATCTCTTGTAACGGAGGCGGGACGGGACGGATACTCAACAACACGCCATGGGAACAAGTCCGCCTCTGCTAGCGGAGACGAGACGCAGCTACCCACTCTGAGTCGGTAAGCATTACAGGCGTGTGTAGAGATGCGCTGTTGTTATCGGTTTGCAGAACAGGTGCGCACCCCTTCTGTTGCTGTAAAGTGCTCTGTGCCAAACGACACTAAGCAACGTGGTGGGGAGGTAGCGGCGTGGTAAGCGAGGGCTAACCTGCGGCGCGCGCTCGTCCCTACACTAATGAGGTCCCGTCCCATCCCGCCTCCATTACAAGAGATCGTGGGAACGCGGCTTAATTAGGAGGACATTGGGCACCATCCCAGCATTCGCCTTGATGATTACGGGAATACACCTTGAAAAGCCGCACTCAGTGCGACCTAGGACTTGTTCCAGGACCCGTTGTATCTTTCCGATTCAGTGTGGTCGCGCCTTTAAGCGCCCAGCAACACTGGCGTGTATTAGGTCTTTTCTATTATAAGAATACCTAAAACATGTTTCATCGTTGAAGGCGAGGTTCTAGGAAACGAATATACCTCCAATTTTTTTTTTTCAAATTGATACTAGAGGGTACAGTACAAATGGTCCAGAGGAATATCGATGAACAGATGGCTGAGAGAAGGAGACGAGTGTCTACTGAAAAGAGTAAAGACGAACGAAGAGCTGGTGAACTGTAGATGACGATGGTCCGAAGCTATATATAGATTACAACCTTCACCTCCGGCACAGCTTGCACTGCAAGGTGAAGTACGCCAGAACACTTCCTCGATGAGCTGTGGGGGTCCATTTTACCCGGTAGATTTACCAGGATAGGATAGCCACGACAGAGGCGCGTGCGCGGCAAATACAATCTCTGTCAAATCGGCGGCCCAACTACCCTTCTGAGTCTCCCGTCCAGTAATACCAAACGCATAGATGAGTTCTGAATAACATTCAGTTAGAAACAAAAGATTTGGAAAAACAAAGAACAGTTGTAGGGATCAGTTTCAGTACTATGCCAATGAAATCAGTATAAGTCTAGGGTCTTAATGCGTGTACATAACACTGCTTTTATCATCACCGTTGCCTCAAAATCTCTTTTTTTTAAACTTATGGCTTTACGCCTCGTCGTCATCAAGGTGATTAGAGGCGGGATGGGACTGGGTACAAAGAACGGGGAGGAATTCGGCCATGACCTTTTGAAGGAAGCATCCCGGCTTTCGCCTGGAGTGATTTGGGGAAACCATGGAAAACCCAAATCTGGATGCCCGGACGGGGATTCGAACCGACGTCCTCCCGAATGTGAGGCCTGAACGTTAACCGTTCACCCACCCTGTTCGGTCTCAAAATGTCACTACAATTTTAATCCAGAGATCTTGTCCTTCATTCTCCTAGCGATGTCGCGTGGAGAAGGAAACGTTAAATGTAGCAATTATGAGATCACGCTAATGACTATAGCTAACAAATTTCAAATAAGCAGTTATTTCTTCAAGCATAACGAGCTCGATGGGTGAGCGGTAGCGCTCAGTCCTGGCATTTGAGGGTACGCGGGTTCAAATCCCAGTCCGGCCATCCAGGTTTCGGTTTTTCATGATTTGCCGTAACCAGTCCAGGCGAATGCCGGGATAGTTCCTTCTGAAGGCCATGGATGATTTCCTTCCCGCTCCTTGACCCAAATCATCTAATGGCCTCAATATCAATATCGAAGAGGCGTAAGGCAATAAGCGAAAATAATTCCAAGCAGCTTAAACTATATACTTCTTTCTAGTTTCGCTTGGAGAAAATAGATGTGAAGATAAGTACTGTGGCATCTCCGTAGCGTTATAATGCCACCAAAATTACTAATACTGCGAATCTCCTTCACAGATAGCTATCTCTGCAAAGTGGACTATAAATGTTGAGTGTGACGTCATATGGAGGATATGAACTTAAAATGTAGGAGATCTAAGATCAACATCAGAACGTTAAGTTTAAGAGTTGCAAGTCAGCATTATTTTCACATATTAGTTTAGAGTAGGGAATTGAGATATCTGCTACGCCAAAATCACTTTCATCTCGAGAAATTGAGTCGAACATCGGCTATTCGTTTGAGTGTTAGCTTGGACGTTTTGGGTTTTCCAAAAAGAGCTCTTTTTTATGGATATTCTTTTTTATGGATAATTTTAATTCACCTTGTAATCAACATAAGAGTTCACTGTAATAGGTGGAAGAGAATGTTTGAGTTTGAGGTATTTAGAGCGTGAGTAAAAAGGCAACGTGATTCCGTCTCTCTCTTCCCTTTCCTGGGGGCAATGAGTGGTTGCGTTTACACTGGCTGTTGAAATCTGGATGGCCGAACCGGAATTCGAACCAGTGTCCTTCGGAATACGAGGCCAGAGTATTACCACTGAATTACCACGCGTGTTTCAATGAATCCCTATTCAGCTCCTTTATCACACAGTGACTCATTGCGTTCTGCGGTAATTTCACAAACAAATCTACCTGCTCTCCATTGCATCCTCTCCGGCTCCTGTATGTCGCTCCCATACTACACCATCACTTTCAAGCAATGGTCTGACCACAGATTTGTTTCTCATTTCCCTCACATCTCTGGTACATCACCCTCTCCAGTAAATGAAGGCTTCTGAAATCTTGCCAGGCCCAAGCATTACAGCTCACACAACTGGCTCGGTTCGCTATTTTAATTAGTTTTTTCCCGTCGGCGGATTTGTGATATTGACGGAACATCTGCAGTATGGTAGAGTGATAGATATTTTAAGTTGTTCGAATTATTATTGTTATTATTATTATTGCTTCTGGTTTTGTACCTCGTCGACGTCAGGTCATTAGAGGCGGGAAAGGACTAGGGACAAGGAATTTGGCTATGGACTTTCGAAGGAACCATCGCGGCATTCGCCTGGAGTGATTCGGGGAAACTATGAAAAAACAAAATCTGGAATGCCGGATGGGGATACGAAGCCACGTCCTCCCGAATGCGAGGCCAGAGCGTTACCGCTCACTCACCACTCTCGGTAGTTGTATGCCAACCCTGTAAACTTTGTGACTGCGCTGGCTTCACATTGTAAGGGTTGCCGGTTCCAAGACTGGCTTCGGGCATGAGTGGAATTAAGTGTTTTGTTCGTACTGTGTTTCCAGTACTGCGGATTAAACAATAATGATGATACAATATGCATACACTGGAAGGAACTAAGCACTATAATTTCTAGCTGTATGGCTAACACGGCCAAATATGTTTTTTTAAAGAAAAAAAGTAAAAATAACTTTTTATACTATTTCCTCCGACGAAATTTGCTGAACAACTTAGCATTCATAGAAGATTATGAAAAACTAATACAGGAATGTTTGTAAACTAATGTAATCGCATCTGGCATTGTTGGTCGAGAGATCACATACGGCCGTGCATGGTTAATGCTTTGGCCTCGCATTCGGGAGGACGGCGGTTCGAATCCCCGTTAGGGCATCCAGACTTGGGTTTTCCATGGTTTCCCCACATCAGTCCAGGTGAATGCCGGGATGTTTCTTTTACAAGGCCATTTCCTAATTCCTTCCCGTTCCTTGTCCCGAGTCCCATTCCGCCTCTAATGACCTCGAAGTCGACAAGGTGTAAAAAAAAAATGTTCCTCTAGGGTTGTTCGGCCGCCTGCATGGCAGAGTTTCGTTGCCACGCACTCCGCCTCTGTCGTGTCTGGATCTACAGTTTAATGTGGAATCCAAAACACGGAACTTATCAGCTTGGTTGATATGATTAATAGAAAATCTAAAAAATTTCTGACCCCCCGGGGATTTGACACTTGACCAGACCACGACCTTTTTAAAGTAAGCGGCTCAACCAATAGTGTAGATATCAAATACAGAAGTGGCCAAACATTAAGTATACATTAAAAATCAGAATGAAATCTTGATGGTATACTCTTGTAATAAAAAGAGAACTGTTTGCATTGAGAAGACGAATCTCAGTAAAGTTCGAAGGTGTAAGCAAAACATATATTCAAAGTTTCTAGGAGGTAGTTAGGCTTGCCGAGGTGGCGGTTACCAAAGCTTGCACATGCGAACGAGCAATAAGAGTAAAACTCCTGCGCGGGGCATGGCATTCGAAAACATATATCATACTTCAAAATACGTCGTTTACTTAAATCGTAAAACATCTGTAATAGAATCGACTTATGTCAATTGACATACTGTGCATTTTTATGGATCAGCTTTCAGAAGTTCTAATGAATTGAAATCCGCTGTTTGATTTCCGGTCTAACTTTGTAAGGTCACCTGTGGAAAAGTTTGAATAATACGTATAAACTATGCAGTGAAAGTTTCGGAATTCTATTTCTACATTTAAATGTACGTCCAGACAAGACAGAGGCAGAATATTTAGCAACTTCACACCAACTAACCAGTTGTTCTATTTTAACTCAGTCTTCGGCTACCTGTGAGAACCTTATAATCTCATCAAATATAAAATCATCTAGAGCAAGTCTTGGGTTTCTCTATTTATTAGAATTTACTATCAACATTTATTCTTGAGAGTCAACTTCCGTGGTTCGGATTCCACATTGAGCTGTTGATCCCCTAAGAAAGTGCTACCTCTGACCCAATGACTTAGTACGCCCCCTTCGGAAGGATCCAAGGAACCTTCGGTTTGTGAACTAAATTAACTTTATTAAGTATTAACTATTATGAATGACAGTAATGACAAAGTGATATGTCCATGAGAAATTATGGTACGGTCACTGTCCTTACTACGGCTAATGTAAGTGACGAACGGACACTCATAAGAGAGGGCAACAGGTACATAACGAACCATCAAAGACAGAATTAGGAATGTGTTCATCCAGCAAATAATAATAATAATAATAATAGTCTGATTAATCAGTTACAAGACAACTACAGAGAGGAACGAAAACAACGACTTTATTGGACTGAACATTCCAGAATGGTCAGTTTGTTGGGAGCATACGAACAGTAAGAAGTTTTGATCGCCTAGAAGCAGTTGGACCGAGATCGGAATAGATCAACCGCCCAGTCCCAGAAGAGAGCGATGGCGTCAGTTTGTTAGTAACACTCGGTACTTTTTCTACTCATGGGATGCCTCGCTTATGATTCAGCGGAGAATTTTATCTTGCAGATAAGTTATATCGTTGGCTTTTTATTATCTTCTTATCAACAGTTAGTAAACCGAGCCCAAAACTTTCTCTTTGCAATGACAAAAAGAAATAAATTTATGCACTTGTTGTTGCGTGTTTCTGATGGAATTATGATTTCTTGATGTTTTACTAACTGTAACAATTGTACAGTCTGTGAACGTAGTCTCATCAGGGCCGGCCGTAGGAATTTCGGGTCCCGGGTAAAATGGGCGACCTTTTTTTGTTTTAGCTCTACAAGATAGCCGGGCGATAAAGGGCGGATACTTCGCTTCGAGGCCTGGGGGCACCCGCAGCCGCTGATCAGGGCACCCCATCAGCCGGCGGGCCCGGGTACATTTGACCCACTTACCCCCCCCCCCCCCCACAACGCCGGCCCTGAGTCTCATAACTGATTACATATTGAAAAGGTAACTGGGAAAACAAACCATACGCTTCCATACCTATTATGTAATTTAAAACAGTGTACACCGGGGTTAAATTGATTGCATACAAAGCACTAGTGCGATCTTCTTCTGAATTAAGCACCCCGCAAAAATGGCTTATAGAAGCTTTGGAGAAGGTCTAAAGAAGAGTCACCCATTTCCTGACAGGTATATATAGCTGGAGAAAAAGCGTAAGTGCGATGATGAAATAGTTGTGTTCGAAAGTTATGAAATAACGTAGACGTTGCTCTCGTCAGAAGCTAATTGAAAAGATAATGACAGACCTATATCAGGATGACAGCAAACATATTTTACAACCAGAAAATGGGGGAAATCAGGGCCAGATCCGATTCATTTCTATACTCATTTTTTCTACGAGCCAGTAGAGAATGGAGTATCAAGGATTGAGATTCCGACAGGAGTAGGTCTCAAGAAACTGTTCCGGCGATCCTGATCCGATTTTTTAAAATGGTTTTCCTTGATCGCTCCAGGTGATTAGCGGGATCGATACTCAATATAGCCCATGGGCGTTCCTGCCTTTAAATCGAAAAAAGTACATTTTGCATGTTGGAGATGGTGCAACTATGACGTAATTGTGCCGTAAAAATTATACTAACCTGAAAATTGGAAAGTTCAGTTCAAGTCAGTAACAGAAAGATAGTTGTGTTTATGTCAGTTTGTCGCCAGAGTCGGCTGTTACAGAAATCTGGTGACTGCCCTTATCAGATCCCACAACTCAAAAGACACCACAACTACTTCACTGTTAGAGCTATCAGTATTTACCGAGACAATCATCCCTTCTAAAGTTTGTACACTGGAACTAGTCAACCCTGAAATAACATCCATCTGAGCTCACGCTCTAGAAACACCAACCCATCTCCCTCTCCATTGTCCACATCAAACCTAAAAAAATATCTCTACTTTGATAGGTGCCATTCATATCACACAACTCTACCTCCCCTCCAGCCTGGCAATCCGAGGCAGATATGCTTGCTCTGCCCGAGAATCCTTTATTCAGTAAAACTGACACGATTCCTTATATACCATATTTATCCTCCAGAATTGTTCCACAAACAGATATCCTGAGTGAAAAACCTGTTCACCACACTATCCAATGCCAAACATAACCCTGTTATGTGATCTTCTGTAGTGTCCAGGTGGGTGATGTCATAGAAATACGCCCCGGCTGTCTTTATCAGATGTCAAGTAGCTTCAGGATGTTATAAGCTTGCTGTGGCTGTCGGGAGAGTCATCACTCACACATTGTTACCCTACCCCGTGTCCCCCTACACCCCCCCCCTCCACTCCCACAGTTCTCTCCTGGTGTGGAATCGCTGAACCAGATTCTTCATCGTCGCTATGACCTTCTCATCAGAATGGATAGAAACATTCTACAAAGTCGGAGTGTGGAATGTTAGAAGTCTGAATAGGATAGAAAACTTAAAAAGGAGGAA
>JARYHS010012519.1:203814735-203833586 GCA_031002005.1 Vandiemenella viatica | reverse complement strand
TCGGAATATAAGCTTCAAGGTTTTTGGTTTTGAAAATTTCTAATTGCACTATTGAATTAGCAGTACCAGCAGATCTTGTTTCAATTTTGAGACGATTTTTCCCCAAAGGTGAAATGTTGATTACGTCCGTTTTGAGTATGTCACTGTGTTGGAATATTAATTTACCGATGGCCATAGGATGTAGATTCCCGACCTTCCTGTCTATGCTCTCTACAAAAATATGGTACGGGCCACTGTCTGTGGGGGAGTATCTATTATTTTTGCTTCTATGCGTTGGCGCTATCGTGTCGGGGTGCGTTTTATTGATATTAGCTTGCTCTAAATCCACGGCATTGGATAGATTAACCTCAGTGGACCTTGCTGTGTCGGTCATCTCTACTTCTTCCATCTTCTCTGATTGTGGAACTACACTGGGCTGCCCCGTTTCTGTTATCTGCACACATCTACGTTTTACAGGTGGATTCAACTCACCGCTGCTTGCAGGATTATCCTCTCTCCAAGCCGTGTGATAAGTGGGTGCGCCTACTGGAGGATGCAGGGCCTGTAGCAGAACGCCTCCCGGGCCGGCTTCCATCTCTAGAGGCTGCTGCTGTAGAGGCTGCTGCTGTAGAGGCTGTTGCTGTTGTTGCTGCTGATGAATCTGTTGATGAGGCTGATGCTGCTGCTGATGATAATGTAGCTGCTCTTGGTGCTGTTGCTGCTGCGGCTGTAGGCGGTGAAGCTGTTGTTGATGTTGTTGTTGTGAGACTTCTGCTTGAGGAAGTGGTATTTCACTCGTAACATGGTTCACTGGATGTGGGACGGAAATTTGGTCGTTGATGTAGCACGTATCTAAGGCTGTCTTGACCGTCTGACCCGTGTCCGGCGGGTCATCCATCGTTTGGTAGGATCACGGAACCTTATATTGTAACCTAACTAAGTCACTTAGATAGGTCAAACAACGTATTACACTGTGGTATAGGCACTCTCGCGGAATCGCAGAATGCCGGAAGGCTGGTCGCGCACACGGTGAGACTCACACGAGGAAGTTCGCTCCGAACGAGGAAGTTGTTACGAAAGCTCAAGCTAGACTCAGGATTGGAATAAATTATCAGTTTATCTCAAAATGAAATAATTTAGAATAAAAATTTGTGTAATCAAAGACAGGAAATTGCCACCACTCAGTCGAAATCAATGAAAATAAAGCCTTCTGTAAACATTCCTGCAAAACTCTAGATATCTAGACATCATTTAAGAGTCGGTAGAGATGAAGTGTCGTCACCGAGGATGCAACACATTTTGATAAGGTAAGTGAAATACAACGAATGAAATTCAATGTACACATTCGTTTTTAGTCTTGGGAATAAAACCATTTAATAAACTAATGCCGATAATCCGAACGTCAATTATCCGAACAACGTTTTAATTTCTCTTTCAACTATTTACAGTACACTTGTTGTTTTGTTCGTAAATTCCACTAAAAAGGAACTAGATACAATGAGTTTTACATCTTCCGTTTGTTATTGTATTATCACCGCAATATTTTCATGACCAATCACACACTGGCTTTGATGTTGAATGTTTGTTGTTACCGTGACACGATAACAATTCTTCCGGTGTGCCGGTATTTTTGTTTCTTTTATTATTATTATTAATTTAATTGCGATGGCAATTCCCCCAGTCATCCATTTACACCTTTCTCTTAAATTTAAAAAAAAAATATTTCTTCGATAATTGGACTGTTAAATTCCTTCCCCATTTACAATGAATGATTTATAAATTTTAATTCTAAATTCCTTAAGCGTTTTTTGAAAATTATTCATCACTTCACTTGGTAATTTGTTCCAATCCCTGACACCCTTACCAACAAAAGAAAATTTTCCCACTCCCTTAGGCATGAAATCGAGCGCAAGCTTGTGGTCATGGTCGCCTTTCCCCTTCCAAGAACTATTCCTAATTCTTTGACCAATATCCCTCCAAGCCCCATCACCAACAAATGCACTGAACTTTCCCAGCAGTTTATTTTAAACATCTGAAACACACCGTGTTCGTCCTGAACCTTTTTTTATTATTGATATGCTGTGTTGGTGAGTTCTGTTGACTCTAGTGTCTCCTTCTACGTAACATACGCACATTATGGCTTCGTGTTCATCTTATAAAAGAAAGCATACGTGTCTCCAAAATGAAGCAAAAGAAAATAAGACTTCTTTCGCTTGGGGTATGTAAAAATATAAAGTGTTTAATTTATTTTTAAATGCAAAATAAAAAAAGTATACAAACGGAAACAAATCGATAATCCGAAACACCCTCGGTCACAGTTAATTAGTTCGGATTACGGACGCTCCACTGTATTGCACTAAATGTTCGCCAGTATTAATACGTTTGAAATGAACGGATGTTTGGGAATAAGACGAGAGGCAGTGTTTTCTGACAGGAAAAAAAAAAAATCACGTAGATGCAAAATCTTTCATGTAATATAAGAACTTAAAACTTTCTTCTTACTGAACAACTCCAAAATGTTGTCTGTTTGCCAGAAAACTTAGCCCGATGGTTTTATTCTCAAGAGGGACTCGTATCAGATACTATTATCGCATGAATTTTAAGATAAAGCTTACAAAACTAAGCGAATTTGATGCAGCTACTTTCCTTTCAACGAAAGACGTAACAACGTGAAGACGGCGTAGAAATATGTCAATTAATAGTTTCAAAGCAGTTACATTGTTTTATCGGCTACCATAATGTGTTTAAGTTAACAGGGGCAACTCAAAGGTCAGTCTGCTTTATCCCAACTCCACTGCCCTTAACCCTCCTTTCGACGGGGAAAGAGTGCCGGCTGTCAAATTTGCTTACTTGTCTCGTCGTGGAGGTGTAGGCAACGGGGCAAGGGTAATATGACCTTGAAACCCCAGTTGAGGTGACCTTTAGGGGAGCGCCCCGACTCGGTTCTAGGGCAAAACCGCGACGGACAAAACCGCGACGGACAAAACCGCGACGGACAAAACCGCGAACGGACAAAACAGCGAACGGACAAAACCGCGAACACAAAACCGCGAATACAGAAAAACCAGGAATACATAAAACCACAAGAGTTCGTAGATTCTTAGCGTTACCCAGGGTGCACCACGAGGAGGTGATGTACGTAACACCCCATTATTTTTTTTATTTAAAAAAATTACACAAAAGCATGAACATTATGGAAAATAAAAATACAATATAGATGGATTATACGAAATATACATCAATAAACCATTAATAAGTTAATATAAATTGTAACAAAATACACAAGCACACTATCTAATAATCGAAATTATGAACTATACCAGAAAGAAATTTCTGTGCATCGCTACAATCATATTCACTAACTAAATTGAAAATCGACTTGGTGACTCTAGCATATGTCATTTTCTGTATTTTTCTATCTCCCCTTCCATATTGCACCAATTTAACCTCCGTCAGATTGTGCTGCTTCTTGAAAGTTTCTATGAGTTTCCAAATAGGATAATATTTTGGAGCATAAGAGATCAAACAGTGAGGGGATAACTCGTAGATTCGTCCGTTTCGCGGTTTTGTCCGTTTCGCTGTTTTGTCCGTTCGCGGTTTTGTCCGTTCGCGGTTTTGTCCGTTCGCGGTTCTGTCTGCGCGGTTTTGTCCTCGCGGTTTTGTCACTTCGCGGTTTTGTCCGGACACGCCCCGACTCGACCCGCCTGTGGTGTGCGTTACCCCATTAGAATCAGTGTTAAGCGATTGCTGACGCATTTCTGCGATGCGATGCGACGCGATGAGGCCCGCCCTAGTGAGCGCGGATCTTTAAGCTACATTTACATCAGGCACAAATTCAGATCATGAATCAAAATTTGTATCAAAACTTTTATCGGCACTTGTATCGGAACTTGTAAGAGGCCTTCATTGTCTTGTATGAGTATGAACCTTGCGTTTACTTTACATCAGTGTACACAAGTATCAAAACCTGCTTGTATTTGTGTACACTGTTGTGCTATAAAGTGACATTATTCTCATTTGAACTGTCAAAGCTTTATAAACGTTATCTGATGAAGATTTTTCTTAAGTGTCTATCCTATCTAGACGTGAAATACAAGGTGCTTATGCCACGTTAAAGAAAGAACTAACTTTTGAAAACGACATAAACAGAGCGAACAAACAATGGAAATCTTCTTATGCCGCATTTACACTCTCGCCTCGCCTCGCGCCTCGTGCACGAGCGCTGACGCGAACTGCCGTTTACACTCTCGCAAGAATTCATTCATGGATGACTAGTGGGCGTGCCAGCTTTCGTGGTGGGCTGTGGGGTTTGGTCCAATAGTGAAACGCTTTCGTTTATTTTTTTAAAAAAAATTGACTTTTTATGATTTTTAAAATAGATTTAATGATGTTGATTTTCACCTTCAAGGAGCTAATAAAACTCTTATAGGTTACCAAAATGTTCTGTGTGTCATTATTTATTGAAAACTTTTAACTACTGCGTTACAATCTATTGAGAAGAAAATTCCAACAGTTTCCTGAATTATTATCTATAAACGATAATAACTCCGGAGATTCAGTACGCTCCTCAACAAACTTTAGACATGGAAAAACGATTTGAAGATATTTAGAAATTCGAGGTGTATGACTGGATGAAAAATCCTTCTACAGCAAATATTGAAGAAGCTGATACAACTTGTCAGGAAGAAGGTTTAGAAATCGTATATGACGCAGAAAGTAAACATAAATTCGATAGTGATGGATATGTGGCAAAATAATAAAAAAAATACACCTGTCATATCAAAATGTATGACAACTGATATTCAGTTTTATGAAACCTTTTCCTTCATATCTCATGTAATCAGGCATTTGTGCTGTTAATCATATTATATCCAAAGAAAGAAACCGAAAGAGGATTCGCATTCGGGAGGACGGCGGTTCGAATCCCCGTCCGTGCATCCAGATTTTGGTTTTCCATGGTTTCCCCAAATCACTCCAAGCGAATGCCGGGATGCTTCCTTCAAAATGGCCATGGCCGAATTCCTTCCCATTCCCTGCCCCCCATCCTTTCCCGTCTCTAAAGACCACGCTGTTAAGAGACGTTAAACATTTTTTTTAAAAAAAGAGGAGACCTTCGTTTGTTCCTTGCAAAATTGACCAAGATATCTAGTTTTTATTTTAGCAGCATCTGCCTTAGGAATCTCATAATTAAATCAAATAATAAAATCTACTTTCACCAAACTTCGTGCTTTTATATACGCAAAGTATAAATAAAAGGACAGATTTAACTACAGTGAGTGGTTTTATAAAGACTTATTTTGCCAAACGTAGCGAAAGTCAGACAAAGTATTTGGAAAATTATTATTATGGGCTTTAACTCGCTGTACGTCTGCTTCACAAGTTATACATTGATACAAAATTGGGCGGTAGGTATAAAGGTTGACTACCTCTGCTGTAAACAATGTGCTCGCGCCAAGAAACCGCCACTGAGGCGAGCGGCTACGCGAGCTTAGACGAGGCGAGGCGAGACTACGCGAGTGCACCGTTTACACTCTCGCGTTCGCGCTGTCTCGCCTCGCCTCGTCTAAGTTCGCGCGAGAGTGTGAACGCGGCATTACGGTAAGACCCTATACATCACTAATTTCCCGCGTTTGAGTTTTTGATGTTAAATTTGGCTCATGCGCATGTATGAGATACAAGTCAAAGGTAAAATAAGCAAATACAAAGTGTATGAACCATGGTATGAACGACTTGTATGAGATACTCCGATATTTGCCAAACGTATGAGCAGTTTGTATTAAGTAAAGTGCCGCCACTTGTCAAATATACAAATCCCGATACAAGTTCCGGCACAAATATCCAAGTGTTACGTAGCTTTAGTGTGCATTGTAATGATTTACTTTTAGTTTTCTTCTAGTGGCAAAGCATAAAAGTTTGTAATGTAGTATCTTTGGAACAATCACCGTAAATTAAATTCCACAGTATCTTTTCGCTTATTGGAGTATTAATCTCTGATGTAATTGTTATTCTAACGTACTATATTTCAGATAACTGAAGAAATAAAAAAAAAAACGGGGCGGGAGAGGAGGTGTTCAGGGGTTGCCATAAGGATTGAGCTATTACTGCCGCTGTTGTATCTCACAACGTGGTTATTGCATAACACCGGCTGACTGTTTAAGAAAACTTTCTTTTCTCACAAAGTTTTAATTTAAGCTATTAGCTTTCATGATTACCGAATTTGTAAAATATCGTGTTATATTTTTTAAATAGATGAAATAAAAGATATATTTTTGGGGCAAAAACGACGATTGTTCTGCGACCCACCAAAACACCCGCCGCGACCCACCAGTGGGACCCGCTGCTCTAAAAGAATTTTTTTTTATGGTGGCTCCATTGATTAGTTGTTAGAAGACAATATATTGCAATAGAAACCAAAGATTGTTTGGTTTACGTCATAGTATATAAACAGTTTACCGTACACTAAGATCACTTATCGCCTAACGTTATGAAAGTAAATTAATAATTAAAAAAATCTACCGTCTTGTACAAGCTCCATTAGTGAAATGTACGGACTCATTTCGGAGAAAACTAAAACTCTAAAATACTATGGCCGTTCACAATTAATTTCATCTCCGTGAATAAGCCGATCGTTAAACTAATATTGTATTAGCTTTTAGAGAATTTATTTTCTCGTTTTCAATATCTAGCAAAAAATAATAATAATAATAATAATAATAATAATAATAACAATAATAATAATAATAATAATCGTTAACTGATGTCTATTGGAAGCGTTGGGTGCCAGTTGTACAAGGGCGCGAAAGGAGTAATTCCCGGAAGACTTGAGGAATCGATTTTATGTGAGTCACAACTATTGTGAAACAACGTTATCTCGCGGCTGACGCGTCGATTCAATGATAAGCTGCGAAGATAAATAACTACATTGCTCAGAACTGCGTCCAGCGACTCACCTTTTCAGCGGTTACGAAAAAATTATTTTCTTAAGTACAATTTGGTAAAAGTTTCTTTGAACAACGGCACGATCTTAACTAAAAAGATATCGCGGAACGGTAGGAGAAATATACAGGTAAATTCTCTCAAACGGAGCGAATGAGGTCATACACGATACAAGACGTTGTCGTTTGGTAAAAGTAAAGTCCTGTGGTCGTAATGACCTGGTAACAGGATTTTATTGGCTGCGTAATCCGCCCCGGTAAACCTGCAGTTTAATGTGGAATCCGAACCACGGAAGCGTGTTAATGTACTGTGTAGTGTGAAGTACGCCAGGACGCTTCCTTGGTTGGGATTCCACGTTAAAGTGTAGGTCTCCTTCACCAACACCATCTTAATCTCCTCTAGGTGGTATTGCCTTCACCCGATAGAATTGCCGGGCGCAGCCAATAGATACCCTGTTACCATTACGACCACACGGAATTATTATTACCGATTTCGTGACTACGATATCACTGGTTCCATCACTTCATTTTATAACCACAGTACGATTCCTTCAACTAAATTGCAAAATTTTATTGTTTTTTCTTCTCTGTGTTCGTATCTTTCAAAAGCTAAAAAAATTGAAATCGAATTTGCAATGTTTTCGTTTTTGAATCTAATACGACGGTATTCGTGCAAAATTAACATTTCGTGGCTTCAACAAGTGGTCGCGCATAGAATATCTACGGTACACACTTATTTGTTTGATAATAAAATGAACTGAAGGTCCCTGATATTAATACAGATCCGACATAATATTTTTACCGGCACTTGGCCTTGTTTTGATTATGCGCGAAATCTACATGGTTCGTATTCCATGTTAAACTGAAGGTCCAGTCACAACGGTTTAAACACAATTTTTTTCTGGAATTACTTTTCAATTTAGTAACAGGATAAGAACGAAATTTATGTAAGACAGATATCAAATTAGATACCGGCTTTTTATACTTTGCAGCTGCATCCTAGGCCAACTATATCAGGGACAGATAACGCAATAAAAGTAAATAAATTAAAAGGAAAGCCGTTCTAGTCACATTACGTGCAACTGAAGAAAAAACAATAACAACGTAATAAAACTTACTATCACACAACGTGATAAATGTTAGAACTGGAACAAATGCAATAAAAATAAAGAGAATTTGTTTACTAAAGAATTGAAATTAAGCCTTTTGCAAAAAATCCGTATTCAAAAACAGAAACCGCAAAACATTGACATATACCGTAACGAATTTTCTGAAATCTTGTTTTTAGAGCACACGGAATCCTGAATATTAAAATGATCAGAAGTGGAACTATTTGAAATTTATCACTTTAGGACTTATATATATATGTATAAAATAACCCAAGCAAACTATACAAAATTAACATGGGAAACAAGATTCATGATGGAGTACTGTAGAAAGAAAGCCATGTTATCGGAGTATTCCGCACTGATAAATGAGAACGTAGTTTGAATTCGGAATGGGTAGATTAAGAGATTTGCAAGCGATATGAAGAAATTGGAAATTGCATCAAACCACTTGAAAGGCTCACAACATAAAAGCAGTGATTTAAAAACTCTAGTGCTAGCGTTCATATCGCGCAGCTGTAGCGAATGTTCCACAAACAGCTAATTAATTATTATTAGTTCTCATGGACCATACTAAATCATTCACTGCGGTCTGCTGATGTTTGTCCATTGTAGCCTACTTGATGTACAACGTGAATGTTAGCCTTGAGAAGTGTCGAGCATTGCTTAACTCTGATTTTTGCCCCATTTTATTCGGTGAGGAAGAAACTGTTGGAAAAATTCTCAAGCACTGTAAACATACGTTGCAACAAATATATCTGAGGGCTACTTGCTAAAATACTAATGAGTTTCCGTCCTGTTGTTTACCGACGTCATATTGTTGTGAAATATAATTAAAACGGTGAAGTATCTTATGGCCTACAGCCCTACAGGTTGGGCCAAACTTTAATGGAACTTTGCAATTCCTGTCATCGTCTGTTTTGTGGATTGTCAATCCAATACTATGGGAGCGTCCATAAACTACGTGATTCCGTCTAGAGAGAGAGAGAGAGAGGGGGGGGGGCTTCCAAGCCAAGCCACGTAGCTTCTTATTCATATTATTTATCACAGTTAAATAAGGTACAGAACACACAACAGTATGTGAACATTTATTTCTGTCATTTAGCTATCTCCGTATGTAATTTACGATAGTCTGACAAGAGAAAACAGTGCAAAATATCTTCTCGAATTAATAGGAAAAGAAGCTACGTGCAACGTGTTAGGGGGGAGGTAGAGGCAAAAGCCACGTCGGACTACGTGGGGGGGGGGGGGGATTCACAGGAGGCAAAATGAAGCTACATGGTTTATGGGCGCTCCCTATGTCCGCTATAGTTTCCCGACGTAAATAAAATACTTATTGGTAGCCTTCTCATTAGATTTCTACAGAAGTTCAATTTATAAGAAAAGTTCCTTTTTTTCATTAAGACTTTAACTAATTTTTTCTATTTGTATTCATACGCTCTATTGACCGATAAATTCGTTACATTTCTGTCAGAAAGCATAGAACTAAATTATTATTATTCTTATCTGCGATGAAAAATATGTTTCAGAGGTATTACTTTACTCACCTACTGTTGTACTACACACATTCTTACTATAAACTGCTTCACTATTCAGCAGTTCTCTCGATAATCGTTATAGTGCCTGATTCTTTTATCTACAAATGAAAACTTACTTACTCCCTTCCGGCAGGAATCAAGTGTTGTGGTCATGGTCATTTCTTCCCTTCCATATACTACTCTTAAATCTTCTCCCACTTTCTATCTTAGCTTCATCGCGTAAGTATGCTCTATCCTTAACCACCGCATTTCCTTTTATTTGTAAGTTCCAACAATTCTAGCTGCCCTTCTTTTTATTCCATCTAAATACTGCATTTGGTACTCATAATGTTTGTTCTACAGTACCCTACCACACTCAAGGAACAGCCTAACTAAGGTTTGCCTCACTTGTATGTGACATCTTCTTAGCATCCTAGTTTATAGGTGTAGGACTTTGAAATCCGTCCCTACCGTATCTCCAAAGTGTCCTGCCGATTGCGTTTATTATGATATGACTCACCAAGAAATTAACATTTTATGCCTTCAACAAGCAATTCACTTCACCGTGTAATCAAACAAAACTTACATTTTTCTACCTGTGTACCTCAAAATCTGACTCTTTAAAGAGTTTGTCTTAATTAAGAGTTAACTACATACCTAGATATCCTATTAGAAATCAGCTGCAGCCGTTTACAATTTCCTTTGGTTTCTCGTATTATGCTATTTTGTATCATTCGCAAACAACATAGCTTTTCACAATAAAATCAAGTACAGTATCATTTTTTAGAATAATTAGCAAAAATGGTCCCAACACACTTCCCTATGACTCTCCTCTTCTCACTTCCTTTTCGTTTGATGAAACAAGTATCAACATTTTCATGTAAGGTAGTCATTGCTGATATGCAATTTTTGCCCGGAGATTGAGCAAATACACAACGCAAATATATAAAACGACTAAAAGACTGGTTGTGCAAAGCGACAGCAGAAGCAACCTGAAAAGATAATTAGGGGCCATCCACAAATTACGTCACACGAATTTCATGATTTTTGGACCCCTCCCTCCCCGCATGTCACAGGTTGTCACATTTGTGGGACCCCCCTCCGCCTCCTCTGGTGTGACGTCACATATTTTGCAATTTTAAATTTATAAATTAAAACAGCACTTGCAAAATGATTTCTAGTTAAAAAATCATATCAACAATAAATCAAACATTTAAGAAAATATTTAAAAAAAAAACATAAAAATCGAATTAATGATACAAAATTGAGTCATCATGTGTCCACGGATTTTGAACCCATTCCTTGATACTGTTTATTATTGGCATAATAGTCACTTCATTCTTGATTTCGATAGTGTTGGGAACATTCGATGTGTCAACATCATCTTCATCTTCCGCCACGAACCAAAAAGTGATACAAATTATGCATGTAATGTCACAAAGTTTATGACACGTCCTCCCCCTTGTCACACGATGTCACTCTTTGTTGACCCCCCCCCCCAGGTGTGACGTAATTTATGGATGGCCCCTTACAAGTTGTACACCAAAGCATTATTATTATTTCTAGCGGTGCTCATTTAAGTTAAAGGGGAGGTTACTCATCATCAAAATTATTTTGTTGTGCAATAACGCATACAGGAAGTCCGCGAGAGTATTTAGGACAGTTATCACAATTGTTTTGAAACACCTGCACTTATTCCTTGCGCCGAGGCTATGACGTCAGAAACTGAAATGAGTCACAGAAGATAAACTCTTCCAACACAGTGTGAAATATAGAGGAACAATTGTCATATTCTGCAACCTTTAGCTCTCGATGTTTGAATCTTAGCTTTAGCTTAACAACTGTCATCTTCTCTAACAGGAACTTCTCTCCCTTATGGACCGTCCATAAACTACGTGGCTACGTCTAGTGGGAGGGGTTGGCTGAAAAGCTACGCTGAGCTACGTGGGGGAGGGCTGTTTCCAAGTCAAGCCACATTATTTGTCACAGTTAGAATTAGGTACAGAACACACAACAGCATGTGAATATTTATTTCCGCCATTTATCTATCTCCATATCTAGTTTACGATAGTCTTACAAGAGAAAAAAGTACAAAATATCTTTTGGAATCAATAGAGAAAAAAGCTACGTGCAACGCGCGGGGGCGAGGGGGGGGGGGGTTACAGGCAAAAGCCATGTCGGGCTACGTGAGGGGGAGGGGGGTTTCACAGGAAGCCAAAATAGAGCTACGTTGTTTATGGACGCTCCTTTAGCCGAACTTTTTGGTAGAGTTTTTTAGAAAATAATGTGGCTTTGACCATTGATTATGTTCCAAGTGTTTTTCATGCACTCACAACTACATTGAGCACTGGCTTCGCAGCATCCGATTGTTAACTGTAGGTCCACTTCATAATCTATCCGTAGGGGAAACTGATGAAGTTTGTGCTTGTAGCTAGTCACATTATAAACATATCGGAAATAAGAAGCTGAAAGTAGATTTATCCGAGGAAGTAAAGGTGGGAAGAATATTTGTTTGAAAGCTTCTTGCCACACATTGGTTTGGTTATGACTATCGGTAGAGTGGATGATGAGGCAGTTAGTTACATTAAAAGAGTCTTAGTTACTTTCTCACTTATAGCTAATATTCCAGGAGAGAAAATTTTCGCCGTAACACATACATATACAAGTCTTTAAAAATCTCATGTTATTGGGGTGTGATGTTCGGAAAAACAAACAGTTAGACAAAAATTTAGCTCGATAAACCATTTCCATCCTAAGACAAGAAACGGTTTCTTTTTCTGAAAATACAGATAAATTCTCATTTATATATATATATATATATATTCCTTTTCCTTTCAGTCATCTATGGACTACGACTACGCAACTTTATTTCCTCTTCTGAGTTTCCTTCCTCCATCGCCAGTACTCTTTCATTCTCTCGTTCACTCTTACTTTTTCTTCCTCTGAAAAAACCCTCGTCTTCCTGATTGGTTTTTCTTCAGTCAGATCCTTTACCTCAGAAATTTTTTCTCTGAATAATTCCCTGTCTTCTATGTCTTCCATATACATATGCTGCCTGACAAAGAAAAATGGAACGCCCAGAAGGGGAGGAGGAATCGAAATGAAACTTCATGGAATGAGAGAGTAAGTGATGTTATTTTAGTGATTATAAAATCGAGTCAAATTTACAAAGAACTTGACACTGTGAGCCTACTTATCAGTATGACGTTCCATTCCCTGATTCGGTTGGGAAAGATGTCATACAGCCGTTGTATCCTCTCCTGTGGCAAGCTGTGGTAACTGGCACTTGTTATCCTGGGAGTTGACGTGCCAGGTGGTCCCACGCATGTTCTATAAGAGTCGGATCTGGGGATCTTGCTGACCACGAGAGTACCTCAACATCACGCAGACAGTTCAAAGAGACACAAGCAGTGTGTGAACGAGCATTGTCCTGTTGAAAACTGGCACCGCGATTGTGTCGCATTCGATAGAACACATGAGGACGTAGCATGTTCGTGGTATACCGTTGTGCGGTCAGAATTACCGCGATCATTTCCATCAGTCACACCCGTTGGCTCCACACACCGTGATTGCCAGGACTAACACTGCTGTACCTCTTCAGAATATTGGAAGATGGGACCTCTCCCCAAGTCACCGCCATACCCGCCAACTATCGTCATCCGAGGTAGTGCAGAGCCGTGATTAATTGCTGAACACAATGTGACGCCATTGATCAGCAGTCCAGTGGATCGTGGTTCTGCAGTACCTTGGATGATCATCGTCGGGGAGAGGTCCAATTCTCCTGCTTTAATGGTATGGGGTAACACCGGGTATGACTTCGGGTGACGGCTGGTAGTCATTTCACGCACTCTGACCGCACAACGGTAGGTCAAAGACATCTGTGTTCTCATGTATTACCTCTCTTATGACAGAATCATGATGTCATTTTTCAATAGGTCAAAACTCGTCCATACACGGCACGCGTCTCTTATGAACTTCCTTCGTGTTATTGAGGTACTCCCGTGGCCAGCAAGATCCCCAGATCTGTTCATGATGTAACATGTGCGCGACTAGCTAGGACGTCAACACCGTCCTAGTGCAGTATCCGGGATATCAAAGACCAATTAAAACAGTTGTGGGCCAGATTGCTCAGGAGAGGATACAACGGCTTTACCTCACCCATTCCAATCGATAGATTTTATGCATCCAGACCAGAGGGGCTGCAATGTCATACTGATACGCCGGCTCGTACCGCCATGTTTTTGTTGTTGTAAATTTGACTAGATTTTGTAATAACTTAAATAACATCACATACCCTCCCAATCCATGCAGTTTTATTTCGTTTCTCCCTCCCCTTCAGGAGGGTTATCAGGTAGTGTGTGTGTAAAAAATCATATATTCGTCAGCATTATTAATGAACACTACTTTAATGCCGTCAAAAGACAACACTTAGGTCATCTTCCCTTCCTTCGGTCGTGCTCAAATTAGAGGACCTTGTACCATGTACCCAGCGCTTTATATTCCAGGGAAAATAAAATAGAAAAATATAACCCGGTATTCAAGGGCTTTTTTCCTTGCTTAGATTTCTATCCCTCCTCACAAAGTCGTTGAAACAGTCGGGAAGAAAACATTCTGCCTACAACGTTCGTCATTTGTCCAGGAGCAGAGTGCGAAAGGAGGAAAATATCAGAAACAAAAATGGTTATCGATTAAATCGTTCGGTTCCCTGTTATCTCGTCCCCAATATTTAGTAGTTCTAATATCGCATTTTTTTTCTTGATCTCTGGTGTTGGCGCATCGCAAACACGTGAATCACCATCAAACAAGTGACGCACGTTCTACAAAGCCAAACTTCAACTGGATGTTGCAGTAATTTCAGAAATAATTGATGGGTAGTGTAACAGTAGTCATAATATGTTAAACATTTTGTTGCTTCCACTAACTAATAATGAAAAGATCTTCCATTAGAAAGTAAACTTAGCCCTGCTACTGGTATTTCAGTGTCAATCTTTCAACTTAAGGCACTATTTGATTGTCTTGTTTTCGAACTATTTAAGGTTATAAAGTTTGCTAAATCACTCCATATAATACATGTGAACAATATTTCTTACTCAAGGAACGTTATTTGAAAACAATCAGGAAAACCATCTATTTTGACAAATTGCAGGTAAATAGTCATTCTGATGTTTTCAGCCCTTTTCAGAAACTCCCTTTTCCTAAACGGAAGCGGAACTTCAAAATAAATTTAGTAAATGTTGTGTAATATGGATAACAAACAAGAACTGTGGATATCTAAGAGCAACAGCACATTTATCGATTTTAATGCAGTCATTTCTTGCTAAGAGGGCTAGCCTAGATTGATATTACAAGATGTTAACTACTGGTAAAAAAAAAAGGGAAGTGTATATACAAGTACTTCCTTGTTATTTTTTCTGATGAATAATTTTTTTTCCAACTAATTACGAGGCGTATTCCAAAAGTAAGGTCCGGGGTACAAGATGTCACAGATGATAGGCCTGAATGACGTTTCCCACCTGCAGCGCCATCTACCAACTCCTGGTAAATATGCAGTATTGTTGGCGTGCCGCAGTAGCCGTATATCTATTGTTGAGAGCAGTTCGAAATGGCGCGGTGTGATTAGATTTTTGTTGGCAAAAGGATCGTCAGCTGCGGACATCCATCGCGAATTGTGTGTAGTGTATGGACCAAACATAATGAGTGAGAAACAAGTTCGACACTGGTGTCGAGAATTTCAAAGTGGTCGCATAGATGTGCACGATCAACAGCGGAGTGGCAGGCCCAGTATTCGGACCGACGACATCGTCGAGCAAGTTAACCAAAAACTGCGAAGTGATCGGCGTTTGACGATTAGTGGTCTGGCTATGGAATTCCCAAATGTTGCTAGAACCTCAATTTACAGGATTGTCACTGAAGAGCTTGGATATCGGAAGCTTTGTGCGCGGTGGGTGCCAAAACTGCTCACCGCTCAGCACAAAGAGCAACGAATGCATAGCGCACGACAATTTTTTGAGCGCTATAGACAAGATGGAGACAGTTTGTTTTCCCAAATTGTTACGGGAGACGAGACGTGGATAGCGTACACCAACGCAGAATCAAAACAACAATCAATGCAGTGGCGCCATTCCGGTTCACCCAAACCAAAAAAGTGTAAGCAATCGCCGTACACGAATCGCAAAATGATGGCTTCCGTGTTTTGGGACGAAAAGGGCGTCCTTTTGATCGAATTCATGGACCGTGGGACAACCATTACAGCTGACGTGTACTGTGCAACGCTCACCAAACTGAGACGTGCCATCCAAAATCGACGCCGCGGGAAACTGTCGTCTGGCATCATCCTCCTACACGACAACGCACGCCCGCATACCGCTTCCAAAACCAAAGAGAAGATTCAAGAGTTTCGTTGGGAAATCCTAGACCACCCTGCTTACAGTCCAGATCTTGCACCAAGCGACTATTTTCTCTTCCTGCATTTGAAACGGTGGCTTGGTGGACAACGATTTCAAACCGATGAAGAACTCAAGACGAGCGTTACCAATTGGTTCACGTCCCAGGCGGCAGACTTTTATGCCGAGGGGTTAAAGAAACTGGTACAGCGTTACAGAAAGTGTATAGATATGAACGGCGATTATGTGGAAAAGTGAACTAGATATGTAGTTACATACTGACGTTAATAAAAACCTTGTATCCTGAACGATGTTTTTATTATGATCAAACGGACCTTACTTTTGGAATACGCCTCGTATAAACAAAGGATGCAAGAGAAGCAAATTCGACCATTTCTATATTATTAGCTGAAGTTATTTCTACTTTTTAACAGGAGCATCATATCGATTAGATAAATTTTATCTTATTGCTTCAGATGCTAAGCGCGGTAGATAACTGTTCCTACAGAACGTACAGGTGTGTTATTCCAGAATCAAACAAAATGGGTGCAATGCCCGTGAAACGGTGAACACATGTAGCATAGCAACACTTTTTTTTTGCGATATGGCCCGCACATTTCATGGTCCCTTAACGCGTACCATGGACAGGCTTTCTTCTGTTTAAAGCTAATGTAAGCAGTCCTTTGTGTGCTCAAGGGGGGAGGGGGCTTGATGCCGCCCTTATAAAAACAGTAGAGCCAAAAAAAAAAAAAAAAAACACCACCAAAATCCCATGTTGTTGGGTGTGACCTTGGTGGTTTTGAGGGAGGGGGGAGCTTCGTTGTGTGTGACGATTAAAAGTTCAAGTAATTGGGTTCATTAAATCAAACAGAAATGTGTAATAAAAGTTCCCAGAGATTCGTATCGAGTATGCATACCATATGGCGCCATAGATTTTATATTACGTTTATGTTGATTTCCTGTTCAATGTTTCATAAGAACACAAAGCACAAAATTCGAATTACCCAACACTTAAAGTGGTGAACATATTTGAATGACCGGAAAAACATTCGTTAAAAACATGTGGAGGATTTGAGCAAAAAAAAATATAAAACAAACAAAATTTATAACGAGCCTCCAGTGTGGCTAGGCGCATTAGGTTTTTTTTATGGCTTATCGCCTCGTCGACGTCGAGGTCATAAGAGGCGGGAAAGGACTGGGGGCCACGAACGGAAAGGAATTCGGCCATGGCCTTTTGAAGGAAGCATCCCGACATTCGCCTGTAATGATTTGTGGAAACCTCGGAAAACCCAAATTTGGATGCTCGGAAGAGGATTCGAACCCGCGTCCTCCCGAATGCGAGGCCTGAGCGTTACCGCTCAACCACCACGCTCCGTGCACGCGTTAAGACGCCGCCACATTGGGTCGGCAAGGTACAACGGGACCTGGTAAGAGTCGTGTTCCCGCGTACATTTCGTCCTGATTGCGATTTTTAGGCGGTTTTCCGCAATCACCTAGGCAATGGTTGCCAACGGCAGTGTAACACCCACCGGTCATAGTAGCCGCTTCTGGTGCAAGGCAAATTGAAGCCCAACCGCAGCCCCCTACTTTCCAGTATTATATCCGGCTTTAAGGGCTGCATCAAATAAGTTTTTCATTGCCTTCTAATGATCATATGCAGCCAAAAGAGGATTTAGGATAGTCGCAATTTATTAGCTAAGAAAATAAGCAGATAGTCAACTGTGAAACGCGTCGATTTTGGATTGTTAATGACAAATAAAGCACCAAATATTCAAAAATTAGTATCATTATACCAAGATCAGCCTTCTAATTAATAATATTTTTTTCATAATATGTATTTGATAACCAAACTGTGACCAATACACCGATATTGTAAATATCTTTTAACAAAGTAATTTTAAACATTTTTCCTTGTTTTTCTATATATTATATTGTAGACATGACAGAAGAGAACGCCATGTGTTACGAGGTAAAAAAGTTGTAGCAATATGGGTTGTTTTATTTATTACAAGAAGGGAGTCGGTGTGTGTGTGTGTTTTTTTTTTTAAATAAAAAATAAAGGGAGCGGTAGGTAATTATATGTTTGAAAAAAGGGGCGGTGAATATATTTTTTCCGAAAAGGGGCGGTAGGCCAAAAAAGGTTGTGAATCTATGACATAGCGAATGCTGGGACTGCCCCGAATAACTAAACAAGCACTTGTAATTACGTCATTCCTCAGCCAAGATCAACAGGCTCATGTCGTTCGAAATATACAACCAAATAAAAATGTACCGAACTGTTATTTAATATGTGCAGTGGACTCTGCTTTGAGTAAAAATGAGGCCTACGTTATGTCTCATTCTCTCTTTCATACGATTAAAAGGATCAAAAATTACTATTTTGCAACCAGGTTGGTTTCAACTTTTTGAGTCCGGTCTAGGTTTTATCATGAACTTTGAAGAACACTGAATATGAAGTAAACTTCAAATAAAGTTAGAGAAGGAGACCATTGTCTTTACAGATGAGGGCAAGATGTCACCGATACACCATAACATAGACAAATATATATATATATATATATATTTTAAGACCATTATCAGCATAAAGAAAAAAAAAAATGTGGGAGAGGCTTTAAGAAACCAACTGCTGGTGTGATTAGATACTGAGTAGAAACTCAGCGCACTTTGCAAAGAATTTACATATATAAACGATGGAGAAGAAGATCTGGCGGAAATTGTCACAGGGGCGTTTGTTCAATTGCAATTAAATTTTACAAAATAATAATAAATAAACAAGGGTTTCAAATCGGGATATATTTATTTACAAAGAAATATACGAGGGTATTCCAACAAGGTGTAGTTCTTTAGGGAGTTGCTTTACGATATTACGCAATAGACTAAACAATCGACCATTAAAGTAGATTTCAAACGGATACTCCATATTCCCACCAC
>JARYHS010012519.1:203751091-203813735 GCA_031002005.1 Vandiemenella viatica | reverse complement strand
AGACGGGAAAAGAGAGTGGTGGAAGTGTACTTGATGTATGTTGATGATGATGCTCGGAAGAATTAAGAGAGACAAGGGTAAAAGTAGAGGGTGGGAATTTACACGTAAAGGATTTAAGATAGTAAAAAAATATTAAGAAGGCAGTTAATAAGTGACGTCCAAAATAAATACAGCATTACTAAATATACTCGTACATATCCTAAATCAGTTAACTAACTATTACAAATATTATTACACATTTTATCGTAATTATTCATTATAAACAAACTGAAAGGATCTCTGGTTGAATTGCATAAGTTCTAATGAAAAAAAAAAAAAAAAAAAAAAAAAAAAAAAAACATAAAAAAAATGCACTCTTGGACAAGGAAATTAACTATGCATTTACTAGTGTGGGAAAAATGGTAGTAGTTATGCTAAACCTTTCTACTTAAGTAGCAGATTAAAATTCCATAGAAAGCTGACAGACAATGAAAATATTTCCAAAATCATCTTTAATACCTTTCGAATAATATGGTTACTGTTGGTTATTTTACCTCCACATACTCCGGTTTGCTGATATGTACATGTGCGTAAGGTCCAACCCAGGCTTTGAAGAGAGGCCAATACTGCATTGTAAGAAAATCAAGTACCCGGAATAAGGCTGAAAACAATTGTTTAGCGTCTATAGTAACACAGGGTAGATGGAACTAATTTAAAATTTCTCATTATTCATTGACTGAGAAAGTAGTATTCTTTCGAAATAAGAAAATGACTGTGCTCCAAAATGTTAATTAACAATAAAACGCCATACAGTACTAGCAAAGTAATTAATACTAATCTGAGGGAGTCTATCTCATAAGTTTGTATCTGTCTGAATAGTGTCGTTATTAAGATGTAAGCGGTTTTTGGTAGCATTTTCAAATATTGGCTCCTTATGACTATTGGAAAATCTTGAATAATTAAAGAAAAATATGCAGCCAGTTATAAAAATGAGTGTAAATAATCCCTGATCTCTCCTCACGATTTTACAGCTGTAAAAAAAATCAGAATTTGTAAATATCAAACAAGAAGAATGGATGGTTTGCATAGATATCTATGCAAAAGTAATCCTCAGATCAGAATTTGGACTGACCCAACGTTCATGATGATGCTTTTAAAGGAGTTTCCAAACTATGCATGTTTCCTTTTTTCTTAAAAAATAAAATAAAATAAAAAGCAATATAATTGTATTAATATATAAGAGCTTGTGTACCTCTCAAGGATAGATTAATTATTTGGAGTTGTGCAAATCAGTTTATTTTATCAGTGATACAAATATCTGTATGATAAGCTACTACTGCACTGGATTACAATAGTCAATCGGTATTTACAGAAAAACATTTCTTTTATTTTTCTATACATCCTTCAGTAATAACCGGAGCGGACTAAAACGTCTAAGGGCTAAGACAAGCGTGCCCACAGTCACTACTTCTGTTTAACATATATGTACAAGAAGCTCTTTAGGAGTGGAAACAAAAAACCTAGTGGCCTGGGAATCCCGCTCGGTGATGAAACTCTGTTTACCTTTGCTCTTCGCCGATGATAAGGTCATAGTGATCTCAATATAGGAACATTTACAGTTAAACGCTGCTCATGTTTCAGATACCAAGGTGTTACAATTTCTTCAAATGGCAAATTTATTGAGAATAAGCTCAACAAGATAGGACAGGGGAGATGGGTGATTCGTCAGATAAACTCAATTACAAAAAAGACAGAAGTTGCTATAAATAGCAGTATAATGGAAAGTATCTGTATTTATGATTCAGAAATGTGGGAGATAACAAAACGAAATATAGATTTTTATCTCCTGAAATGGGCTTCTAGATACTTAGCCCGGTTCGAATCCCGTCCGGGCATCCAGATTTGGGTTTTCCATGGTTTCCCAAATCACTCCAGGTAAATGCCGGAATGCTTTCTTCCAAAGGCCATTGCCGAATTCCTTCCCATTCCTTGCCCCCCATCCTTTCCCGTCTCAGAAGACCTCACTGTTAAGAGACGTTAAGCAGTTAATAAAAATAGAGACTTAGCAACTAGAACACGGTAGAACTAATAACATCAGATGAAAATTGACTGTTGAAAGCACCATTATAGACACTGTAGAAGGGAAATGTCTCACATTGTTTGGTCTCCTTCAGTGAATGATGGCCAAAAAAGGTTTTGGAATGGAAGACCACCGACAAACTGGAAGAAAGATGTAGAAGAAGCTATGTTTTTTTTTTTTTTTTTTTTTTTTTTTTTTTTTTTTTTTTTTAACGTTTCTCTAACAGCGAGGTCTTTAGAGACGGAAACTATGTTAACCAGAGGATAAAAATAAAAATCCTACTATTATTTCTTACACAGATTTCATAATGCAATATATTTTTTCTGTTTAATATGTGTATACATGTATGTGTTCTGAAAAGTCTCGATGTCAGAAAGAAACACATTTTTCTTTTATTCATAGGTACAATAAACTAAACGACTGCCTGCATTAAAGAAAAGAGGGCTTTGATGTAGATCACTCAGTTTCTCTTATGTACAATGATACAATTCAGTCGACCAGAGATTCGGCGTTTGTGGTGTAAAGTCCGGTTCAAGACAAGTCAGGCCAAAGATCAAAATCGCTATACACGTAATCCAATGGGAGGAAGCGTTCACAACACACGGTCCGGTTAGGTCAGGGCAAGGAGGTCAACCTGAAGATTAACAACGGCCAAGGCCTGAGCTGACCGCTAGTGTGAACGTACGACATACGCCATCTCCACCAGAAGATGAAGACAGAGTTTCCAATCACCGAATTATCGTGTGAAACACCCTGCTCACTTGGCTAGTCAACCAAGAAGACTATGTTAATTATCAACACCAGGGAGACACTTCGATCTTTTGTTATCTGGATGGTGTTTTCATGTTTTTAGAGCTAATGGTCTGAATTAAAATCTGCGGAAGTAGCTGATTACTTATATGTACCGAGGGACGGAGGAAATAGTTAAATACATTTCGAGACAGGTAATTGTGATCCACGGATCGCACTGTAGTTGATACGTTCACTCCTTTCAGGAAAACTGACAAAAAAATCACACTACTTTTTTAGGATCATGTTTCATTTCTTGACTTCGGCTATTTCTTTAATCTGTCTTCCGAAATTTAAAACTTTAAAATTAACGGAATATGTGAGTCAAACGTATCAAGCGTAAGTAACATATAATTTACTGCAAGCAAATCCACCGAGAATATTAACATCTTTGACAGTTACAAAATTTGTCTCTGGTACGATATATTTTGCAATCCTGACTGAATGCTTTAAAATGTTAATTAAAGCCGCTAATGTGTGATTTTTCTCCCCTAGATGTTATATAGAAGCGTAAATCATTTATTTCTCCAAGAAAGATGCCTACGATAAACTCTAACAGGTGTAAATATTCTGTAATAATATCACCCAAGGAACGTGTGAACAACTTCTGGCTGCTGTTTAAACTACAGCCAGTAGAATAAAATGTTCTATTTATTAAACAAAACATTCATAGTCCTAATTTTGTAGCATCTGTTTGCGGTTGCAGCTTTTATCGCCATAAAGTATGAAATTGTTAAGTGCTACTTAGCACTGACATGGAACCAATGTAGTTAAAAAATAAAATAGGAATTCTATAACATTATGCTACATCGCGTAAATTATAAAACTAAATTCATCGTGCCTTATGCTTTAGCAAAACTTTTCAGGTATCATTATGGTCCAGAATGCATTTAAACCTAACCACAAACTTCTTTTTTTTTTTTTTTTAATTGTATTTACGTCTCTCAACAGCGAGGTCTTTAGAGACGGGAAAGGATGTGGGGCAAGGATGGGGCCAAGGAATGGGAAAGAATTCGGCCATGGCCTTTTGAAGGAAGCATCCCGGCATTTGCCTGGAGTGATTTGGGAAACCATGGAAAACCCAAATCTGGATGCCCGGACGGGGATCGAACCGCCGTCCTCCCGAATGCGAGGCGAGAACGCTACACAAACTTCGTTAATGTGATAGCTTCTGTCACATGGGCATTAATACATTCATTCTATCGCGATCAAACCTTGACTTACATGCGGCTGAAACAATGACATTAGTAATATGGCGTCACTGAAAGCAAAACAAATTAAAAAATAATTCTTGGCTGCGTTCCAAACTAACCACTATCTTTGACAATGATTCCCTTTGAAAATCACATGTCCATTAAAACTTCTCTGTTTGTGATTGAAACTTGGTTTACTGGAACTAGTTATATGCAACTGAAATAATGACATTCATGCCTCTCGAAGTTAATAGTTGGTAATAGAATTAAATCGGTAAAGAATTTCTACATATACCAAAGCACCAGGGGCGTAGTTACAATAGGGCTAGGCACCGCGCTTCACGCCCAGGGGGCCCCTGAGCACAGCTGGGGGGGGGAGGCAAGCGCAACCTAGGGGCCCCCAAGCGCAGCTCAGAGTGCCCACGGGCCTTCAGGGCAAATGGGCGACTTTTTTTTAAGCTCTGAGGGCCTTGTGAAGCTAGATACGCTACTGCTTAGGAGCCCCCAAGCACAGCTCAGGGACCCTCAAGATCAACTCAGGGGGGCCCCTACCAGTAACGTGGCAGAGCTAAAAAAAAAAGGTCGTCCAACTGGCCTGAGGGCCCAAAATAATTTTTTTTGTACCGGGGCCGTTGTTGACCTAGCTACGCCACTCCATAGCACATACGCGCGAAGCAGCGGCCAAATGCTATTAAAAACTATAAAATTTGCACAGTTTTGCGCAAAAAGTACAATTATTGCAGAAAGTTAATTATTTTATATTATTCATGTGGAAAATATTGTGATTCACCGTCCTCTTTTTGTTTGTTAAAGCAGAATCAACTGTTTGGCTAAACTAAATATAAACATTTTAAGCAATAATAAAACATTTTATATGAATCAAAATATGATTTGGTCTGACATGACTGGGAGTGTTAATGATACTGGCGAAATCCTGGTTCGTGAGCTGATCTGAGCTGACCTAATTCTAGTGTGAATCGTCGCTAACACTTGTAAGTATCTGAGTTCTTACACCTCCTGGTAAGGAAGATGACCCTCCATGAGTGGCCGAGAATGGGCACCGCCAGCGGTGGTCCCGGAAGCTTGTTCACCAGTATCCGAGTTCGGTCCTTCCTGGACAGCAAGATGGCGGTGATCGCCAACACGAGAGCTACCACGAGCAGCGTGCTGAGGTCCATGATGGCTTCAGCCGGTACTGCCACCCAGTGGCTAAGCGGTGGCTCTATCGATCGCTATCGGGAAGACGTCACGAATTGCGAGCAGATAACATGTACGGTTTGTATACACTGCGGACTGATTTACAGATTTTCGCCGCATGTTGTTGTGCGATTAGACCTACACTGCAAGGGAGAATTAAAGTCGTAGAGAGGCAGTAATATATGAGAGCGTAAGGGAGAGCCGAGAAAAGTTTCTGAAGGTAAGGTTTTATAGTATACTAGCAGTTACCCGCGACTTGGTACGCGTAGATTTAGAATTTCATTGCTAGAATTGGATATACAAAGCTGAAAATTGCCTAAGATATGTCCCAAACAACAGTGAGTCGGCATAATATGACGGCAACTCCATCGATGTACCATTCTACCGTCGAACATATCTCATGACTAAAACTGTTATTAGTATCGGAAAAAGTAAAGATTTGCCAGAACATGGCATCCTTACTACAAAATCCTAGGCATGGCCCAAACTATGAAAAACAATTCATGAATTTTTTTCTCCCAGTGGGGTTTAAGAAGCAAGCACGTTACCATTACGCTACGCTACCACTGATTTCTATCGTTATGCATTACAAAGACCTACAGATATTATGCGTTTGTCTTTCACAGTTCAGAGAGTTTTCACAATTTAATGACAATATGTTCTTATCTATACAGAATATAGTATCCCACGTCCATCCTAATGTCAAATAGCATTTCCTTGTAAAATTTCATCATGATCGGAGTAGCCGTTTAGCCCAAGAAACGTAACAAACAGACAGACAGACAGACAGAGTTACTACTGCTCTGTTGAGAAATGGCACCACTATGCTGTCGCATGAGAGGTAACACATGAGGACGCAGGATGTCCGTGACGTACTGTTGTGCAGCCAGAGTTCTCTCAGTCACAACCAGCTGTGACCTGAAGTTCAACCAATGGCTCCAACACCACGATGCCAGGAATAGCACCACTGTTCCTCCCAAAACATTGGAAGAATGGGATCTCTTCCCCGGTCACCATCATACTCGCCGACGATGGTCATCCTAGGTACTGCAGAACCACGATTCAATGGACTGCTGGTGAGTGGCGTCGCATTGTGTTAGAATGGCTTTGTCGGCGACCTGGGCAGAGGTCCCATTCTTCCAATGCTTTGGAGAGGTACGTCAGTGAATATATTGATGGCATTGCTAAAGATTCTTTCCGAAAGCTAACAGTTAACAGAAACACACCACTTCTTATAGTACAGCTAAAGCACATACCTCGGTGGTCCCCATTAACTACCTCCATTAAGCTGTTTGAAGGACAAACAATTTTACAACAATACAATAGCCTGAATGATGATGAAGATTAACTTTTTATCATGCCGATCATCATTTCACTTTTGTAATTTTTCATATCTGCAATCCCCTTGCAGACATTTAAATAAAAACATTTAAATCAAATGGATCATGTTTGTACTTGTAACCACACAAATAATTGCTTATATGTGTTTTAATATTTATGAATAATGTACACAAAGCTTTAATCCAAACAATTTATTTGACAGTAAAAAGAAACATTTTTTGGAACTTCGCTCTTCCCTCCCTCCTTGACGTATGGATATTTTTGATTAAAATTCACGTCACAAACGTGTCTTAACATAGGGTATCAAACATAAATTAACCTGATCATTTGTAATGGTTTTGGAAGCAATAACAGCATTTTGTGTTTTCCCATAATTTAACTTTCGGTCGATGCGTATCTTTTACCACTCAGGTATTGTATTCGTATCGCGACACTTTTTCCAGTGGGTGAGACTCCAATGCGTCCAGGTACTCACCAGGTCTGTCTGCTCGCCAGGAGCCAGCGACAGTAACTGCAGCGCAAGGAACCAAATACCCCGCCCGCTACTCAAGCAAAGTAGAGTTTTCATTAAGCTACCCATCTCATAATGTCATCGTTCATCATTAAATACTATAAATTTTATACGTCAACTAAAAAAGCACCAATTTGTTCAATAAGTACAATTAAATGTCACTTTAGATATTAATTTTAAGAACCTTCACTATAACTCAATTAAATATTAACATATTTATAAATTTATCAGAATGAATATAAATTAAAATATGTTAGTTCCATTACATATTCCGTAAGTTTCAGTCTCTTCTAGTGATTGCTAATAATAAAATAGTAGTTTGCTTGTATAGGCAGAACATTTTTTGAAGTAGCCCTTAAAAAGTTCATATATTTTTTGAAAATTGTAATTGCAATACTGACGAAAAGAAGGAAACGAAATGCTTCAACTTCATTCCTGCGCATTTTATATCTGATATTGGTAAACAAGATCTATGTTAACAAGGAATAAAATATTTTATCTAGTTGAAACTAATTAAAAGATGTAAATAAATTGGTTTTAACTGTATATTGTTGTATATCTTAAGGAATTATTTTTGATTATAATTTTTTATTTGACTGATTGACTCATTTATATTCAGAGAAATCACTGGCTACAATACCTATTATGGTTTCGTTGAGAGAAGATAAATTTAAATAAAACAAAATAAATATTTAGTAATTGATTAGTTGTTGATTTTTTAACTGTTCATGTTTAGTAAACTAATCAACGAATTATTATTGATAAATTAATCACTAGTGCTCTTTTACAAATAACATCATTTCGAAGAAAATATGTAGATAGCGCAGCAATGAATATTTGAAGTATGCTATTAGCCAGTGCCTTCTCGCCCACAGCAATGTATATCGTTGCGCCTGCTGTGCCAAGCCAACACATTTAATGAGATGAGGACGTAACCTTCAGGCCTACGATAATGTCTGACAAAAGTTCATTCTGATAAGAAAGATAAGAATTTATCTAATTTTCAAGCACTTAAAGAAACCGTTATGAGAGGGCGGATAGCGAAGAAAATTGTTTCCAATGACATTTCCCCATGATGAAACTCGATTGAGTGTTACTTACGACGTTCTACACATAAATGACTGGAAAATCGGGAAAATTGCACTCTATTTCCGAAGAACTAATTCTACCAGCTATAAACGAAAAAATAAGTACATGTTACGCAAGCCAGCTACTGATGTCACGAAGAATAATTCTTTGAACAGTAATTCATTCCAAAGTGGAACACATAAAAAAGCCTCAACATGTTGAAGGATCATTATGTAAGTGTTGAAAACCTTTGGTTCTATACAACCTGAACTATTCTGTACACTGTCTGCGAACGAAGACTTACTTTTAACATACTTGCATTTCTTAAAAAAGGAAAAAACATTCCAGGAACACTTCATTAGTGACATGAATCATAGAATGTAGGTCACAGTGTCAATTTGGTTTTTGATCCGGTTGCTTTGGAATGATGGAGATAAACTGAACCTTCGAAACGTCCCAGGGCTATTACTTTTGACGTGGTTGGATGCTCCGGAACGTTTTATGGTTGCGTTCACAACTGGACACGGAGCCCTATTGAAGACGCCCGTGATCTGTAATTCTGTCACAGGCCTCTAGTATATTACATGTTTCATCCAGCCAAAATTGAATGTAGCATTTAAAATTTTGTAAAATTACACTGTAGGAGGCTTACATAGAAACTAAAGAGGGGAGGTAAAAAATAAACAGCTCGTCAGTAAAACATTGATATATTCTTTCGTTTTCTTTTCACTGCAAGCTGAAGGCACTAGTAACCGTCAAGGTTGTCAATTTTGATTCATTTTTGCTACGGAACTTAAAATGTGTCCCCAATATCGACTATAACCCACATTCAAACCAAAAATACTAAAAACAATTATATCCAATATGATTCACAAACCGAACGTGGTGGATGAGTGGTTAACGTACTCGCTTCTCATTCGGAAGGACGCCGTTTCGAATCCCCGTCCGGGCATCCAGATTTGGGTTTTCCATGGTTTCCCCAAATCACTCCAGGCGAATGCCGGGATGCTTCCTTCAAAAAGGCCATGGCCGATTTCCTTGCCGTTCCTTGTCTCCAGTCCCATCCCGCCTCTAATGACCTTAGCCGTCGACGAGGCGTAAAACCATAAATAACAAAAGTGCTTTACAAGTTCTGAGAGAAAGGGTGGTGTGTTAGAACCATTGCTGTTCATCATAGTAATGATTAATTGTGTTGATGGATTACAGTAAGAATTTAGATTGTTTGGAGATAACATAATGGTATAAAACATGATAAAACCGAGAGAAGACTGTGAACGACTACAGGACAGAATATATAACTGGGTAGATCAACATGGAATGAAGATAAATGCCAAGAAGAGTCAGTTTATTAGGGACAAAGATAAAAAACAAAATGTTGTTTATGAGTATAGGGTAGGTATAGAATTGGGCGCTGGTATATTGGGAATGGGTCAGGTTAAGGTTACATTGTCCTTCATCTACTCGAGATGGTGATAAGGAATTGGGTTACAAAACTTTGGTCAGACCGCAGCTTGGACATGGAAGTGTAGTTTAGGATCCACATTTTGGGTATCAAGTACAGGAGTTGGAGGGTATGTAAAGAGGAGTAACCAGATTTGTTTGTGGAACTTACCACAGGATCCAGTCAGTAATTGATACATTAAAGCATTTGGATTCGGAGTCATTAGAAGACAGGAAGAGGGTGAAGATAATGCTGCAAGTGTACAAGGCGTCTGTTTTTGTTTTTGGTTTGCACATTGGTTGGAGAATTAGATTTCAAGCACAAGGAAGTGGGATAAGTTTCTTTTGCGAATAAGGGTGTCAGGGATTGTAATAAATTGCCAAGGGAAGTAATAAATAATTTACCTAAAATGATGAAGGTCTTGAGATTAACATTCGTAAATGTCAGAAGTATATGATTGGAGGAATTTAACAGTCAAAATATATAAGATAATAAAAAAATAGGTAAGAGGTAAGTAGATGACTAGAGAAATTGCCACCGGAGCATGCACTTCGTCGCAACTGAATTAAATTGAAGTTCGAAATTAGCAAAAGTTTTTAATTTCAAGCTTATTTTGGGTCTTAAGTACATTTACGAGTGAGAAAGATGCAAGATTAACAAAAACAAACGAACAGAAATTTGAAAATTCTTTAATGAGTGATGGAGGCTTTACACAGGGGCTAAAGCAGAGCACATGTTGGATAGTTTCATCACAAAGCCCACTGTAACTTAGAGTCTCAGGTTACAGAAAGAATACGAGATCAGGAAACAGTTCTGTTGCATATTAGAAAAATGAGTGAATCAGTGAGATAAATTGAAGGTGTTTATAGACACAGTGGTATTTCATAACTGAAGACAGGTTTCAGGTAAGGGTTCAGTATGTGGAAGAAGAGAATAAGTACAATGAAGAAAAGGTGGGAACACCAGAAATGGCGACAGTGTTTTGTGATAGTCGAAATATCGTGTGATAACACTTCCTTAACTCGCCTAGTAACCCGAGAGCATTTCATAAATTCTCAATGCCCAGAGAAACTTCGTTCTTATGTAGGTGGGAACAGTTTAAGGTGATATTAAGAATGTCGGGCGTTTACAGCGAAACATAAAATAAAGATTACTACCGAACTTATATTCCATACTGATGACAGGAATAGACTAAAACGCTGAGTGAGAAGAGAGCAAGACAGAGTTAAGAGACATCAAGGCTTAGTGAACATTTGAAACAGATAAAAAAATTAATTAATAACAACAAAGTTTATGAGGAATCTTATGGGTAGGAAGAGCAACTAAATGATGAATCTAAAAAAAAATATTGCTATGTTAGAAAAGTAAGGGGAAGGAAGTGAATTAAGACAATTGTTGTTGAGGATGGATAAGAAGTTAACGAAGTTATGAAAGAAGAAATAATATTAGGTAACTGTTTTAATGAGATAATGGGGATAAGTAGAAATGAGCAGTCTGCAAAAACTGGAATTCATCTTGAAGATATTATCAGGGAACTGAAAAAGCTGAAAAGCGTAAAGGGCCAGGTATGGATAATATTAGTAAAAATATACTGAAGTTAAAGAAATGAAATAAACTTTTCTCGGTTTTTCTGCCGGATAATATTTTTATTTAATTCGTCGTACAACGTTTCGGCAGCAACCTCCGCTGCCTTCATCAGGTACTGCGTCATATCGAAGTTTAGACAGTAACTTAGATCGAGTTTGGAAACTTGCTACCTTTCGGAGTACTGGAGAAGTGTGATAGTACCGGCTGTTTAAAAAATGACCGGTATATTTGAAAAATCAATAAAAACTAAGCGGGCAGTGATAGAAATACACCGTTTGTTGCAATATGCTTGGGTCAACAGTAAATTTTCAGGAATTCAAACTTTCGAAATTAGTTACAATTTTCAACAACAGATGGCGCTGCAGTCTGGAAAAATCTAAAATACGATATTTTCCACAGCAAACTTGCAATCTGTGAGCAACACACGCTTACAGCAGAAAGGCGACTTACAGAATGGCGAACTCACAGACTCGTTTACGTCTAAATCTTTCAAAACCCTGGCAGCACCATCTGTTGTTGAAAATTGTAATTAATCTCGAAAGTTTGTCTGCCTGAAAATTTACTGTTGTCCGAAGCATATTGCAACAAACGGTGTATTTCTATCGCTGCCCGTTTAGTTTTCATTGATTTTTCAAATATACCGGTCATTTTTTAAACACCCGGTAGTATCGGTTCATAAATGAGGGGAGGCAAATAAGATTGAAAATTATAGACCAATTATTTTGACGTCAGTGTTAGGTAAGTTGATTGAGAGATTGATATGCAACCACATCAGAACAAAAGCCAGGAAATGAAGTGGTTTGCGTGTGAATCTCGGCTAATGGGCTAGGTGTAAATTATTTCAGATGGATTGCCAAGCTGGTAGGGTAGCTCCAGATCTCTCTACGGAATAAAATGATGGGTTAAGGGAAAAACTAATGGAATGGATGAAAAAGTGACTTGCAGTTTAAATGAAGTTAGTTAGAAAAGAGTTAGTACAGAAAATCCAGCATCAAAAGGGGTGGTAGTGAAAACAGCAATGACACAATGTTAATCATTATTCATTGTTGTTCGTTATTCATTGTGTTGATGGTTTACAATCAGAAATTAGGTTGTATTTCGTGTATTATTGATGGCTTTGTTAGAGTTAACGCAAAATGCGGTAGTATAGTTTACACTACAAAGTTTTGTATAGAAAAAATTCTGTGGTAGACAAATTAATTTTCTAAATATAAAAGATGTTTTCACTAAAACATTTCTGTCTCCCTGTACCATTCTTTAATGAGCAATCATTGATCTTGAAATGTTAGCACAGTATTAATAAGAATCATTAATGTATGTCATTAATACAAGGGATGATCAAATGAAAAGGTACGAAACGACACGGTGGGTACAAATGTAAACTTTATTCAAAATATACACCATAGGCCTGAGCACAACGATCCCGCTGATGAACAAGCCGCAGTATTTAATTTAATATTTAATTTAATTTAATTGCAATTCCTTGTTCCCAGAATTCCTGTGGCCGTGACGAGACCCAGTCCTTCACTACATCGTCCGAGTTGAAGCGCTTCCCTTTCAGGTGTTTCTTCAGTGGACCAAACACATGGAAATCGCAGGGCGACATGTCCGGACTGTAGGGCGGATGGTCCAACGTCTCCCACTTGAACTTGGCCAGTTCCATGTGTGTGACTCTGGAGACGTGTGGACGCACGTTATCATGGAGCAGAACCACACCCTCCGTGAGCAGCCCCGGTCTTTTGTTCTTGATGGATCTGCGTAGGCGTCGGAGTGTCTCACAGTACACATCCCCCACCTATACGCCATCCTGTCCTCATACGGACTGCCGCATCATTTGGACGCCGCTTTTGATAAGAGCCTCTGCTCTCTACTGCGCATGCGGGCGCCCGCGCATGCTCCGATCCCAGTCAGAGATTCCAATCGCATCCCGAGATGTCTCGGTACGTTCTCCCATGGCGGAATATGCAAATATTTAACTGTTACGTTTTTAAGTCGTTTCGTGCATTTTCATTTGATCACCCCTTGTAAGTTAAGAATCAATGAAATAGCCACAGACGTATCAGACGGTGGTAATCAGATATCATATAGGTAATTAACTTTGGATCCATCTTTGCCTGTCGGCGAAATTAAACAGGATATCGTGTTTGGAGATTTGTTGTATTGGTTAACATTACGAGATGAGGGATACAGCGCAATGGAAAATTTTGAAAACTGAAATAAGGCTTTGAGCTACACCTCGTAGCAAACACAGTGTAACTGCAAAGAAGGAGAGACAGTTTGCACGAGGCAAGCATGGCTACTAATTACATTGTGTCACTCTTTGCGTCTACAGTAGTACAGGATGATAACAGCCACATTGCATCTCCACGACACAGCGGTCGATCTCACTGCCCTCTCCAAAACATAAAGACAAACCCCCTTGTTTCACTTCCGAGGTTGAGGATACCCTCAAATCCGTACCATCAGTTGGAGGTTTCCAGATTTCCTTCCAACCTAAATTTAGTCGTCAATTCTACTGATGGTGCTACCCGAAAAAAAAAAAAAACCATTTCCATGACTTGTTGCTGTCTTTAGCCCCCAGAAGCCAACAGTAATGTTTTCCTACAAAATATTGTATAACCGTGAATTGATGTGTTAAGATTCAATGCACAAGGTTCAAGAACCTCCTCAATAACATCCTTTACGAGAAAGAATAGGTACATCAAAGAAGAGATGGGAATAATCAGTGAGGTAGGAATAACTCAATAAGCATACTCCTTATATGAGAAGATATGGAACGAGAAAAAACTACCAAAAACTCCCCATGTAATCAAGAATTCTCACTAAGTGTTAGTTATATGTTGCTGAGCAGCTCAATGAGATAACATCATGAAATTATTGCACAGGATGTTCGTGTCTAGTTGTGATGGTTGGACTGCTACATTATCAATTAAAAGAACGGTAAAATAAATGACAGCATATATTTACATATTTTTTTTAAAAAAAACTTAATACAGCAACTGCTTTTCTCTAAGACCTATCTGTCCTATGAAATCGGAGCAACGAAAGTGAAGATGAGAGATACATCTTTCTTGGTCCATAATTAAGCACGTGCTGCACGTATAGTAACTCATCTTTTTCTGTATTGATAGTTCGTTGGTTTCGATACGGTGACAAATCCTTCTTATGCACAGGCGTGGCAGGTTGGCAAGTGTTTCTTGGACAAGTCGGAGACTGTTGCACCAACACCAGCGTCCTCCTCCTCTCGATGTTAGCTGGTCTGTTGCGAGGGCGATCACCGAGGGGTTAGTTGTACAACCACACCATTCAGAGGCCGCAGAACCAACTCGCCCACCAGGTCCAGATCTTCTCTCTTCATCTGAGATTTCACCCGGAAGTTCCTCACGATAGACGACAGAACAGCTTTCTCCTCCAGAGTTGCGAACTTTTGACCTGCACAACGAAAATCGTAATAATGAAACAAAGGAAGACACACACTAAATTAACATAAGATGTTAATATGCACTGCACTTCTGCGTGCAGCTTGCTATTATTTGGGATTTCCCGTATTTCTGAGATCTTTTCTCATATATTTCAACGCCAAAAATATTAATAATGAATCGAAGGAAGAAACAAACTAAATTTAGATAAGATTTAAATATACACTGCAATTCTGCATGAAGCTCGCTATTTTTTGCGATTAACTTATTTTTCTGCGTTTCTGAGATATTTTATCTTATATTTCAGCGTCAAAAATTGTAATAATAAGGCAAAGGAAGAGAAAAACTCGATTATCATAAGATTTTAAAATACTCTGAACTTCTGTTAGCAGCTTGCTATCATTTGCCATCAAATTTGTTTTTCTGCGTTTCTGAGATCTTTTCTCATATAATTCAGCGTCAAAAATGGTAATAATGAAGTAAGGGAAGACACAAACTAAATAAACTTCTTCGTGCAACTTGCCATTATTTACGTTTATCTTTTTTCTGCGTTTCTGAGACCTTTTCTAATATATTTCAACAGTAAAGTACGTAATACAAAATACCCAAACTTTCTTCTGTGTGCCATTGTTCATGAACTGAGAATGGATCCTTCGGGGTTTTAGGTTCATTTTTACAGTGGTGCGAGAAATAATTAGTTCTTAGTCAATTGTAATTTACTACTATTTGCGATTATCTGATTTTATTTCTAAGGTCTGTTTTCATACAGGCTATGTCAATGTTAAATTATGAAAAGTACTTAGTACAAAATGCCCAAACTTTCATCTGGGAACCGTCACACATGATCTAAGAAAGGATTCGATGTATGTCAATGGGTTTTTGGGATCATTTTTACAGTGGTACGATAAATGTTATTTTCATTTGAGCATCGTGTTCAAAGTTGCCACTTCATTTCAGGCGTAACTGTGTGGTATACTTTTATTTTGTAGGTAAGTCGGATATTAAGATAAATTAACAAGAGAAATGATTATTAATTTTCCAAAAACACTGAGAAGATTTAAAATAAAAATTCGCAAAGGAGAATAGTAGGTGGAGATATCGCACTCAAAGAATATAATATATATTTTTAAAAAAAGATCATGAAGTGGGTAAATAGGTGTGTTGGACGAATTGACACCGGGTGGTATGCTCCATCGCAGTTAAATTAAATAAATAAAATATATTAAGATACCAACCTTCACAGATTCAAACTGTTTCAAAGTTATTATGTTGATGTGTCTAACAAAGGGACTAAGCAGTGTGTTTGCTCACCTATGCAGTTCCTGGGTCCGCCACTGAAGGGCACGTGGGCGTAGGGATGTCTGCCCTGCGCCCTGTCGGGCAGGAACCTGTCGGGGTCGAAGCGCTCGGGGTCTGTCCAGTGGTCGGGGTCCCTGTGGATGTGGTAGATGTGCAGGACCGCAATAGTGCCCGCCGGGATAGTATACCCACCTGCAACACTTCACTACTAGATTATCAAGCTCACGGCCAGTGGTGACCGCGTAGCACTAAACACAGATGGAACAAGCTTTTTTCATGCCATTACCCATCGTGCAACTTCTGATCTGAGACAAGATGATACTATCTGAAGTTTTCAGGTAAATCCTTCGAGTGAATAAATCTGTCTGCTAATGTCTTTGTGAAAGCTATTCTACCGTACAGTGAACAGAGAACAATCAGCTGCGCAGAATACAGTTAGTGTTAATAATACTACAGGTAGAATGATTTCACTCGAATAATCCAAAACGTAAATGTTACAATTTAAATATTTGCACTTGAACCAAATAATGCAAGCTTTTTAGTTAATGTTTCCATCACGTATGAATAAATGTAGCCATCTTAGTAGTTTACGTTTCCTTGGGGGGATGTACCCGATTTGGGTTGAAAAAAAATCGATTTTTCAAAAATATTATTTTCAGAATCTACAGGCTTTAATTTATGTTGTGTGTGAAGTTCATTGTGATAGCAGTATTAGAAATGCCTTGATCTCTGCTCTGGTGAAATTGAGGTAAAATTACATGTTGAAACATGAGAAGAAAATCTTTGAACCGCATTTTCTCCGTTTCACATTTTTTGCTCTATTAGAACCTTTTTCTCAAAAACTATGTCAGCTAATGCTATGAAATTTTCAGAGGTTGTTCCAGACGTGTTGCTGTCTCTATGGAACTAAAAAATACAGCATCCTCTGATTATGTTTTGAATTATAAGGTTATATGTGGTAGGAAAACCCTGATTTTTGAATGTACAAAATTAAAAACTGCGTAAATAATAAAAGTTTTAAAGTAAATTAATGATTCTAGTTCAGTGGCCTTATAACCTTATTAGAATACATAAAAATTTTCGCATTCATTGCTTGATTAGAATTTGAGTTATAGTTCTTTTAAAAAAAGATAATGTCAAAAAAGTAAAAATTCAAATTTGTGGAAAAATATTATATCTGCAACCTTTACTATATTTTAAAACTAAACTGCAACTCCTTTTCTTTAAACATACAAAATTTGAGACCTGTACATTAATAATTGTGGCTATAATAATTTTTTAAAAAAATATTTATATTTCTGGGTACATCCCCCTTAAAGTGATTTTCTTATTGGAGGAGGTTTTAGTGTAGTTGAGTGATTCATCTGAACATACAACTTAAACAAACAGATTCCTCAAATAACAAATAATTGTATTTACTAGTAAATAAAAATCAGTAATAACAAATACCAGCGGAATTAATACGGCTTATTAATAGCTTAGGTTTGCAATCATATGAAACAAATAATTGAAATTTGAAAATGAACAATGTTTGTAGTATATGACTAAGAATACCATTCAAATTGACAATGTAACACTTCTCAGCCATTTAATCTTCTAGTATGCTATGTATCAGCTAATAGATAAATTGATGTTGACAATAGATAAATACATCCCTGCAAAAACGTTTTGGATATATTGAAAGAGACAGAATAGTTTGATACTTTCGATTAATTCGTTACCAGAGGGAAACCTGAGAGCAAAACAAATATTATAATAAATCAATCAGGTAAATAGTGTGTGATGGCTGTTTGATGATATCGATATTTGATAAAATGAAGCAGAACGATACATCAACACAACTCATATACTTGTGTAAACATGACAGTGTATTTAATGGAAGGTGAGGTTTGATAAATAAGATTAATGATGGTTAATAATAGTTAAAGGTTAAAATAGTAAATTTAATGGCTGACATTAAAAGTTCATATATTTGCAGTTTCATCTTAAACCCTTACTCCAAATTGAATGGATTGCCTGGCATAAATGTAAAGATTTTATTCGCTACTAACATTTGGTTGGTTCAGTTTTATAGCTCTTCTAAAGAGTTTTCCAGTTTTTCGTTGATTAGATTGGATTAGATACGTTGACTTTGATCTTATGTGAAATCAGTTTCGGTGATATGGAACAGTACATACAATTATTAACAAAGCAACAATATTACCAAGTACTAAAACCGGTTGTTATTTAAAACTCATTGGTATAATTGGTTTCCATTGTTAACTGCAAGTGTATATCATCCCATGTTAATTACTATTTATGAATTCGGTTTCCAGATTTGCTGCATTTGTAAACACACACAAAAGAACTATACACGATGTTGGTGGTTGCGAAAAAATGTTTCTCCTACCCCTTCCATACACTAAACATACGGTATTTTTTGTCATCCTGACTTACCAAATTCCAAGAAGAAGATTCTTTCACAAAGTAAAATGGCTTGCGAGGATGTTAACGTAAAACCACTAAATAGTATTATATATTCCTAGAGTTCTGAAAAATTTAAAACGGTGAACTTATACAATCATGAAGAACCTTGGAGTCATGCGATATCAAGAGGTGAAATTGATAGAGCAAATTATCGTATCAGATTTTTAATTACGTCATCTTTATGATTTACTTTCTTCTAAGTCAGAAAATACTAAAACTTGATTTTTGTTGGAATTGTTTATAGTGAACAGAAAGTAAATTTACGAAAAAAAGCCCCAGCGTTCTCCTAAACTAATTTCGAAAAATCCTGCAAAGACAAAATTTGAATGGCTGGTTCGAGAATCAAACCAAGATAGACACTGCGGAAATAATTAATAATTTTTTCAAAACTACTTGTGTGCAAAGGAATACAAATTGACATGTTTTGATCCGTACTTCTTACATATCAACAAAAACAAATTTCGACAAATTACTTCAAATAAATGTATATGTTTTCTTAGAGAATTTTTCCTTTTCCAATAGTAAAATGTGTTGTTAAAGTGTTTTCTTTTCCTGTCTAAATCTGAATGACATGTTTCCGATATTGTATCGTGGATTCAGTCTCTCCATATAACTTAGGACTCACCTAAGTCAGTTTCCTTGAGCAGCTTGCGTGCGATGAAGGGCACGCTAGGATACAGCCTGAGGGCTTCCTTGATGACCATCTCGAGGTACTTCATCTCCTGCAAGTCCTGCATCGTCGGAACCCTGTCGGACCCTTGGAATATGCTCTGCATCTCCTCGTACACTTTCTCCTGTAGTGGATTAAAGTAATATGTATTTCAATTAATCCAGTGCCTTTACTCACTTCTGAGAATCTTATGTATCTAATGATAGTTAATGGTGCATAGCTTTCGCCGAAAAATATTTGTGTATTTTACCTGAACTTCGGGATGATGTCCAAGTAAAAGCAACGCCCAAGACATTCCAACAGCAGTCGTGTCGTGGCCCTAAAGAACATGACTTTCATTATTTTAAAAACGAATTTACATTTGTCAGAATTTATTACTATTACTTATGACGTAGGAAAGCAGTAAATCAATAAAGTGGTAATCTAGTCTGGAAGTTAGCACAAGATACATAATGCTTATCTTCTGTAATTGTTATCTTTAGAACTATTTTTAGGAACAAATCACAACTGACTAAGATTTATTTTTGTGCAAGCACCTTCATCATAATTGTATTCGGGAGGACGCGGCTTTGAATCCCCGTCCGGTCATCCAAATTTGGATTTAAATGGTTTCCCCAAATCATTTCGGGCGAATGCCGTGATGATTCCTTTAAAAGGCTGTGCCCGGATTCCTTCCTATTCCAACCCTCCTGTCCCAGAAAAAAATAAAAAAAAAATTCGTCATAACCCAGGCACGAATTACGTATACTCATCAGTTATTAACAGCTTCACCCACCTGCCAACCTCCCATTTTATGGTAACTCCAACTTGGATTATTTTTTTTTTATCGGTTATCAAGAACATAATAACTACCATCTTTTCCAACCTTTACAACCCCTATATTTGATTTCCAGAATATGGACCTCCTACCATCCCACAGTCCTCATGTAAGGTCAGAACAGTGAAATCACTAAACATTTCATATTCTACATGTATATTGCATTTTAAAAATAAAGTATCCTTCCATATCGCACAAGTTTTAATTAATTTAAGATTTAATGCATATATTGTGTTGATCGATCCCAAAAATTACAGCTGCAATTCTCCAGAGTATATACTTTGAGAATGCATCAGTTTGTTAGAATGAAAAGATTTCTAATTCATCTGTATTCTGTTATTTTCAGTGATAGTAACGCCCAGTATAATTTATGTTACTTGCGACAAAATAAATAACAACAGAAAAATTTGTTCACTTTGAGGCAGTACAATATGGTTTTATTAGCAGAAAGTGAACTAAATAAAAATAAAAATGCTAAAATATCTAAATGAAACTTGTGACAAGTATAGAATGAGAATCGGTACAGGAAAATTAAAGAGTATGATGACTGTTAAATATTAAGATAAGACGAGTTAACGTCAGCCAAGAGCATTCAAATACTATCACTGAGGACCTAAGGTGCCACTGAGAGGTGAAAGTCGTTTTGCTGTTGTGTAGGAAGCGTTCAGTAGGACCAGTAAATTATTAACCGCAAAAATAGATAAAGCACAGAGAAAAAGACGATTTTCGAATGGAGTGTAGCACTTTATCGGGCAGAAACGTGACCGCTAAGTCGAGCGGTTGGGGGGGGGGGGAGAATAGAAGATGTTGATTTTTTTTTTTAACTGCTTAATGTCTCTCAACAGTGAGGTCTTTAGAGATGGGAAAGGATGGGGGGCAAGGGATGGGAAGGAATGTGGCCATGGCCTTTTGAAGGAAGCATCCCGGCATTTGCCTGGAGTGATTTGGGAAACCATGGAAAACCCAAATCTGGATGCCCGGACGGGAATTCGAACCGGCGTCCTTCCGAATGCGAGGCCAGAACGCTAACCATTACACCACCACGCTCAGTAGAAGTATTTGTAATGTGTATGTGGAGGAGAATGGAGAAGATAGGCTGAATGGAAAACGTAGGTAATGTAGAAATTATGGAAAAGGTTGCATGTCATAAGAGAAAGAAAGAAGAACTGGACGGGACACACGTGGAAAGGGGAGTGATTTACTTGGAAGAACTAGGAGACATCAAGGAAAACGGAAGGCACGTGGCCCTGAAGATGAGGGTAGTAGATAGGAGAGGTATTAAGTAAAAACCTGCCTTAAGGAAGAGCATTAGTGATGATGATAATGAGGCAATTGCATGGTGATGTTAACGTCAAGTCATCATCATGAAATTATTGAACCGTCAGTCTTGTAAAATGATTAACATGGTCACTACTCACTATACCTTAGTACAAGATGTCCTAAATTCCAGCTTTCTGTGAAAATGTATTCTGTTTCAGAAAATTTTACAGGTAAGCAACATGCTGGATTAATTAATCGTGAATGTTACATCCATCAGGTCAATGTAGGTTGTAGCACCATGCAGACCACGAGCAGGGATTATCGTAATTTAGTAACATCCAAACAAACCAACAAATTCAAGATGAAAAAACTTCCCTGTATCTGAATTCGGAACTTACTCCACAACCACTGTTCGAGATGTTTAGATGTGTCATGTGGGAGACCCACATACAATTAAGAGCCAAAAGTCAAGGGTTTCGTCTCAACCCAACGACTACTTGTTAAGTCAATGCCAAGTCTGGTTGCCGCACTTCCCCGATACTACGTTAGGAAGTATCAAATGACTTTTGACACTTCGGTGCACTTAGTTAGCGGCTGTAAAACCCTAAATTTCGCCAAACCAGCAATCTCACCTCAAACATAAAAGTGTCCACTTCTTCTCGGATTTCGACGTCACTGAGCTTCGTTCCTCCATCGGAAGCTTCTAGGAGTAAGTCGAGGAATGCCATACGCTTCTTCCGTCCTATGGCAGAATTCAGGATGCTTTAATATGGGTGCTCCATAGGGAATGACGTTGTGAAACAGGGAATATTTTCTCAATTGTACGAGAATAAGAAAAATATTTACAGTACCTATGTCTAGATCGTCTTGTTCCAAATTCTTGGTGGGCTCATCATTTCTCTTTCGCAACGCTTTCCTTTCACGTATCACCTGCAAGCAGAGAAACAGCTTAAAAAGTCTACCCAAATAACTTAGAGTAACTATCACAATATACACAATTTTTTTTTTTTTTTTGTAACAGTAAAACGTCCCTTTTTAACAACGTGGTCTTTAGAGACGGGAAAGGATGGGGGCAAGGAATGGGAGGGAATTCGGCCATGGCCTTTTGAAGGAAGCATCCCGGCATTCGCCTGGAGTGATTTGGGGAAACCATGGAAAACCCAAATCTGGATGCCCGGACGGGGATTCGAACCGCCGTCCTCCCGAATGCGAGGCCAGAACGCTATCCGTTACACCACCACGCTCGGTATATACAAAATCAATAAATGCTAATATCGCAGGACAATGCAATGGATATAAAGACTAGTTGTTTAATCTGTTATTAGGGGGTGTCAATATTGTTTCAACCTAGTCTTTCGATGACATATTGCAGCTATCTTCAGGGTAATACTATCTTCTTGTATCTCGATCACGAAGCGTGAACTTTCTTAAAAACCATAGTCGTTCCAAACGCCTGCTTTTTCTTTTTTTCTTTTCCTATCACTGCTGGTATTACATATCAACCAAATTGTTTTCATGCTCTTCCTCCGAGCCCTCAGCACTGCATTAAAAACTTTTCTTTTGATTACCCCCTCCGATTTAACTATGTCTCTTACTCTTGTCAGTATGAATCGAAATTCTCCAACCCCACCATCAACACAAAGGTGAACCAGTACCGCATTAGTCACGTAGCAGGAGTTAAGGCCGCCACACACGAGCAGTCCATCTGGCGCCAGGCCATTTCGCACCATTCCATTTAGACTCGGTCCAAACCAGGGGGTCACACACGACAGAGCCGCGCCAAGCCAGTGCGTACCTACAAATTTCGCCAGTCCGGCTCTGGCATTTTAAGGGTCACCTATTCGACTCCGCCCTGGGGCTTGTTTGGTTTTATTTTAGTGTTTTTTTTTGTCTTCGAAAATGTGTCCCAAAATTACATGAAAGAAGCCAAATACTATATTTAGTACAATATAAACAGGAGCTGGCTAAATGATCGTACAGACCGAAGGCCTTTTTTTCGCTAGGTTATGGAAAGTTTTTAAAAAAATCAGCAGTCATTTAAAACTATTTTTTTCACTTTTAATTTTATTTTACAGGGAAAAAATTAAATGCTTCTTAAATGAATTCTTAAAAACAATTGTCATAAACGAAGAAAATTAGTAAGAACGTATAAAATACAAAATGCGGTGGTGTAAGTCAATTTTCCTTGCTTTATGGAAATTAACATAATGCAAAAGATATTGTAATAAATTCTGGAACATATATGTTGTAATATATTCATTTTAGTGATGTCACCTGGAATCAAATTTAACACCAAGGTTATAATTGAATAAAGTCTATAAAATGGTTACATTTTACTGCTGACAAAAATGACTGAAACTAGTGTTTATTAAAAACCGAACAAACATACTACTGTGTATGACTTACACCGGTGTATTTATAACCAAAACTGATATATAGTGAGATTGCGTAATGTATCTTGAATTGTAAGAAAGAAGATCTCTAATTGTTTCTTTAGAATCAATTATGTCTTTAGAAATCCTATTGGGAAGTGCGCTATAAGTTAGCATGCAGGATACGTTTACACAGTGAGCACGCAGGATGCGTTTACAAACACAATGATTTAAGTCTGATTTATACCACTTTGTTGATAAATAAAGCACGTATTTCGTTCATCAGTTGAATTTTCAGTTCCTCCTGTTGGAAGCTGAATGAAAATCTGACTTGCTTCATATTTTTTACTAACAGAATGTGAGATTGATTTATCTACATATGGTTTCGGTGTCTTTTTTTTTATTAAAAATGTGACTGACCTACACCATTGTGACTTAAAACCTTCCAAATAGAACCTATCTCCGTGAGATAAAACTCTTTATTTGAAGCCGCGGCCAAAGCTCATATTTTCGATTTTTCAGAATTGTTTTTAGTGTTGCACTAATTCGCTATTAATACTGATTTTTTTAAAAAATATCTGTGTACAAGAATGAAAGAACTAGGGTGAAAACGACGAACAGATGAAATTCTATGAATATTTTAGCCGTTCTAAACTAACTATTGGGTTTAATCTATAGATATAATAAAACTATAAACGGGAAAGTCTGCACATATGAGATATTCTTTAAAAAATGAGTTCGGGTAGTATTAACGCGCTACAGGAAAGAAATGAGCTGTATTTTTTTAATTTGTGTCTGTCTGAAAATTATGAACAGGATTAAGAAAAATAAATATTTGTCAGATTTTGACCAAGTTTCTCTTAATGTACAGTCCGTGGTCCCGCGAGTAAAATAAGGCAAGTTTCATTTTGATGTGAATTTGGAAAGCTGAGATATTTAAGACAAAAGTGTCTGCAAATTAGTAGCCACTTTTCGTTGCGCGGGTTATCCCACTCCAGTCGTGTTGGGGGTAGTCTACCAGACCCTCGGCTACCTGGTTCGGCGCGGTGGATTTTGGACTCGCCAAAAATCCAGCAGGGCCTGCCGAGCCACGCCAGTCCGTCCGCGCTGCCCCACACACGACGAGTTTTGTATCGGCGCGAGGACATTTGGCCTGTTGGCTCGTCCGTGTGTGACGGCCTTTAGCAAATGTTACCGGCCCCATGCCTAGTAGGGGGGCCCGCGCCTTGTAGGGGTACCCCACGCCTTCTAGGGGTCCCGCCTATTTTTTTATTTTTTTATTTAACTCTACTACTGCCGCGGACGGTGAAAACCCTTCTTCATATTTGCTAAGGGCCCCGCTCTATTTTAATCCGGCCCTGAGGTGAACACATAGAAAAAACGATTCCACCTCCTTTTTCTGTTAGCCAATGCGGAGCAACGCAATCCCTCGAGCGTCTGTTTTTTGGAACAACAATTTTTCCTGTTTCTAGATTGCCTACTTTTAAGGAATGATTAACGTTGCGTAACTCAATGACCAGCTTGCTCTGGACTACAGAGTAGACGAAGAGTCACATCAAACAACAGTCAGCGCAGGCCAAGGGGCTGATTGCACAGGCTAGCAGTGACGTCGACTCCTCGCACAATGTGACCACAATTAATTTGACTTTCATTCTTGAAAGCTAATTGTTACAGTTGGTGAAGTTATCAGAAACGTCTCAATTCTCGAATTTAATTAGAGCTACAGAACTAAGCAATGCGTACGTACAGTACAATTACTTACCCTATTAGTGAATGAATGTAAAACGTCAAGATCCTTGTAATATTGTTTTCCGGTTGAGGTCAGGCGAAAAATGAAGTCGTTGTACAGCCAAGGCCTCAGGACTCTGGCGATTGTAAGCTCACTTATGCTGCAAAAAAGATGGACAAATATATTAAAATAAATTTTACTTGACATTTTTGGAATCGCTTTATGTACTGATTTGAATTCTTTAATCAGTTATTTCCGTGCTCAGCTAACTGTATTAACTTTCATTTTATGATAAAGATTTAAAAGAAAAAAACCTGCATACGATGAGCCACATTTGTGTCTCGATATATCTGTTAAATACCCTGTTGAGCCTGCAATTGGTGCTGCGTCGAAGTATAATTCATGTGAATGACCTTGCAAAAGCTGAATTTTACTTTCAAGAAAAGAAAAGAAGATTTTTTACCAACTCCGGAGTGACACTTGTTGCTTCTCTCTTGACATACAAATTGGTATAGATTCTACTATTTATAGTTTAAAGAGATTCATTCTATGATACAGCGTTGAATATTTTCAGTAAGTATATAAAACTTGTGAAAGATGCCTAATGTCTTCATTAGTCCCAAATTATATCTTTTATAAGACTAAGAAAAAATTTTCACTCAGTTCCTTGATTTTATTTTCTATATCGTTTTTTTTTCCCCCAGCCATTTTCAAAAATATGTTATAGATAAATAACAGAACAGTCTTGTAACAATGTGGAACTGTTCATTGAGTTTTATGTTTTTCTGGTTGGTTCAGTCAACCTATATTTTAGGTAAATAATAATAATAGCTCAGTGATGAACTTACGAATAAACAGCAGACACGTATTCCGATTTGGTGTTCTGCTGAGCGTTGACTGGTGTTCCCATTGCGGTTTCTGAAAACAATTTTTCGTTGAGTAAGTTAAGCGCACTTACCAAGTAATCTAATTCAGCATTTTTTTAGACTATAATAAGATAAATATTTATTAATCCAATAACGTCATATGGCTGAATAGTTAGTATACTAAGAAACAATTATATTAGTTTTTTATTCTGACAGATTCGACGAAACTAACTTTACAACACATTTTACCACTATATGCTGCAAACTGAAACGAAAAATGTTTTACTGTTCAAGGCTAACAAAACGAATAACGTATGAACTATGATTGAGCAAGTTGAAAGAACAGATATCAGATCAAACAAATGGATTATTACCACAGATGATATCAAGAGCGCATCGTGCGATGTATGGATAAATGTCGAAAACCTTGGTTCCAGTTTGTTGTTTCAATTTTTCCACCAGAATCTGCGATTTCTCCCCGAAAACTTCCACGAAATTGTCCAGAATTTTGAAGTGGAAGGCGGGAGTTATCATTTTCCTGTGAGAGTGCCACTTGGCTCCTGCAATTGAAAGATTTCTTAAATTAGACACCTGCTGATCGAAAAAAAAAAACACTAATCAAGGGCATAATGCTTTTCGACAGATTTAAGAAAGTGGATTTTTTAAAATTTAATAACAAAGCACCACAACATGGACGTTTATTTCACAATGGTTTTATTTATACAATTTGTGTGGAAGGAATAGTGGTGCTAATATATATTCCTTGAATCCAATCCCAGGAACCTCGAGTTCCTGCTATATTGATCATAATGCATTCATGTCATAGATCTTGACAAATTTTCAGATTTGAAGATAGTCATTTCTCTATTTTAGTAGTGTCTATTCCTGTTTATCAAATGATTTTTTTACCCCAGCAACTCGAGCAAAAAATGGTAACAAACAAATTATATTGTTCAGCTTACTCCATAACGTCTGCTAAGTGAGTATATGTTGTGAACAATTAGCCATCCATCACATATTAATACAAAACTTTTATTTTCCTTCTTATTCCTTTTGGTATTTATATAAATTCTGTAATGACTTGCCCACATAGATAGCCAGCCCCAATATCTCCATAGCTATTATTATTATTATCAATTTAATTTCGATCGAGCACACGCTCCGGTAGGAATTCCCTTTGTTATCTAATTACCCCCTTTTTATTTTATTTTTTATTATCTTATCTTGTATTTGGGAGTGAGACGAAGTTATTATGTATAATTATTTTACGGACCTGTGATGTTTAGATGTGTTGAGTGCTGTAAATGTACTGAAAAATTGTAAATGTATTAAAAGTATCAGACTGCCTAGCACAATGATTGCACTGTCCTCATTTGTTTAAGATATATAACGCCACCTGAAACAACCTAACTTCTGACAGTGAACCAAAAACATATTCATTCATTATAATAAATAAAGCATTGATTGGTGATGAGGTATGAATGGATATAAATCGAGGGTTGTAGGTGGAGGGGTAAAGATGACCATGACCAAAAAAGTGCTTTCAAGTTTTGGGTGGTGATAAAATATTCGCGAAGGGTATCAGAAACGGAAATAAATTATCGAGGAATAAGTTAAAAAATTATCTCAGACAGTGAAAGTATTTAAAACGAAAATTCGCTTGGTGCAAGAACAGGTGCATAATAAAATTTCCACCAATGCATATGCTCCGTAGCAATTGTTCACTTACAATACTGTCTACATGTTGTCCCACAAATAAAGGAACAAATTTTAAGAGGAGATGGAGAGTATTAAAATAGTTCAGAATTGCTTAGCGACCTGTGACTGGAAACGCCACTGTTTGTCTCTAGGCGGGGCTGGCCATTAGAGTGGATGGTAATATACCTGTACCGAGATGGTACCTAAGACGTGCTACCAGAGCACGGATTTTTGTCACCTTTAAATCACAGTTTATTCGAATATGAATTATTAAGAGCTAACAGACAAACCAGAACTGACTCATACGATCCTCATGTCACAAACTGTATTGGCTGTCGTAGAGGCCGTGGACTAGTGATGTAATAATAATGGTGGAGACTTCGAATACCTCCTGTAACATTATGAAACGAAATAAATATTTTCCCCCTAATCTTTGATTTAGGTCCTTTCTTTTCTTGAACCTCTACTATTATTTTACCATGACCATTCCGGTCAAGGATTCTTTTGTAATATTGAATACTTTTGATGTTCTGTACCTCTTAAAGTTTGTACCGTTGTTGCGATGTCCGTTTGTTCCGACATCGCAAAAAACAGTTTTTGATGGTGTTTTCACAGTTTGGAACATTAAAATCTTCGGTAAGACTCACAACTTCGAGTGAACTGTCGCAGAGACAGGAAATGAAAAATCTGTTCCTACACTCAAAATATTTTAGCGTCATATTTCGTTTCTTTCTGCAAGTTCACAAAGAGATGCCTTCGTTGTTGGTATTGGTGTATTCAGACACCTCAAACATCTCATTATAATGCCATCAGTACTGGTGGGAAGTGCGTTATGAGAAACAGAGGGTCAATATAAATAAAAGAAGTCGCTTCGTGAGGAATGAGTAAGTAACCCGTTAAGACTAGTGTTTCTGTACCGAGGGTTGCATGTTCATTTCACTCACAAAACAAATAAACAAAAAATGTTTGAGCGTTCTTTTTTCGAGTTTCTTGTTTGCTTGTAGCATTAAAAATTTATTTTCATATAAGATCACTTGAATACTGATTTCACAAATTTTTGAATGTCATAAATTGTTTCGGCACAAAGACATTTGATGAAAGCATTTTATTCAGCTGGTTGGGGCCAATTAGGAAGTAATTTGGAATTTAAACTTTCTTTGGAAGCTCATGCTCAACTTTTTCGTCAAAAGAAAATATTAAGATAAATTTTCGAGTTTTCGCCTGGAGTGATTTGGACAAAGCATGGAAAACCCAGATCTTCGTGGCCGGACGAGGTTTCGAACCCGCTTCTTCCCGATTACGAGGCCAGAGCTTTACCGCTCACTCACCATGCTCGAACCAAGAGTGGTGGTCTAACGGTTAGCGTTCTGACCTAGCATTCGCGAGGACGGCGATTCGAATCCCCGTCCGGGCATCCAGATTTGGGTTTTCCTTGGTTTCCCAAACCACTCCAGGCAAATGCCGGGTCTGCTTCCTTCAATAGGCCATGGCCGAATTCCTTCCCATTCCTTGCCTCCCCCCCCCCATCCTTTCCCGTCTCTAAAGACCTTGCTGTTAAGAGACGTTAAGCAGTAAAAAAAAAAAGACCATGCTCGATATTTTTGAGTTGATTTCCACACAAACCACTTGAAGTCACAATCGAAAGGTCCTTTACTGCTTCTTTAATTTGCTTTCGTGTTAGAAAAGAGGTAAATAGTAAAAAAGCATTTCTCAATTGAATGAACTATGAAGGCCATAATCACTAATTATCAGTAGAAAATGAAGTCCTTTATCATCATCTCACTGATAGAATTTTACTATCCTTTCAATGTTGGCTGAAATGGGATAAATATAAGCTTTATCTTGAATGTGTGCCCCATTTTCAAATCTCCAGAAATGGAGCCAAAACATGAAATCTCTGCGAGCGAAACATCGCTGACTACAGCGAGCTTTCAGTGTATTATCTCTGACTTACCGGTGCTTGTAAGCAGACCCTGTCCCAGCCACGGGTGTAGGAAGTCGTAGCCGCGACCCTTCTCTATGAAGTCCATGCTGCTCATTATTTTCTGAAAGTAATTTTGGAATCATGTTAATTCCAATCGATGTGTGGCTATTACCTGTTCGTGGACGAAGTGTCTTACCTCTACGTGTTCGGGTTTGTTGATGTGAACCTCTGGATAAGGGCCAGTCCAGGCTCTGAACAGCGGCCAATGCCGCAACGTCATTGCGTGGAAGTTGCGGAATACAGCTGGAAAAAAGTAGTTCACATGCAGTACAGGAAAAGAGACAGCGTAAACATTTTACACTTGATAAAGTTAATATGACATTTTGTAGTTAAAGTGTCTGTAATTTACAGATAACAACTGTGTAGGGTGTTAAAGGGTAGAAATCAGCACGATAGAAATATGAATATATTATTTAGGGCCCATAAACTGCTGAGTGGCGGAAAAATTCAGATTTTGGTAAAGACGGTGACTAGAAAAGTGTATGGATTGCTATATTATTCTGAGTCGTGAAAATGTAATCGACTCCACTCCTACGCAACTCGAATAGTTTATAACTCTGCGGAATTAGGGTACAAAAAAATTCTACACCAAAAGAAGTATTATGATAAATTAGTAATATTAAATCAATCATAAGATGAATATATATATATATATATATATATATGTGTGTGTGTGTGTGTGTGTGTGTGTGTATAAACCACTTCTCAAGCTAACTTAGTGCATTCGAGAAACTGGAGTAACACGAAAATCTCTCTTCAAAGGCAAGAAAGTGGTAGATGACTTTTCCAAAAGCAATCGTCAGTGTGTCTGTATTCATCTTCCTATTGTGGAGAGTTTTTCGCAATTGTTGCATGAAGGGGAAAATAGAAATAAAGACGACTATAATGGGTTTCCTTTGGCGTTAAGTTATAACATGAACAAATATACCACACTTGCTGAACACTGCCATTCACCAGACTGCCTCTCTACAGCTGACATCTGAAAGGGGAGCTGCAAGTTGTGGTATATTATGCCGCCAACATGAAGATCACGTTCGATTATCAACAAGTGAATGACCTTTGTGCAGGATGATGTTTCCAGAATTATTCCAAGTCTGACAGCAGCATCTACAGTGTAGTCTGTTAGCCAAGCAGATGAAGGTGGCAAAGAAAGCTCAAGATCAGTGCTCTCATTGCCAAAGATTTGGACACTTTGCCTAGGATTATGGCTGTGACCATGATTGTTTGCCCGTGAGGTTGCGCATGATGCCATCGTCTTCGACAAGCGGTGGAGCCACCCAACGAAGGGGCTTACTATACATGCTGTACTGCTAGACAAGCCATAAAGCAAGCTAGAAGTCGGTAGGGAGGAAGAAACTGGTCCACCAAGCACGCCGAGAAATGTGTTTTTACAATTTCCGAAGACGTCCAAACACTGTGGAGGTAAGCAGCCGCATGTGGAACTGTGTCGGTAGAGAGAATTGGTGTTGTGTATGTCAGTTATTGAAGAGTCACGCATCATTACCATGGTGCTTGCGATATCGTAAGTGGCAGCGTCAGATTTTACTATCCTAGGGTATCATTGACCCAATGAATAAATTCACATCACATCACCAACAAGAACTTCTTTGCACGGAATAAATACACTGCCTGACAAAAAAGTGAAGCACCTAAAGGTGAGGTGAAAAATAAATACAACTTTACGGATTAAGAGGGTATGTGATATTATTTAAGTGAAAATAAATTAAAATTTACAAAGAACTTGGCAATATGGTTCAATTATCCTATGAAGCTACACCCTCTCTGGCCTTGAATTTACAATGATTCGGTGGCAAGGGTGTCAGGAAGCCGTTGTATCTCTTCCGAGACAAGCTGGCCCACAAATGTTGTGATACGTCCTTGATATGCTGGATACTGGCACTGGGACGGACTTGACATCCGAGATGGTCCCACACATGTTCTATCGGAGACAGATCTGGTGATCTTGCTGGCCACGGGAGTACCTCACCATCACGCAGACAGTTCACAGAGACACGCGCCGTATGTAGACGAGCACTGTCCTCTTGACATCTGGCGCCACGATACTGCCGCACAAGAGGTAACACATTAGGATGCAGGATGTCCGTGACGTACCGTTGTGACGTCAGAGTTCCCTCAATCATTACCAGCCGTGACCTGAAGTCATCCCCGATGGCTAGCCACAGGAGTAACACCGCTGTGGCTAGCATTTGAATAATGGGACCATGCTCGTCGACGATGCTCATCCCAGGTGGTGCAGAACCGTGATTCATTGGACAGATGAATGGCTTCACATTATGTTCCTCGATGAATAGCGCTCCTGCACTATCCCGGATTTGCTGCAAGTTTTTTTTTTTGTAAATTCCGCTCTGCTTTGTATTCGCTGACATATCCTATCAAACTGTGAAGTTTCATTTTGTATCCTCCTCTCTTTCTGAGTGCTTCACTTTTTTGAAGGCAGTGTAGTTTTGAGTTATTGCACTATAATATAAGGATTAGTTGTGCGCTACGCTGAATCAATAGACAAATATTGAATTTGTTCAGTGTGTGTACGCTATTTATCAGTACCTGGAGAGATTCAGCAAATTCATGCAATAGAAAATATGTTATGATACTTTTGATTCGTTAGATTTATTTTACTAAGAGTATTACTCATTTTTAAAAAGAATCTTGGTGTATTCGTTCCGTCAGGAGTTAAGACTTTCTTACTTAACACAAACGACAGGAGAAAACGTAAGATGTTTCCAGAAGGAAAATTTGAAAGATACTGGCATCGGTTCAGAAATAGCAACAGGAAGAAGTGGTAATCCAAAATGAAGGTTTTAGATAGTTTCTCAATACAGACAGATAACCCTATCTGTCTACAAACCGGGCGGATCACACTTGACAATTTTGTGAGGAGCTCATGGTGGTGCATCTTAGAAAAACAGCATTCGTAGAAAGCTTACCAGTTCAGTACTCGGCACAGAAATGTACTCGTATCAGCAAATAATCTTATATATATATAAAAATAGACGTGTTTTTTCCTATATTTCACTTTTCAGCCACCACTACCTTGCACAGATCACTGATGTTTGTTGGTGGAAGTAGCATGGAGTTTCCTGTCGTGCACAACGTTGGCCGAATGCCGATAGCTGTGGGGATGTGGGAGATATAATGATTAAAGTTGGTCAGTGCAGGGCGTTTTCATATTTCGACCAAAAATTCGTATCTCCGTATACTTCTCTTTCCTGCCACAACTACATAACATAGCCCTTTGGTATTTGTGTGTGGTAGTAGAATCGTCTTTCCTGTCGTGCACTATGGTTGTTAGATGTCGGTAGCTATGGGGGTGTGGGAGATATGGGGGTTGAAAGTGGTCGACCTGTGGCAATTTCATACTTCTGCCAAAGACAAAAGTGTCATGGTGTATCACTTTTCAGCGAAAACTATAGATCACAGATAACTGGTGTTTGTGTGTAGTAGTAGCACAGAGTCACCTTTCGATCACAACAGCGGCCGATTTCAGAAACTGTGGTACTGTGGTAGATATGGTGGTTGTAAGTGGCCGACCAAGGATATTTTCGTATTTCGACTGTCTCCGCATATGTCACTTTTCTGCCACAACTACATAGCTAGAGCATTGGTGTTTGTGTTTGGTAGTAGAATCGTATCTCATGTAGTGCACTATGGTTGTTAGATGTCGGTAGCTATGGGGGTGTGGGAGAGATGGGGGTTGAAAGTGATCGACCTGTGGCAATTTCATACTTCTGCCAAAGACAAAAGTGTCATGGTGTATCACTTTTCAGCGAAAACTATAGATTACAGATAACTGGCGTTTGTGTGTAGTAGTAGCACAGAGTCACCTTTCGATCACAACAGCGGCCGAATTTCAGATACTGTGGTACTGTGGTAGATATGGTGGTTGTAAGTGGCAGACAAGGATATTTTCGTATTTCGACTGTCTCCGCATATGTCACTTTTCTGCCACAACTACATAGCATAGAGCATTGCTGTTTGTGTTTGGTAGTAGAATCGTATCTCATGTAGTGCACTATGGTTGTTAGATGTCGGTAGCTATGGGGGTGTGGGAGATATGGGGGTTGAAAGTGGCCGACCTGTGGCAATTTCATACTTCTGCAAAAGACAAAAGTGTCATGGTGTATCACTTTTCAGCGAAAACTATAGATCACAGATAACTGGCGTTTGTGTGTAGTAGTAGCACCGAGTCACCTTTGATCACAACAGCGGCCGAATTTCAGAAACTGTGGTACTGTGGTAGATATGGTGGTTGTAAGTGTCCGACCAAGGATATTTTCGTATTTCGACTGTCTCCGCATATGTCACTTTTCTGCCACAACTACATAGCATAGAGCATTGCTGTTTGTTTTTGGTATTAGAATCGTATCTCATGTAGTGCACTATGGTTGTTAGATGTCGGTAGCTATGAGGGTGTGGGAGAAATGAGGAATAAAATGGTCGACCTGCGGCAATTTCATATTTCTGCCAAAGACGCATGTGTCACGGTGTATCACTTTTAAGTGAAAACTATCAATCGCAGATTACCGGCGTTTTTGTGTGGTAGTAACACAGAGTCACGCATCGATCACATCGTTGGCCGAAATTCGGTAACTGTGGGAGTGTGTGAGATATGGTGTTTGAAATTGGTCGATCATGAATATTTTCGTATTTCATCCAAAGACTTGTGTGTATCCGTAAATTTTACTTTGCTGCCGGAACTACATAGTGCAGAATACTGGTATTTGTGTGTGGTAATAGTATCGAGTCTCCCATCGTGCATTATGGTAGTTAGATGTCTACAGCTGTCAATATGAATACTTTACAATCATGAACGAAGTTGTCGGTACCAGCTATTATATTATAAATGTAGAAGTAAGTTTCTGTGTTTTTGTTACGTTTTGACGACTAAATGGCTATACCAATATTGATGGAATTTAACAATGAAATAGTGTAGGAAGGACACAGGACATTTTTTCGGTATGAATAACAGTTTTAGTCACGAAATTTTAAGAACTTACAGTCACGCAGTCTGTTAGTGTTTGATTTATTAATAAATTTCGATAAGAAACAAAACTTATTATTTAGTATAGAAGTCAATTTGCTCTGCACTGTACTATTCATTTGTGTCTGTATAAATGTTTCTGGCACCAATTTGTCTTTCTTCTTGACATGCCTTACGGACGTAAACCTGGCCTAAGGTGCAGGTCTAGAAGACAATGTGCTGCTATTAGATTATAAGATTCAGATGCTCATGTTGAATAAAGAAGAAAAAACCAAGCTGAAATATAGCCACCATCAGTTAACCCCCCCCCCCCCCCCCACACACACACACACATCCCCGCACCTTCGCTTACTTTTCTGTTTTTAAATATGTTGTAAATTGATTCTCTTCATGAGACAGATTAGACGATAGGATGATATAATGATGGCTTTCCATCATATTATGTCGACTCGGTGTTGTTTGGGACAAATCTTACGTTACTTACAGTTTTCTATATCCAATTCTGGAAATGAAACTCCAAGTCCACGCGTACGAAGTCGCGGGTAACAGCTAGTGTTCAAATAAAATGCAAGTATTATGATGAAGATTGAATTGAATTTAATTGCGATAAAGCGGCGGCAATTTCCCACGTCATTTATCTACCCCTTTTTTGATTATTATTAGTTTTATTATTATTTCACATACTTTGAGTGTGAATTTCCCCCACCCATCTTCTTTAGCCCTCTATGAATTTTTAACATCCTTCGGCGTTTTTGGTAAATTAACTCATTACTTCCCTTAGTAATTTATTCAAATACCTGATATCCTTATCCACAAAAGAAAATTTTCTCACTCCCTTATCCAGTGATACATGTACGTGGCCATCGTTAATGTGACAAGTGAAAGAGATTTCTTAATGTTACCGTGATACTGTAAACAGGTACTGCATCAACCTGCTTCAGCAGCACGCTTCTCTTCATTCTTCTGAAATGGATTTGCTAGCGCAGTTAATGTCGGCAGTTTGATGCGGTAAATCTTTTATTTACGGCAGATGGGAAGAAAATCAGTTTAGTCGTATATGGATCAGTATCTTAGCAATACTCGAAGAGCTCAACGTTTGCGTGAATTTAAGATAAGGTATAGTGATATCACAAAACAAATGTTCCGCTTTTTAAAAAAATACTTTCAATTATCTCATCAAACAACATGTAGGCCTTAATAATAATCACACTGCAGAAATTTTAAGACTATGAAAATCTAATTTTTAACGATCAGGGAATAAAGGAAAGTCTGTTTAGGAGCATGATGGTAAATCAATATAGTTAAGTGTACAGCTACGCCGCCAAGCCAATAACCTGATATCACGAATTCAGAAATTTACGTGGTATATATAAAGAAATTTTTGGCTTTAATAAGGCAACATTACGGCCTTTGAGTCACTTATGAAACAGGATTGTTGAATCTCAGGCTCCATTTGCTATCGAAAAAAGTCCGTTATAACCTCTGAACAACGTTGTTTACAAATGATAATCGAACTCAAGTGGAGAAAACAAGGATGAATAACAAGTCCTGTCTTTTGGGACAGAAACTATCACCATCCACCGAAAAAGTCGTGGATTAGGGTCTGCCTGTATTCCTAGCTGAAGTTACGTCCGTCATCTTTTCATCCTTCAAAATTACTGCAGGTATTACTTTTGAAGGGCTTCTTAGTGCACAAACAGCCTTCATTTTTAAGACAAAAAAAGCTATATAGGTTCTTAATAAAACGCATATTCAATTAGTTATTTGCAGGACAGTGACATGATAACAGAGTGCAGGTAAGACTACTAAAACAACAGCTACGTTGATGAAAAGAAGTTTCCAAAAAAGTTTCGCCATAGTGCTGACGATATCATCAGCGCATTTTAAACATGAGTCGTGAGACAACTACTGTACAAACCGCTGTAAATAAACAGTTAAAGCTAAGTTAAGCTTGGTATTTACCCGAAGGTTGGTTGGACCGTCCTGAAGGGTGTTGGAGGCAAGGAGGCCAGTTCCTTTAATCCTTACCTAACCCGGGTAAAGGGTACCTACAGCTTAACGTGGATTCCGAACTACGAAAGCTTTCTGGCGTATTTCACAGTACACAGCAAGCTGTGTCAGAGGTGAAAGATGGATTAAGTGCCTGTAAAAATCCTCGCCGAGAGAGGGATTCGAACCGTGGACCTTTCGAGCTGCAGTGAGCTCAACTGAGCCACAAAGCCGATATTTTTATAATTATTCCTGTTTCTGATGGCGGTAACCCCCCCCCCCCCCCCCCGTTAAGTCGGTATTCGCTTCGTTTGGCAGCGTTCATGAACCACGTAGCTCCATTTTGGTCTCCTGTGAACCCCCCCCCCCCTTTCCCCATGTAGCCTGACGTGGCTTTTGCCTCTACCCCCCCCCCCCCCGGTAGCACGTAGCTTTTTTTCCCCTTTTGATTCCAGAACACATTTTGTACTGTTTTCTCTTGTCAGACTATTGTAAATTACGTACGGAGAAAATTAAATCAAGGAAATAAATATTCACTTGTTGTGTGTTCTGCATAGTGTTGTAAAAAAAGGTTTTTTTTTCTTGCTTGAAAAAACTACGAAAAAAAAAAACATGTTTTGTTTCTGGGACACGTTTTTTTCACAACTAAATCTCAAATTTGTAAGGCAGTTATGGTTTAATATGACTGTTTTAGAGTTTATTCTAAGTACTTAACTTAATTTTTAAATCTACTACATTTTTTTGTACAGTAGAAAAAAAAATGAAAATATTGGCAACATTGGCTGAAATTTTCTTTTATGAATGAGGATTTCCCGAAGAGTCTAGGTTGTGCGAGAAGGAATCTCCGTTCACCGTTGTTTGGATTGGTACTCGCTATTTGAATTAGTGCTGCCAGCCCTACGAATTTATCTGTAGACCTACGGATCTTTTCAAAAAATTAGGAATTTAAAATATATCTACAGTTTTTTGCCTCTTTTTATTACTTATTGTTCTTTCATTATATTCGTATACTTGTTAAACTCTCAGAGTGTAGTGGAACTGACTCATTAAATTGTCACTAATTATGAATCGTTTCCTTGCAACCGATGGTGTAAACCAACGATTGAAAAGAAGTAAAGCTCCTATTTTGTATGATAATAGATGTAAATTCAAACTTAAAAGACCGTAATACAGAACTATTGGTGCAGTCTTTATGCACAGTGTGTACTTTGGTCACAATTTAAAATTGAATTCCCAAAATCTTTTGCGTACTATACAAGAACAACCAGTAAAGGAAAATGTAACTACTTCTTGAGTTATGGATCTAGAGGAGACAGAAGAAGAAACAGAAAAGTCCAACACAGACCGAACTAATGTTGGTGGTGCTGTTACTAGCAGTGGCGTAGCTAGGTCAACTAGGGCCCCGGTGCAAAAAATTATTTTGGGCCCTCAGATGGGCAACTTTTTTTTGCTTTGTGTTACTGGTAGGGGCCACCTGAGCTGAATCAAGGGGCTCCTACGCTGTGCTTGGGGTCCCCTGACTGTAGGGGCCCCTGGTGCACTGCACCGCCTAGCCCCATAGTGGCTACGCACGTGGATACTAGTGATTGTGGTTACTGACATAGACGATGGGAAAAATTATGTTACCTATATAGATACATTTATGAATCATTATGTAAGACATTATATGATTCAGTAAGATTTAAAACACACTTAAATAAAACTATAATTTATCAAATTTATTGTTTTCTGAAGAAAAAAATAAATTTAGAAAAAAAACAAGGGTGCTAGGTTTTTTTATATTATTTTTTTTTTCAATTTGCAGCACTAGTTCTGAAACTCATTTTAACTGAGAAAAATAATATAAATTGAAAGTTACGTGGCCTGGCTCGGATCTCCCCCTCTCCCCCACGTAGCGCAGCCTAGCCTTCCAGCTAACCCCCCCCCCCCCACCCGTCCTAGACCAGACCGAGCCACGTAGTTTACGGACGATCCCTTTCTAGACCTTACACCTCTTTCCCCCTAAAGTCGACATCCGCGTAATTTTTTTAAAAAAATTTTAATTTTTTTTTATTTATTTTTTTATTTTTATTTTTTTTTAGCTCTGCTGTCCTGGTGAATTTCAAAAGCTAACGTGAGATTTCCGTTGAACCCTCCCCCCTCCCAGGTGAGATGCCTCCTAGGCAATAGCTGTTGAAAAATTACTGGTGAAATCCCTACCAGATTGACGAAATACCTTTGAGTATAAATTTAACCATTACAGCGGCAGTTTTCATCCCAGACGCTGTTCCCTATTTGCAAGTGGGAAAGTTTGGAGAGAATTAAGTGTGAGGAGGTGAATGTGGTGGTGTACCTCTTCGCTGTGTGAGCAGGAGTCTCCAGGAGGTGCCAAACCCCGGCAGAGCCAGCGGTCCAGGCAGCTTGTTGACCAGACTGCGTCGGCGGTCATCCCTGGGCCACAAGATGGCGGTCAGAGCCACCAACAACACCAGCACCAGCAGCGCCGTCAAGTCCATCTCCACTGACCGCGGCACTGGGCGACTCGCACTATTATCTGCGACTCTCGAGAGGGGAAAGCGGCCGTGCGACAGTGGACTTCTCCACTGATAACTTCGACTCCATCAAGATAGGAAACCTGGGAATCATTCCACTACGTTCACTAGTTACATCCAGAGTTGTACGTGGGACCACGTTGGGTTTTTTCCTTCCTTGTCATCAATCTCTCTGGTTTGATGCAATCCTCCATCCCTTCCCCTCATCTCAACATACCCCGAATCTCGATCCCCGCCTCCCACCCGGACAAACTGTTACATTTTCATAAAGGGCTAATTCTTATTTTTCGAACAATGATTGGCTGTAGTTGATATGCGAATAAACAACAACACTGCCAGAAATAATGTTTTCATTATTGATCTCAATGTTGTTCGTAAATAAAGTAGGATAAAATGATTCTGCCTTTTGCTGTTATTTTATAAGTAGCCGAAAGTATTTTTAGAAAACACTTTACATTAATTGATTTTACTTTCTAAAGCGTTTTACGTCTGGTACTACCAAGGATTTTGTACCGTCTGTAATCAGTGTAATCATACTGGCGATGAGGCATGGAAAGATATTGCAGTAGGTATGAAAAGTAGTTCATGGAAGGGAAAAGATGACCATGACCACAAGCTGGCACTCGATTTTAGGCACAAGGGTGTGGGAAGATTCTCTTTTTTAGGTAAGGGTGTCAGGGATTGAAATGAGTTACCAAGGGGAATGATGAATAACCTGACGAAAACGTTAAAAGAATTTAAAGTTAAAATTTGTATAGGGCAAATGTAGGTGAGTGAAGGATAGCGGGAAGTTGGATGTGCAGGGAAATTGCCACCGGAGCCTGTGCTCCATTGCAATTAAATTAAATTAAATCAGCAAAGTTATGCAAGATCTGAGAATTTCCTCTCAGAGCTGCGCAATGATATTTTGAGGATTATATCGTAAGGTTACGCATTCAAAAATTTCCTGGGGTAAATGGATTTTTGGGGATCGTAGGAAAGTCCCTCTACATGTTTCAAGTTTTCAGATGGTTTTCTGATATCTACCTCTATCTGACGCCACTTAACCATACGCATCTGTATGATTTGATTTGTTCATATCTTGAGATGAGAAGCTGCATGTGAAAAGTTGACTAGCGTCATATTGATGAACAGTTCGGGAAAACCACGTACAAGTGTTGAAGATAACTTTACCTGTGGATAGGAGGCTCAAGTGCGGAACATCTTGAATAATTAGGTATTCTCAATATCAGTCTCAATATCTGAAGATGTTTAAATTACATAGGGGCCTACTCACAAAATTACGGTTCTCGAATGACTACAGGCATTGCGCGTAAATTTTGATTAATCGTACTTAAATTACTGTAAATTTTTAGCTTGGTAATTCTGATACCGATATCCAATACATTACTGTTGAAATGGAAATAAGATTATTAGTATTTTACATTCTAAACTAGAAGAAGCATTTAGAGAAAAAAATGAAATAAAAAAGATGATTGTAGTTATAAGAAACTTGAATTACTGAAAAGACGTAAAATAGTTTCTCGTTAGAAATAAAGAAACTATCCTGAAAAAACTCTGATTTACACAAAAATATATATAAAGTACAAATAGAAACAGTTTAAATTAAGTATATTAGTCACTTTCTTTCACTAGCCTACAAATATGTTACAGAATTTATCCAAGACTTTTGAGGCGCTTTGAAGGGAAAGCAACATTATTTCATTTCACAGATCCAGTTCTTAACTGTTGGGATTCATAGTTGGTAGAATGCCCGTCTCTTCGTCCAGATTTCGGTTTTCCATGTTTTCCCCAAATCACTCTAAGAGACCGTTGAAGGTCAAGGTCGAAATGCAACCAGCTCTTTGTCACGAATCCTGTACAGATCTATTCTCGACAGTATTAATGGTTAGAAATCAAGTTACGTCAATAAGTTTCTCGAATGAGTTGCTATAAAGATATCAGTAATATATTGCCTATAGGTGAGGTAACATCGTACTACGTGCATATAAAGAAGTATTTGAAGAATTTTCGGAAATTGCATAGAACCACAAATAGTACACGTACCGACACAGAAGTTGTTGAAAACCACCTACAAAACATACAAAATTCCTCATCCTTCGTTTAATTTACATATCAATGATTATTTATATGTCCCCTTATATAGCATGTGAAAAATCTTTAAGGCCATAAGTCATATGATACTGATTACAGAAAATGCTATTTAAGATCACTCTCGATCACTTTTGTGTTCGTAATAATTCCTTTCAGTAGTGTAATAATAGTGTAATGAAATAAATCGTGGCAAGAGCTGCTACCTAGAATTCAGATAGACGATTTGATAGACGAAATTTTTCTTGATTTCTTTAAAAAAAAAAAATCAAAGGGAGAGAAAGAGAAAAGAAGATGAGGAACTAAGAAATACATTGCATTTGGTGCATGAGGCGGCATAAACAACCCTCTTTCCCTCATATATTTGATCGCATCTACGTTTTATGTCCTCTGAAAGAATGTACCACTATTAAAGTAAAGACTCCACAAGCAGTACACAATATTCATAATTCCATAGCACGGATTCACACCAGTCGCATCCCATGCCTGAGTTCAATCCATGCTGAGTTCAAAATGCAAACGGCTTCTCTTCCTTAGCCCTTCACCCTAATTTATAACCAACTTTGTTTTGCCGCTGCAAAACACATCACATCCAACAATTAGGACTGCTGCCGCTGAGTCATGAATTTAATCTAGAATCATTAATCCTTGTCACATCTTGGCCAGTTGTCAAAGCGTTCCACCTGCTTCCTTGTTCGATATAAGAGTGCCAAGATAAACACAATATCTCGAGCTTCAGGTACTTTTGTAAGTATTGAGTGGATACAGGAGAAAAATTTAATGTGACGGAAAAATTGAATGTGATGGAAAAATTTTGAGAAACACTCGACTTTCAAGTCAGCATTTTAAGCATTTTTCTTCACCACACATGGTAAAATGCATCATGGCAACTTTTTATACTTACTATACTGTAAAATTTCAATTTTGTTGAAACTATTTTTTAAATTCAGAATTGACATAACTTTTGAATACTCCAGCACCAAGAAAAATTGGACAAGTAACACATTTGAATGAATGAAAAAGTGATTTTCTGAGTGAAGAATTCTTAAAAGGTAGGAATCAGAGAGTTAGGGTAGGAAATGCAGTTCACAGGTGTGGAAGTGAAAACGGGAGGGTCACAGGGTAGCTTATTGCTATTCATTATTATAGCAAAAGATTGTGTTAATAGCTTACTATGAAAAGTTAGCTTGTTTGCGGATGGCATGATGTCATATAATAGGCTCAAAACGGCAGAAGACTGTGATATAGACAGGATATCTAGCGGGGCAGATCAACATGGGATGAAGATAAATGCAAAGAAGAGTAAGCCTATTAAGTACACAGATTAAAAACTAAAGGTTAATTATGATTATATGGTGAGGAAGGAACTACTTATTGAGGATTTGAAATGTAAATATTTCGGCATAATATTTGATAATAAACTCAACTGGGTAGGACACATTTGGCAGGTTGTAGGAAAAAATTTCAAAATCCTGCAGTTATTGGAGAAAGGGATGAGGGGACGTACAGCGGAAGTGGGCGAATTGGGTTATAAAACTTTGGCCAGAAAATTGCTTCAATATGGTAGTGTAGAATGGGATCTACATTTTGCGAATCAAATACAGGAGCTGGAGGGGGTGCAAAGAAGGGCTGCTTGGTTTGTTTCTGGAAACTATTGGAGAACACAATAAGTAACCGATATGATAAAGGAGCTGGAATGGGATTCATTGGAATAAAATAGGATGAATAGAGCGCTGGAAATGTATACAAGGAGTGTGTTGGTGATGAGACGTGGAAAGATATTGGTGGACGAATTGCTATTGGTGCATGGAAAGAAAAACTGCTATTATACCAAGCCAGAAACCAATTTCAGGCATAAGGTTGTGAGAAACACTTCATTCGTGGGGAATTGAGTAAAGGATCGGAATACAGTAACAGGGGAAGTTAGGAATAATTTACTCAAAACGCTGAAAAATTTTGAAATTAATGTTCATTGAGGAACAAGAAAGGCGAAAAATGTGTTTGTAGGAAAATTTTCACCGGATCGTTGTGCTCGATTGCAATAAAAATTAAATTAAATTAATTCGTGCTCGGGCTCGATTGCGTTACCAAGGATCAAGTCGACATTTCCTTAATGACTTGTATGCTCTCTTCGAAGATATTTGTCAGCTGTCCTGTTTTTTAAGCCGATATGCTTTTCTTATCGATGTAACTATTGAGATCAGACGGTGGGCAATACCGACCTATAAAGATAATAATCCACTTCAGACAATAAACCGAGTATGATAAAGTGAGTCTCCTGTTTTGAACTTTGGACTGATGTACAGGATTCTAAAAATTAAATGACACATAACAGATTTCAGAAAATTTAAAACACTAGTCTCATATTCGTGTAATCGAGACCTGAGCCACAGAGGAATAATTTATACAAATATTGACGGTTCCGCCGAGTGGCAATAATAATTTTTTGTAAATGATAATGTGATTTTAATTTGTTAACCGAGACCTGAACCACAGAGGAATAAATTATACAAATATTGACGGTTCCGCCGAGTGGCAATAATAATTTTTTGTAAATAATAATGTGATTTTAATTTGTTAACCCACTAATGTTTGAATATCTGTGTCTTGACTGTACGGAGATGCTCTGGTCAGACGTGTCAGCACACGTCTTTGCTCGGCCAGTGCTGGTACTACGATCCTTCGATATTCGGATTTGTAAGCGGTGATGCTGAAATCAGTGTCATAGGAGGCGATTTTTGAGGCTATAACTAGAATAGCAGCGAATTATCACTTCGTGTAACAATCTATTCGCTGCTATTAGTCGACTGCTAGCTATTAAAAGCCAGTGGCGACTTGATTTGAACATGTTCGGCTCTAGTAGCCAGTAGCGCGCGAGCGTGACTGTTACGTGACCTAGTCGCCGCCACGCAGCGCTGCTGTCGCCTCGTCCGACAGCTCAATTGTTTTGTTGCTGTCAGAAGTGGCGTTCTCCGTTTTTTAGTTTGTTCATTGGTTTTGTTTGTTTTGCTTCGTTGATCGTCATCACGACAATTGGGAAAGAAATGGTCATGCCATTGTTGATTTTTCGTTTATATTTATTGAAAATATGAAGGACTGTGAGACACAAATAACTATATGAAGAAGAAAGCGCGGCAAAATAGTTTCAGGTGTTTAGTTGTGGAACTGCATGAAATAGGTCTGAAAATTCTATCCGAGTAATACCTGAGGAAAAAATTAACAACATTAAAGATGCATACGGAAGTAAATTAAACAAACTGAAGAAATCCTTGAAAAGTGGCACAGGAGTTGAAGATGTCTATAAATCCAAGTTGTTTTGGTTGAACGAAGAGGATATTTCTGTAGGCAAGTGGATCATCCGAAGCTAGTCCTGTCAAATCAACGCAGAAGCACCAGTTTTTTCTCTTCGATTAATCCAACCTTCTTTTTTTAGGTCTTTGTATTTCTCTTAATATATGTTTACCCAGCTCAGCACAAGCCGAAGCAATCAATAGTTTCAAAACTATAGGAAGTGATAAGAAACGAATGGGGTTTTTACTACATTTCACTAGGTACTACACTCATCAGCCAAAACATTATGACCAGAGTGTGCTCCGAAACACTTGTGTCTGCACCAGCAATGTACTCTGCTGTCAGATCTGCCACAGATCGCCACCTATCCTGCTTTACAGAGCGGGCAAGCCGCCGACCTCCACGTTCTGTGTCGAAGCGTGGACGTGCACCACCTTGCCGCCCAGTCGTGGTTTCACCGTCCTTCGACCACTCTGCATAGATGCTCACTACAGTAGCACGCGAACAGCCGACCAGCCTCGTTGTTACCGAGATGCTCGTTCCCACAAACCACCGGCCCGTAATTTAAGGGAATTGAGTGATCTGTGCGTAGACATCTGGTGTCAGACAACTACGGAAACCTAACAAGGACTTTTCGAATCCATGCCACCCTGAGTCGCTGCCGCTGTATTGCGTTCCAAAGATGGACCAACACACTAATAAGCAGGTGGTATTGGCTGATCACTGTACATATTAGTACAAACCAGTAGCTCAGTGTGACTGACTAGTAGCTACTACATGAAAGTGGCGACAACTCAACGCGAGTAGTAGCAGTGTGGCACAGCCAGTTCGCTAGCACTAGTAACAGCAACTGACTTTCAGTGCTTCACGGACGGCCACTGCCGCCATCATTCAGACCAGACTATCCCGTGCCACCGCATATGATTCCCGTCATACATTTGCAAAGTGTCAACGGGAAGGCCCGTGACGTTAAGACAGTTCTCGGCAAGTCACTGATCGGTCCGTGGAATAATTCGGTGAATTATAAGACGGTGAGAAACGATTATGCAATCCGGTAGATACTATGGTTTGATTACCACTAACAGAACAATCTAAAAACTTTACATTTTCTTGTGGGGAGATTGGGATATAGAACTTTAAATTACTTTCACCACCCCTTTGGTTTAGGATATTTCAAATGTCAAAGTGGTGGCATCCAGTGTCTGCCAAGGGTAAGTAGCTGGTTCGAATCCTAGTGGTGGAATATTTTTTCGCCAGCAGCATAGAAAATGTACATGAAATACAATCCTCACGATTGTCTACAAAAGCAATGCCACAAATCTTAAAGTTCTCCTCAGCATATATTAAGTGAGGGAATATGACATTGTTGATGGTGAATAGCCCGTCGAGTGGAGACCATAAGCTTAGCATAGCTATTCCGAAAAGTATATGTGGATAAACTTGACTCAAGTACCAATCACCTTCTTCCTATCACAATCCAGATTTTACACTTAGAACAGTCATATATACATATACGAAGGAACAAAACTGACAGTTAAGCTACATTTTTAGATTAAAATTAATTAAGGTCCTTTTCGTCTGTCCATTGCTTTCCATAAAACAGTCCAGAAATCCATCCGTTGCTTCCATCAACCACGGTTGGGCAAATTTGATGGGTTATAAGTCTACTATAATATCGCCTCATTCTACAAAATATACACTTCTGAGAATAAGTTCCATCTTAAGGTCGGGCCACATTAGACCGAGCCGAGCCCGCACCACACCGCACCGTCACTTTTCTTACTGTTGTCGCTCACTCGATTGAAGTGAGTTCAAACGACACCGCGTGTCGGCCGACACTCGGCCGTGTGTTGGCCGCGATTAGTTTGGTTTATTTTTTTGACGGTGCGGACCGGTGTCGGGATGGTCGATATGGGGAAGCGTATAGAAAGACTTCGTAAATTTCCGGTCCTTTAAGACTAAATGTTGTTTTAGTGTTACTGATTGCTTTAGAAAAGTGCCCGTTTTTTCAGCTTCACTTTAGGTTCATCAGATGTTCGTAAAATGTAGGTAGAGCCCTTACATGTTCGCATTAACAAATCAAAGCATTGCCAGAGGTGGAAGTCGATTTTAAAGCCCGTAAAAATTGCATTCTAGACCCGGGGACTTCCCATATCCGAATCACACGCCGCAAGCATCTGAATCTAGAAGTACTGAAAAATATGTATTCAATCATAAAAAGTACATTTGTTTTTTGGGATAACAAAAATCAACTATACATAAAAAGTACGATGATTTTACTATGTTTGAATATTAATTTTTGATTACATCAGTGGCGGATCTACAAATTTTCCGAGCCGGGAAAAAAACTTGAGATTGCCGCCCCCTTCAAACATGAATTTTCCGCCAGGACCGGTACAGAGCTATTCTTTGATTTTGCCGCCCCCTGATGGATGCCGCTTGGTGCAGTAGAGCTAAAAAAAAAAGGTCACCGGCACACGAATTTGCCATTTACCGCTCCTTCAAACATGATTTTACCGCCCCACTGAAATTGTCGCCCGGGGCAAGCGCCCCGGTTTGACCCCCCCTAGATCCGGCACTGGATTACATCCAGATTTGTCTCTTGACTCAGATGGCTACGGCTTACGATTGGGGAACTGAAAGCCCCTGGTTCAAATCTCTGTCTCAGCTATAATTATTCCAGTTCTTAAAATTGACATTCACGTCTGGCAAAGCTTTGATTTGTTAATGATAAGATGCTAGGACGCTTCGTGGTTCGAATTTCACGTTAATCTGTAGTTTTCCTTTTCAAACTAGGCGACAACTATAGAGGTATACTGCGCCGCTGATAAATCTGTGATTGGAATTTATAGAGCACACGAAATTATTATTTCTTTACAGAATCTTTGCGGTCTGCATTTAAATAAAAATGTATAATAATCATATTCTTGTGATTACGAAGGCTTCCGCGGTCATTGTATGTATTTATCTTGGTGGAGCTGCGTCGATATACGTATTTAAACCTAAAGTCTTTGCCATCTTACTGTGGATTTCTTCAGAGGACTGATCCTCTAATGAAAATCACAGTAAGATAGCAAAGACTTTAGGTTTAAATATATCGACGCGGCTCCACCCGGAGAACCAAGATAATAAAATCATATTCTTTTTTGTTAAAAAAAATATTAAGTGAATCGAAAGTAACCTCAACCAAAATAAACACGTTAAACGTGAAGTGAGAGACGCTTGACATTTCATTGTGACTATGTAGAGATACACGACAATGTTTCAAGCCAGAACAGTGAGACGATCATTTGTTAAAACTGCTTTGGAATACTATTTTTGTCCATAAGAATTCAAACAATTGGGAGATAATAGACCAAAAAAAGTATTTTAACGTACTTTATTATTTCGTAGATTATAAAGTACAATACTCTATAATAAAGTACGGGTGGTAGCCGCAACTACGATCCCCAAATCACTTTTAAGGTAATTTTTTAACATTAACTCCGTGAAACAACCAAGTGTATACGTTAAAGGAGACTGAAGACTGAGTAGGAACCCGTCCGTCACACGGCCGTGCTACGGACCAGTGTGGACGCGGGAAGGGAGGGAGGGGGGGGAGGGGGAGGGGGGGGGCGAGCCGACACTTGGCCGAGTGTCAGTGCGGTTACTGCTCGGGCTCGGCTCGGTCTAGGGGGACATCCATAAATTACGTGAGGAGTTTTTCTGGATTTTCTGAATCCCCCCCCCCCTGCCTCTGGTGAGATTTCGTGAGATCTGGTCAGAGAGACCCCCCCATCCAAAGCAGGGTTACACTCCCACTATTCGGCGAAATACCCCCCTAAAATCGACTTTCGCGTCATTTGTAGACCTTTCCTTTCTTTTTTTTTTTTTTTTTAGCTCTACAGTCCAACAAAAATTTCAAATACCTCACGTGAGATTTCCGTTGCCCCCCCCCCTCCCCCTTGTTGAGATTTGGTGAGATACCGCCGGACCCCCCCCCCCCCTATTTCACCTCACGTAATTTATGGACGCCCTCTAATGCGGCCCGACCTTATTGACAATGTGAACTTCTTTCGTTTGAGAACGCCGCTTTTCACGCAAAAAGCAGTCTTAAACATGGTGGGGCTCGGCAGAATTTTTTTTTTCGGAATATTACTTGTGGACACGCATTATTTGGAAAACTGATCGTAAATTAGTTTCCAGTGATTCATTCCCAAGCACTTCCTGATGTGAGTAAATGGAACAAATTACCATTTGTGATTTGGTATTATCTTTGATACTTTGATCGGTTGCATCATTTCTCCTCCTCAGTCGTTACCTTGGGAAAATTCGTAATCTCAAGTGCTTGTGTTACAAGAGGCGGGCATTCCTGAAATTGTATTATCAGGACATGCATGGATTGAAATCTTAATGCTGTAACTAAGTCTTTTTTTTTTTTCCTTTCCAGTCCAGATTTCAGGCTTTCGAAGTTTTAGCTTTTATACCTGGAGAAGTTGCCTTTCTGAAACTAGCGAAAGAAGTAGGCATCAATAATAAAAATATTAGGCATCCGAACGATTATCAAACAAAACGGTTAACCATCATGATTTCGGTGTCGCCCATATACTATTAATTACACATCGATCTGGAAATTTCTCTTTCACAGCCTCTGACATCAGTAACAATAAAATGGACTTATCTCCTAATCACAATGATTCTCACACGAATAGGGACATTACACCCTTTATTCGTGAAATTTGTTAATTTAGAGAAAAACGACACAAAACAGTTTAATATACCTCTGTTCTACGGTCGCATCAAACTGATTTCTAGCTGGATTGTAGACGTCAAGGTCATTAGACTAAGGGGAAGGATTATGTAAAAAGAAGGGGAAGATCTTTTAAGGAACACTCCTGGTGCGAGGGGAAGTCACAAAACATTAAAAAACCGGAAACTTCATCATCGACAAGGGATCGATTTACTCCCCCTCCTCCCTTCCCCCCCACCCTCTCCTCCCTCCCTCGAATGCACACTAACTGGGTGCTGTTACTGAACTGGAAATGCAGTGGGAATTAATCAAAGTCCCCACAGTATCAATATCCCATCTATGTATAACGTGATCCTACAAGTTTAGAAGTTACTGCTAACATGTAGAAGTCATTGCTTTATTCCACATTGTTATCAGCTTCTCATTAATCATTTGTTTCCAGAACTACTGACGATTATGCTCTGCTACTTGTAGCTGGAACATTTGTTATTGGGATATCAGATTCCAAAATGAAAGGAACCATCCAAGGTGGATGACATGTACTTTTCAAATGGCATCACCAAGAACTAAACATTTACTCAATTTCGATGTCTAACCTGGCATCCACCTAGTATGTCCTTAGAAGGAAAGTGAACAGCCCTCAGATAAGGTAACAAAATTGTTAAACGCAGATTAAATCTCAATTAAATATTAAGAAACAGCCATGCCACCTTTACTCGATCACCGCTTACTAGTAACAAAGGTCAGATGAAACTGACGAAGCGAGACAAACGTTGACCACGTCAAGCGCTAATCGCCGTGAAAACCACCCGATATCGCTAACACAAAACAACAAAATTATCACCTTTCCATGATTCGCCAACGCAAGGAACTGAGCATTCCTTATGTATAAACAGCGGCCTGGTCACGTATTCTATCAAAATTATCAGACGGCTTATCAAGAATTCACTCAGATGAGTCCAAATAGGGGAATGTAAGCAAATGCCTACTGAGTGAAAGATACCAATTTAAGATTAGAACGGACCTATCAACGTGATTTTTAAAATTTTATTATAGTCATTTATTTATTTGTTTATGACTTGGGGGTCATTAGAGGCGGGAAAGGACTGGTAATTAATTCGCTCATGGCCTTTTGAAGGAACCATCCCAGCATTCGCCGGGAGTGATTTAGGGAAATCTTGAAAAACCCAAATTTGAATGGTCGGATTCGAACCTGCATTCTCCAGTATGCGAGACCAGAGCGCTACTGCTCACAAACCGCAATCGGTGTCAGATTTTACGACCAACCCATTAAAACGCATTCAAAAAATTATCCACAGTTGACTAACAACGCCTTTGCAGAATCATATTTCTATTTACACGCAAAAAAAAAAAAAAAAAAAAAAAAAAAAAAAAAAAAAAAAAAAAAAACTCAGGGATATTGTATCTTTTTGATCCCCAGACGAAACACAACACGCCAGTGGTCCACGCATACCTGCCGTCCTATGCGGTTTTACGTAGTCTCCAAAGGGAATGCCGCGCCTCATAAACTACACATTACAACAAAAAAGAAAACATTTGTCGCAAACAGAACATAGTTACACGATTCACAGAAAGTTGGCAATACATCTGCTTCTCCCATATGCTTCAAAAATACAATAGCAGACCCGAAGGATGCTCTAAAAGAGATATATAGAGCAAACAAACTGCAATAATATCTGGACTCCGCAAAATGATAGATCTTGAAAACTGGCTCTGTCGGAGAATTGGATTACTGAAATATAACATGGAAATGCATGTTCACTGGGACTGTTACCGGAGGGAATTATATTAATACCCAATGCCGGAAAAAACTTCGTTCTTACGATTCATTACTGCTTCATTACTGATCAACCTTTCTTCTTTTCCTTGTGCCAAAAACGCTTCGAAAATTGAAAGAAAGGATTTTTTTTTTTAAATGTTAATATGGCTGATTTACGACCTTACTGGTCGTGTTTTCTATTTGATTTGGGGAGAAAACTTTTGCCTTTGATAGGGTTCTCCCTGAAAGTACTGGATAGTTTAAGAAATGCCACTCGATCCTAGATTCTAGCTAGCTTCCGCGTGGTAGAAAGGGTGCATAGGTTTAATTACAAAATGGTAATGAAAGCTGAAACCGAAGATACCACCGAATATAGCTATCCCCTCTGTCAAGTGCCAACAGCTTCGTCTGGGGGAGATAGGCATACTTTAGTCTTGGGGTAAAGGCTGACGTTAAAGGCGGGCGAATCAGGAGAGGATCACTCAGTGAAAAGCATAGAAAGGCCACGACTGGGGTATACGAATCAAATACACAGACGGAAAAAAAAATCCCAACACCAAGAAAAAATTATTGTAGAGTAATGAAATTTGGACAATGCATTTGTCAAGTTAACATGTTTAATTGATTAAATTTTCAAGATCACAGGTTAATTTAAGCTCAAGAAAATGCATTTCAAATGTGAAATACTGTTAAATTAATAGCCGGTGTAACCTCCAGAATTTTGAATGCAAGCCTGCAAACGTGAATGCATTGTGTCATACAGGTTTCGAATGTCACTTTGTGGTATGGAGTTCCATGCTTGTTGTACTTGTGCTGTCAATACTGGGACGGTCAGTGCTGGCTGTGGATGATGCTGGAGTTGTCGTCCAATGATATCCCATACGTGTTCAATTGGAGACAGATCTGGTGATCTCGCAGGCCAAGGTAACATGTCGACACTCTGTAGAGCACGTTGCGAGACAACAGCGGTATGAGGGCGAGCGTTATCCTGTTGAAAAACTCCCCCTTGAATGCTGTTCATGAATGGCAGCACTACAGGTTGAATTACCAGACTGACGTACAAATTTGCAGTCAGTGTGTTTGGTATAACCACAAGAGTGCTCCTGCTGTCCTAGGAAATTGCTCCCCAGACCATGACTCCAGGTGTAGGTCCAGTGTGTCTAGGCCGCAGACAGTTTGGCTGCAGGCGTTCCCCTGGCCTCCTTCTGACCAACACTCGGCCATCACTGGCACCAAGGCAGAACCTGCTTTCATCAGAAAACACAACAGATCTCCACTCCGTCCTCCAATGAGCTCTGGCTTGACACCACTGGAGTCGCAAACGGCGATGGCTTGTAGTCAGTGGAATGCACGCTACAGGGCGCCTGGCTCGGAGCTGTCCTTGAAGTAACCGATTTCTAACAGTTCGTTGTGTCACTGTGGTACCAACTGCAGCTCGAATTTCTGTAGTGCTGCCATTCATGAACAGCATTCAAGGGAGAGTTTTTCAACAGGATAACGCTCGCCCTCATACCACTGTTGTCTCGCAACGTGCTCTACAGAGTGTCGACATGTTACCTTGGCCTGCGAGATCACCAGATCTGTCTCCAATTGAACACGTATGGGATATCATTGGACGACAACTCCAGCATCATCCACAGCCAGCACTGACCGTCCCAGTATTGACAGCACAAGTACAACAAGCATGGAACTCCATACCACAAAGTGACATTCGAAACCTGTATGACACAATGCATTCACGTTTGCAGGCTTGCATTCAAAATTCTGGAGGTTACACCGGCTATTAATTTAACAGTATTTCACATTTGAAATGCATTTTCTTGAGCTGAAATTAACCTGTGATCTTGAAAATTTAATCAATTAAACATGTTAACTTGACAAATGCATTGTCCAAATTTCATTACTCTACAATAATTTTTTCTTGGTGTTGGGATTTTTTTTTCCGTCTGTGTAATGTGAACTGTAGAGGTGAAAGTTGCTGCTATCCAGCCTAAAGATTGATAATTAGGAGAGAGAACTCGATCGTAATTCTTACTGATTGAATGTTCTCGCTTCGGATCGTAGATCCTTACAATTTGGTTCCATTCAATGCAAATCAGCGACGGAAGTGAAAGTACGTTAATCAATTCAGCGGAAGTTAATTTGAACATTTACTTTTCGTCCCTGTTGCTATCAAGTTTGCTCACGTTCAATGTTAGTATACAGATCTCTCTGAAAGCAGTATCGTCAGGAATTATATGATCCAAACTCGCTGTGGCTAACTGAAAGCAAATTATTTTTGCCTGAAGGATCTCTAAAAAATATTATAACTTCATTCCTCCAAATAACACGACGCCAGTATTACGCTAAAATTACACTGAGAGAAGTAATATATTTTTAAATGGATATTAACTTGTGGATACAATATTTTTAATTGCTTAGCGTTTCGACGTTACATCAAAATAAAACATAGCTTACTCTGCTCGTTGGACCACGGGCTGTATATTAATTGAAAATTCCTTCAAAATCCGACCAGCAGTTTGTTAGTGAATCGCGTTCAATAAACAATGTACCGGTATTCTACCTTTTCAGCTTGTCGAAATCACATCCAAAATGAATCGCATTCAGTGTTACTCGCGACACCACAGCCTATACAGTAATCTAAACTGCATAAATTCTTACCAGTAGTGTTTTAGTTAATCGCAAGACCACCGACTGTGCATTAATCGAAATATCATCAAAATCCGACCAATATTTTTTTGCGTAAATGGCGTGTAACTGAAAATTATCTTAGATGTATTAGTTTTGCGACGCCATATCAAAATGTAACATACTTTACTTTACCCGCGGTATCACGAGCTGCAAGTTAAACGAAATCCATCAAAATCCAACCGTTAGTTTATCCGCGAAAAGCTGATACTATGCGAAACAAGGCTTTCCCGGCGTATCTTTGACACAAAATCTTCACGGGTTTGCCACCGGATGATATTTATAAAGGACAAGCTTTCGGCGACTAGCACTGCCGCCATCATCGGGTCCCTTCTTTTTCATGTTTAAAGTTTCGTAATATAGTGTACATTACAGAAGTATACAAATTAACTGGTCAAATGAATCGGCTGAAAATTGACGTTGTAAAAATTAAGCCCATGTAAGTTATTGGTCTGTAGAATTATTTTTGTCATTTTACTGCTTCTCCGATTGAGAAAGGTTGATAAACGCTGCGACCTCAGATACTCTAATTAATTCTAACATTTATGAACAGTTTCAACAATAAAAAAAAACTATACAGCATATTAGTGATTATGAATAACTTTGTTGCCTTACCCCTTCATATCTAAAAAAAATTATAATATTGTTTTGGTCAACTTTAGTTACCAAATTCCGAGAAGAATTTTTTTTTCACCGGTTAAAATAGATTCTGAAGCAAATAATCGCCACCATGAACCGAGTATTGAAAACACCGTGTAACAAGTTGTTTTCACCTTACGATCCGTAACAATGGTTATCTGAAGTAAATATCTAAGAAAGAAAACAGCTGAGCTGATGAGGTCTGGTCGACCATTAACAACATTCTGAACTGGGAGCGGTGAACTCTTTCGTTTTGAGGAGTCATTACTGTTCACTTAAAATGCTATTCCGTCACAAACAGTCAAGTGTTTATCTGTAACTAAAACAGCTCCCATCAGCACACAGTTTGCTCATGTTATCGGCCTGTCGCAGAGTAGAATTACTTGCAACTATCTCGAAAAATATGTTCGTCATGACACTAGTTTGATCACGAATTTGGTACAGCTATTTTTATTTGAGAGCGTTCTGGTGGCCCAGTGGTTAAGTCGTCTGACTGGAGATTGGAAGCTCACCGGTTCTCTGGGGATTTTCATAGGTCCTTAACCCGACCTTCACCTCTGGCACAGCTTGCTGTGTAATGTGAAGTACGCCAGAACGCTTCCGTGGTTCTGATTCCATGTTAAAATGCAGGTTCCCTTTAGCTGACATGATTACCGGTTAGATTTTATAAGGAGGAAAGGAGCTGGCCACCACAACTCCAATACTCCTTCAGGAGGTTCCAATAAACCTTCTGGTTGAATATCAACCTTACCTTTATTTTTAGTTGCTCTATGGTGGTTTAACTTTCTGTGACAGTGATGGTGATTAAAGGCATGATGATTGAGTGTCATCAACAGTGTGAGCATATGTAGGTTTTGTATTAATACGTATTAACCTTTTCTGATTGTCACATGGGTATGTTTGGTACGGAAATTTGGTATAATAATTCCAGTATTTGGCCAGACGACTGCAGCAAACAGCCAAAAAACCATGAGAAACCGTGATTAGGATGATCAGTATTGTCGAAGGATACCAAAACCTGAAAAGGTAAAACGAAAAGCATCTAGCAGACGCTCGTGAAGTACACACCGCAATATACTAGGGAAAAGATGATCATGAACACAAGCTGGCACTCGATTTCAGGCACAAGGGTGTGGGAAGATTCTCTTTTTTAGGTAAGGGTGTCAGGGATTGGAATGAGTTACCAAGAGAAATGATGAATAATTTACCGAAAACTTTGAAGGAATTTAAAGATAAAATTTGTAGAGGGCAGATGTAGGTAGGTGCACGATAGGGGGAAGATGGGTGTGTAGGGAAATTGCCACCGGAGCCTGTGCTCCATTGCAATTAAATTAAATACTTAGAGCTGAAAGAACAGTTAATTTTGGGCAAAAACGTTCATGTAAACGTCTGTCCTGTTCCACCTTTTTAGCTGTATAGGGCATTTACTATTTCAAGGGAGAACAATTTATATTATTCCAAATGTTCCATTGTTAAGCTGTGAACTTCAGCTAATGCATTTTCCCTGTTCTCAGGAGTGTATGGTGTGTACCCCCCCCCCCCCCCACCTGATCTTCACGTCCCATCAATTATTCGAAATAGCAGTTAATTTCGTGTTTCTCTCACTATTCATCCAGTCACATAAATCAATGTCTGTAGATCGTCCTATCCACTTAATACAGCCACCACGTCCAATTTACGGTGTGGCAACTACCCAATGAAATTTCGCTCTAGACATCGGGTGGAATGAGGAACGAACTCCTCATACCGAAAGTAATTTATTTTATTGTGGCGAACTACTTGTTAGGGAAATGTATCTTGCGAAAACTAAACGTAATTAATTGTTATAAATTTGCTGATCGCTCTTCATGTTGGCGATCATACTATACCACACACAGAATGATAACCGAAGGTTTGTCACCACTGAATTGTGTGGCACTCAGAGCCGGCGCAAGGAATTTCTGGCCCGGGGTAAAATGGGCAAAATATATATATTTATATTTTTTTCGCTTTACAAACTAGCCGGGCGACAATGAGTGGATTCTTGGCTTCGAGGCCTGGGGGCCCCTGCACCCGGTGATCGGGGCCCCCATCAGCCCGCGGGCCCGGGTACATTTGACCCGCTTATCCCCTCCTCTCCTAGCGCCTGGTGGTTCTTGCTGCCACGATACTGTTCTGTATGGCATCGAGTCCAGTACTGGTGAATGTAACTACATCAGCAAACAACACACATGACAGATATGAAACCATTGCCAACATTAGAGATGCGCAGTACTCCTTCATAAAGAGGTATTTCATGCAGTGGATGAAACGGTGAGAAATTTTCGGCACGTAATGCAGCATACGGAAATAAAGAAATTCTAAGGTGTTAGTAGTAGGGCTATTCTTAACAGTCTCAGTCTTGCCTTCTTTACAGTGCACAGTATTTTGACACTATACTATCGGTATTTGGAAGTTCTTAGCTTTCACGGAATGTCTTGTTTAGAGCTCTCTAGATGGCATTGATCTCGTGGAGGGCAGTGGTAATAATATTCTCGATCATCTTTTTTTTTTTATACTTCAAGCCTCGTTAACGTTGACATCATTAGGCGCAAGAGATTATTATGACAGGGACAGGGAAAGGGAATGAATTTCACCATCCAGAAGTGATTTGGAGAAACTATGAAAATCTAGATGGTTGGAATGCGATTCGAGCCCATGTACTCCAAAATGGTAGACCCAAGCGTTATCCCACCAGTAGAAACTTTCACTGCATATCGCGTCTTTTTGACCCGAGAATTGGTCTCGTGTAAAATAATAAGAGTAACTTTTTCTACATATTTTGTACCTGTCGCACAATTATTTCGTAGTATTAAAATTTTCCCTGTCTCGTCAGTACTCCTCTATCCTTCGACATAGGTAGTCTCGTTGGAAAGAAATCATTTTGGTGCTGAAACCGAAAGCTGTAATCAGGCGATAGAATTAATGGAGGAATATCACTGGCGAGTCGTTAAACACTGTCAGGGTTATATAAGTCAGAACACAGATCTCTGGTTCAGCCAGCAGTCATTCAGCTGGCCGAAAAGTAGCAGGTAAACATCCCACGTAAATAAGAATACTACATACAGTAACGCTGGAACTACAATCACCAGCGCTGTCACACTCGGCAGAAAATTGAACTAATTTGTTTTCTACCATCCTTGGTTCTAGTCAGATAGAGATAACAGGTGGTTTTGATTGAGTGTTTTGTTTATCAGGTGTCATTCCTGCTGTGATATAAACTAATAATGGAGGCAGTACATTCACTTGTTAAACAAAATAGTAGTTGACTGTATGGCTGAAAAGGCCAAATGGCATTCGAACAAAATTAAAAAATTGTTACATCCTCCAGACTACCGTACAGTAATGATAAAATTTCCTGCAGTTTTCTCTATCGATTGATGACACGGAAATTTTTACCTAATTTTTTCCATCAAGTAGTTTTGAAAGTGCCAACTGATACTAATATCAATATTTAAATAGGCTCTTCATCGGTAGTACCGACATAATACACAAATAGTAAATGATTTTTCGACAATTTACACACACATTCAATTTATCTTTAATTTTACTCTGTAAATACTTCCCTAGTCAATCGTATCTTAGCAACACTAACAGGTTACAGAGCCGATTAGATTTTGCTGAGGGAAATTATAATCCACTTTTATGCAATAACAGGAAATACAGAGTAATGGAAAATTCCATCCGACCTCATTCATCTAGCAGGAACGTGTGTCATAACAAACGACCGAGACTGTAGAGTGAGCAATTAACTTTCAGGTCCTACATTCGGGAGGACGGGGGCACAAATCTTCTTTCGAACATTCAGCTTTGTTTTCCACTATTTCCCGAATTCAGGAGAATGCTTCAAAACCACCATGGCAGAAGTCCTTCCCGTTCATTGCCCCTAATCCTTTCCCGATTCTAATGAGCTCGATGTCTGCGAGCAGTAAAGCCTTAGCAAAAAGTTTGTATAATAGAGACTTTAGTTTGTTTGGAAACACTTGAAAATAAGGATTAAAGTAGTTAGAATAGAAAGTCTTCTAGATTCTTTGTCACCCTTCCTACTATTGGTTAGATTTCTTCAGATACCGGTACAGAAAGAGAGATATAAGAGTAAGTAGTTTTGTTGTATTACTATTATACAGTGTGAATGATTTTTAAAGGATAAATCATCACGCGCGCTCCATGAGGAATATTTAATAATTGACTGAATACCTGTTGGTCAAGGTTAACTGATTATCACTGGGCGATGTCCATCCCAACTTAGCTCCTCACGGAAATCCATCAGCTGCTTATCCACAAGAAATAGTTCCTGATGATCTAACTCGCTACCCACTTCAGGACAGTCTGCTCTATCCCCCTCCTCTGCCCTTAGCGCTACGCACGAAGTGGAAAGTTACCTGGACCAAGCGTTCAGCTCGGGGAGGTAGGTAGGGAAGGGGGAGGGGTTAGGCGAGAAAAGGGGACGTCCTTTGAGTACTTGATCTCAAAATAGAGGTGGGGGGGATCTGGCAAAATCTCACCAAATCTCCCCAAGAAGGGGGGGGGGGGTCAATAAAAATTTCACGTCAACTTTTTTATTTCAGATTGACGCCCTTCAAAGGGTAGTAGAACTAATAAAAAAGTCTTTATAATTACGAGTTCAATCTCACATTGGGAGAGGGGGAATCCCATCAGATCTCACCAAGGGGAAGGGGGGAGTCTAAATTTAAGAAATAATAAAAAAAAACATGTTACGTAATTAAAGGAGGCCCCAAACGACCTATTACATCGTGAACATCAGTTGTGAGTGAACAGGGTACAGTGACTCCTACATCCGTTGAAAGATTTTGCTAACGAGTCTCTTAACCCCATCCCACCCTTCTAGGTAAGATTCAACCAATCTTTGGATTGCATAAAAAGAGAGTTTTTCTTAATGACTGCAGTATATGTAGCCTACACCGAGACATGTTTAAAATAGTCCTATCTCTGCTGTTAAGCAGCGTTGGACGATACTTCATTGGTCTGAAGTATAAGAAGAGGAGCTGGGGAAGGGGGGGGGGGTGGTAGCGAGGGCAGGAAGGATGGATTCAGATATTATAGTGCATTTTATGGAGCATTTTGATTATATGACCATGCAAACATAACCATAAGTAGACCTTTCCACTTCATTGAATAATATTGTTTCAGGTATTAACGATGCTGATTGTGGTTGGATTCCTCCCGCTTGTTTTTACGACCATTTCTAGAACGGACGATGGTGCGAATGATCCAGATATAGATCTTGATACTGTAAGTAATCCTCAAAAGGCAGAACTTAATTTCTATAATATGTAATAAAATCGCTTAATTGTACTTCTGATGTTGATTCGTCAGTGTATTTATTCGCAACAGATGTAGCATTGTAGTAGACACATAGTAAAGCAGATCACAGTAATTTCACTAGGCATCCTAGAAAGAGAGTCAATCACTTTCTCGTGATTCACTACAGTCGATTGGAAAGAAACATCTTTTACTTACCATCTCAAAGTAACAATGCAGTATTTACAATACACTGGCAGCTCAAGGTGATGTCACCTTACCCCCCCCCCCTTTTCCTAGCTCTTTCAAGTAAGCAAATGGCAAACTTCCCCTTCGAATGTGGGGGTAAGGGCAGTGGAGTGGGGAAAGAGAAGCTTGACCTTGAGCTGTCTCTGTCAAATGAACAGGCTGCAGAGTATTTATTAGAAGTCAGAAATTTTATAGTATGTCTGAATGAAAATTTTTTGTGCATACAGATAAATGAACACTCAAAGAAGAATATATTATGGTAGCGTATTGAAGAGTTTCCTTTGCTTGCTGATATTGGTTCCTGACATTCGCCTAGTATAATAAAACACTGAAAATCCTAATCATATTGACCGGAATGCTATGACCGAGAATTGTCTGATCAGTATAGATAAGTAACTTAAAAAACTAAGAAGTTTTTGGCTGATGGAGAGAACACTAGTATTCCATTGAATAAAAGTTTTATGGAGGTTGGAAGACATATAAATGTTTGAATGCGATGTTAAATTGGCTGGCGGGGTGGCACAAGGGTAAATTCTCATCCAGGTCACAACCCTAAATTGCAGATAGTTTTATAATAAGATTTGTCTATTAATGTATCGTTAGTTACATTTTTTTCCGATCAATTACCTAACTTCAAATTTTCTTCACTGGACAATACGTTGATTGACAAAATTGAAAAGTAAAGTTATCTATAGATTATATGACTACTTTTCCTGCATTAAAAATATTATTAAATTGTCATCTATGATATTTCATTAAAAAATTGGAGACATAGGCATAACAGAGTCATATAATCATTTAAAACATTTTCTTAGAGAGAAGAACATCAACATCTCAGTTTTTACAGAATCACATTTCATTCCTTTATTTTTGATGAAAATTTATTGAACAGAACTAGTCCTCTATGGAACACAGTCTTTTCAGCCTTAATACTCTGTTTAACTTTCATATGAAAATGATTTATCCATCCAGTCCCATATTTATGTATACCACTGTTTCTTGGTAAGTGACCACGTTTTTAGATACCTTCAACACATATTATTTTTAATATAAATAATAAACACATCTCTTATTACTTCTTTTTCAATGTATAATCACCCTAAAATTTTAGGGACATTACTTACATTTTCTGTACATCTTTAATCTAACATTGGTCTAATTCCCTTATTGAAATTCACCTGTAACTTATTAATTCCTTTCTTACTTACCATAGAGTAGTATCTTGTATGTGGCATCACAACTGTTTTAAATGCCAGCTCTTTTCCTTTTATAAGCAATCTTCCTCAATTTATACACTAAGTTAACATTTTTGTCACTGTTTTGTTTATATAATCCAAATGTTGTTCAAAATTAAGTTTATCATCAATAGTTATTCCTAGATACTTACATCGTTGAATCCAATTTATTTTGATTCCATTTACAATGACTGACTGCTTTTCTCCTGTCTCTTTTCTAAATCCAATTTTTCCCTTTACCACACATTTTCTTCTAGAAACATTCAAATTTAACAAATACTATTTAGCTATTTATTAACCACTTTTATCATGCCATTTGAAATCTTCACTACATCAGACATATTTTTCCCATGAAAGAAGCTGTGAACAAATTGATTCAGTATCAGTCATTAATACCAGAAGTTGCTACATTTGAAAATTCTCAAACACTAATATAATTACTACTAATTCAGTAAAATTATATTTAAAAAATTGAATCAATAATTTTAAGATGCAAATAGTTTTTTCACCTCACAAAAGATTTTTCTTCCAATAGCCTCATTTACTGAAGAAATATGGCTACCCAGCTGAAACCTACGAGGTGGAAACAGAGGATAATTACATCCTCACAATGTTCCGTATACCATACAGCAAGAAATCTCCATTAAACAAGGAAAAGACAAAACCTGCTGTACTGCTGCAGCATGGTATACTTAGCAGTTCAGATGATTGGGTAATAATGGGGCCAGGATTATCTCTAGGTATGCACCAAACTACATAATAAATATTTTCAGCAACAATGGAATTAATAAGTAATTTAACTCACACATATATATACACATACGACAAACTGAAAAATAACATTGTGAAAATTATTTGAATAATGTTAGTTTTTGTATACCATAAATGACGAGTAATAAAGTTTGTATTCATATGATTGAAAGATTCCTTAAAAAAAGAAAAAAAAAATTGTTGGTACTTATTAGTGAGGAAGGAGTTATGTGATTCAGAGATAATGTTTTGTTGCAGCTTACATTTTGGCAGACGCTGGATATGATGTGTGGTTGGGTAATAGTAGGGGCAATCACTATTCTCGTAAACATCGTTTTCTATCACCAAACGATCATAAATACTGGCAATTTAGGTAAGTTTTGAGTAAAAAAATTGCTTTCAGAAAGCAATGTAAATTATCATACTCAAAAACCTAAAGCAAAAATGAGTGAAATTGTAAAAAAAAATGTGAGAGGTGCTAAAAATAAATAAATAAATAAAAAATGATTATTCCAGTTGATTTCCACTTTTTTAATTGTAATCAATATGTAGTAATATTACATAACACTTTCAATAATAATTTTTTTAATTTATCTTATTATAGTACAAACTCTACATCACAGATTT